>CM031622.1:6928809-6981309 GCA_018398815.1 Conus ventricosus
TGTCCACTGGGGATCTGGATCCTGCGCGAGGATAGCGATCCATAAGGTGGGCATGAGACTCAACAGCCATAGGGCCTCCTACACAGTCTATGGTTCAAGACACTAAGTATCTGCGTGTTCAGGGTTCACCTCCAACAAATTACAGACACATTAGACCCTATTCAGAAAACATTTTTGCGTGTGCAAGTATTTTTTTTTAAAAGCAACCCTTTCCACCCCCAAGGATATGCCTGATTGGCGATGCTTAACACCATAGACATATGGCAGCATTAATATTTTGCTCCCGAGGGATTGCACTGTTTATGAAAAAAAAGGCTCAAAACATACATATGATGAAGACTATAACAGCATCTTGTCAGTTCCCTCTGACCTCGGCCAGTCTGCTATAGAAATGACGACAGAGCCAACCAAGATCTTGAAAATCCGTGTTAAAGGGGTTCTCACCCATTTTACAAATAAAATCTATTTTGACCAAATACACGGTTTTGGTATGTGGTCGTATTGCGAAACCCAGCCCCGAATCAGCCGCCTGTGCTCTCATCTTGCAGCGAGAGCAGCATTTCCTGCGGACCGGGAAAGCGAGAGGCTGAAACAGGAACGAGAGCCTCGATTTCGATAAAAAGGGGGGGGGGGGGGGGGGGGGGGGGGGGGGGGGGGGGGGGGGGGGGGGTCCCGATTGATGACGTAGAAAAGCCAAGTCGCTCTTCGTGTTCGGCTGAAGTGAGATGGGGCGAATGTGTGCTGTGTCTGGTTGCCGAATTTCATCAGGAAATAAGCAAAGAGTAAGCGTTCATGCTTTTCCAGGTGCTTCCAGCCAGTTTAGGCGATTGTGGATAAATGTTGTCACCACAACGAGGAAAGATTTTGTTCTTCGGGACAGTTATCATGGCCTTTGCTGTCGTCACTTTGAAGAGCAGTTTCCAAGACCAACATACCTGGAAGATAAAGGTGGAAGCTAGCATTCGGGTACGAAGACAGCTGAAAGAGGATGCTGTGCCAACTATTATAACAGAAAAATGTATTAAAGCACTCTCTGTTCATTCGCCGGCGGCAAGTGCAAGCCTCAAACGCAAGTGACACGGATTCTGTCAGGAGCAAGAGAGCCAAACTCAGAGACGTAAAGAAGGTAAGGTTTGTGGAATGAGTGGTTGATCTTTTTGTGTTTCATTTCATTCTCAATGCATGGTTGTTGTAAGATAGTTGTTGGGTTTTGTAGAGTATTGGCATCAAACTGAAACATACATTGTTACTTTCAGTCACACATGCCAGAGTCATAGTGGCAGTCAGTCAGTCACATTGCCTGCTGTCACTAAAACTGTTGCATGTTTGTGATTAATTTTTTCCCCCTGCTGTTGCCGTTTCCAACAAAACTGAAGGTATGATTCTTATTAACAAGAAAGTGTCCATGTTCACAAATAACAGCTTGTTGACTCCTGTGAATAATAGTTTGGGTTTTTATTTTTCAGGACATTGCTGAACATCAGGCACCATTGCAAGTTCAAGTTTCCGCCCAACAACCATATGCTTTAGTAAGTGAATTATTCATCAGTATTTGGATACAGGATGGTGACAGTGTGCATTTTAAGATATATGCAGGTGTGGTATGTCTGTATGCTATAAACTGCCCTGGTGAGTATAAGAGAATAATGAGCTTAGATCTGCAGCTTAGATCTGATGTACGGCACGTCACGCATCAGTTTTTAAATAACAGCCAGAATCTTTGACTGCAATATATTGTAAAAGACCCCTCAGATTCTAATTGTCATTGTGGAACTTCAGAATTTAAGTAGAGGGAGTGAGATTGAAAATGAAGAATGTAAAAAAAAAGTGTGTGTTGGAGGGGGGGGGGGGGAGAGGAGGGGGGACTGAAAGTGAACAGCTATTAAAAAGATTTCTACAGCAGGGAAGAGAATTAGTGTGATGATGCATTAGCTGACAAACTCCTGTCAAAGGAAAAGGCATTATCTGATAGATCTAAACAACTGAAGGAAAATGTGGTGTATCACATAATCATTTTAAAGTTATTTACATACTACGGTAATGTGTGTGTGTGTGAGTGCGCGTGTGTGTGTGTGTGTGTGTGTGTGTGTGTGTGTGTGTGTGTGTGTGTGTGTGTGTGTGTGTGTGTGTGTGTGTGTTTGAACAGATGTATGTATGTGCATGTGTATATCATGTACTATCTGTGTCGTGCGTATGTGTGTACATGTACATAATATGGTCAACCTGTAAAAATAATGTCGAACTGCCTGGAAAGAAACACAGGCGTCTGATGGCGAGGGGGTGGTACTGTACAAGGAGCTGTAGGTTCAAACTGGTACGGCTGAACTCCATACACTTCAGTGAAAATTTCACGATCGATGTCCTCTTCGTTGGAACTTGACTCGTAGCTGGGAGCATCTGCCATTATCGCCGGAAAATAGTTGAGTTTTACGTTCTCATAGCGAAAGCTTTTAGGGACATGTCTTTCATTCACGGTAGTCTTGGCATTTATACGTCACTTGCAGAATCCCCGACTCTCGTCTCTTTCCGTACTGTGCTCAGCAATCTCCGTGGCGAGCCACGATTTGGCTACTTGCACGACCCGAAACACTGATATAAGTGAGTTCCAGAAGAAAAGTAACACGTACATCGAAACACGCTCGATCATACTTTTGAACAACCCAAACATGCTATTTAGGGGTGCGGACCCCTTTAAGTTTACAACTGGTTGCCACAGTAGAAGAGGAAGACGCGAGTACAATGAAGGGAGACAATTCGTGTTGATTCAATCACTCTCCACTCGACTCACACCGCGCGCGTGCAGCCAAGAGGACCGTGAAGATACTGCTTGCCCTTTGACCCCCTCACGTCCTGTTTTGCATCCCACGTTTCCCATTCGTTTGCCATCCCCTTCATTGCTTAACACTTCCTGCCGTCACCCAGTTACAAACAATCTCCTCTCACCACTGCCCCGTTACTGTGCCCCTTCACCTCCCCCCCCCCCTCCCCATTCCATTCCTCACCGTTCCCGTCAGTGATGGCACGCAAGCTTCCTAGTCCCTAACTTCTACAGGTCTCACGCTACAATTAGGAGTTTGCTCTAAAACACTGTTATCGTAATCCATGTAAACGTTTGAGGCCTACCATAAATTTGAGCCGGCATTTAATGGAAAACTGATACTTGATCAAAAGAACAACTCCCCACCAATCTTTTCCCCTGTTTTCGGGGGATATTCACTTATGAAATCACACACAAAATCTTCAAATACATGACCTTCCCCTTAGCTGACGTCACATCTCAGGCCTATGCACTCAATCGTGACCCTACCTTTGAGCCAGATTGGAGAGTCCCCAAAACAACCCCCCTTTCTTTGAATTTTAGTCCTGTCTGCTTGAAACCACCTGACGCGTATCTTGATGGCCACGTGACAGAAAATAAGGAGAATCAACTGTCAGATACAATAAACATTCTCAAAACAGTCCAGGCGCGCCAGTCTATAAATACTGGGCTCTTTAAGCAAGGCCTCGGCTCATCAAATTTTGTTTGGGTGAGCAGCCACAAGTACTTCATTTTCCCCTTCCTGCCCATCTACCATTAGAACTTCAGTCCCATCCGGAGCAGTCCCGCCTCACCACTGACAGCACCAAAGACGACAGCGCTACAGTGACACCATCTACTATCCCACCCACCCCACCACCCCCACCCCTGCCAGAGGACTTATAGCATCTACTATGCTACCTGCCAGAGGACTTATGCCATCTAGTATGCTGCCTGCCATAGGACTTATAGCATCTACTATCCGGCCTGCCAAAGGACTTATAGCATCTACTCTCTGGCCTGCCAAAGGACTTATAGCATCTACTATCCTGCCTGCCATAGGACTTATAGCATCTACTACCCTGCCTGCAATAGGACTTATAGCGTCTACTATCCTGCCTGCCAAAGGACTTATAGCAGCTACTATCCCACCTACCAAAGAACTTATACCATCTACTATCCGGCCTGCCAAAGGACTTATAGCATCTACTATCCCCACTGCCAGAGGACTAATAGCATCTACTATACTGCCTGCCACAGACTTATAGCATCTACTATCCCCACCACCACAGGACGTATAGCATCTACTATATTGCCTGCCACAGGACTTATAGCATCTACTATATTGCCTGCAACAGGACTTATAGCATCTACTATATTGCCTGCCACAGGACTTATAGCATCTACTATACTGCTGCCACAGGACTTATAGCATCTACTATCCCCACTGCCACAGGACTTATAGCATCTACTATCCCTACTGCCACAGGACTTATAGCATCTGCTATCCTTCCTGCCACAGGACTTGTAGCATCTACTATCCCCACTGCCAGAGGACTTATAGCATCTACTATATTGCCTGCCACAGGACTTATAGCATCTACTATCCCACTGCCACAGGACTTATAACATCTACTATCCCTACTGCCACAGGACTTATAGCATCTACTATACTGCCTGCCACAGGACTTATAGCATCTACTATCCCCACTGCCACAGGACTTGTAGCATCTACTATCCCCACTGCCACAGGACTTATAGCATCTACTATACTGCCTGCCACAGGACTTATAGCATCTACTATCCCCACTGCCACAGGACTTGTAGCATCTACTATCCCCACTGCCACAGCACTTATAGCATCTACTATCCTGCCTGCCAAAGGACTTATAGCAGCTACTATCCCACCTGCCAAAGAACTTATACCATCTACTATCCGGCCTGCCAAAGGACTTATAGCATCTACTATCCCCACTGCCAGAGGACTTATAGCATCTACTATACTGCCTGCCACAGACTTATAGCATCTACTATCCCCACCGCCACAGGACGTATAGCATCTACTATATTGCCTGCCACAGGACTTATAGCATCTACTATATTGCCTGCCACAGGACTTATAGCATCTACTATATTGCCTGCCACAGGACTTATAGCATCTACTATACTGCTGCCACAGGACTTATAGCATCTACTATCCCACTGCCACAGGATTTATAGCATCTACTATCCCTACTGCCACAGGACTTATAGCATCTGCTATCCTTCCTGCCACAGGACTTGTAGCATCTACTATCCCCACTGCCAGAGGACCTATAGCATCTACTATATTGCCTGCCACAGGACTTATAGCATCTACTATCCCCACTGCCACAGGACTTATAGCAACTACTATCCCTACTGCCACAGGACTTATAGCATCTACTATACTGCCTGCCACAGGACTTGTAGCATCTACTATCCCCACTGCCACAGGATTTGTAGCATCTACTATCCCCACTGCCACAGGACATATAGCATCTACTATACTGCCTACCACAGGACTTGTAGCATCTACTATACTGCCTGCCACAGGACTTATAGCATCTACTATACTGCCTGCCACAGGACTTATAGCATCTACTATCCCTACTGCCACAGGACTTATAGCATCTACTATACTGCCTGCCACAGGACTTGTAGCATCTACTATCCCCACTGCCACAGGACTTATAGCATCTACTATACTGCCTGCCACAGGACTTATAGCATCTACTATACTGCCTGCCACAGGACTTGTAGCATCTACTATCCCCACTGCCACAGGACTTATAGCATCTACTATACTGCCTGCCACAGGACTTATAGCATCTACTATACTGCCTGCCACAGGACTTGTAGCATCTACTATACTGCCTGCCACAGGACTTATAGCATCTACTATCCCTACTGCCACAGGACTTATAGCATCTACTATCCCTACTGCCACAGGACTTATAGCATCTACTATACTGCCTGCCACAGGACTTGTAGCATCTACTATCCCCACTGCCACAGGACTTATAGCATCTACTATCCCCACTGCCACAGGACTTATAGCATCTACTATACTGCCTGCCACAGGACTTGTAGCATCTACTATCCCCACTGCCACATGACTTATAGCATCTACTATACTGCCTGCCACAGGACTTATAGCATCTACTATACTGCCTGCCACAGGACTTGTAGCATCTACTATCCCCACTGCCACATGACTTATAGCATCTACAATACTGCCTGCCACAGGACTTATAGCATCTACTATACTGCCTGCCACAGGACTTGTAGCATCTACTATCCCCACTGCCACAGGACTTATAGCATCTACTATCCCTACTGCCACAGGACTTATAGCATCTACTATACTGCCTGCCACAGGACTTGTAGCATCTACTATCCCTACTGCCACAGGACTTATAGCATCTACTATACTGCCTGCCACAGGACTTATAGCATCTGCTATCCTTCCTGTCACAGGATTTGTAGCATCTACTATCCCGCCTGCCACAGGACGACACCTGTTCAGCTCTCTCATTCCGCCCAGCAACAGGAGCCTGCACGAGGTGTGTGACGGCATGGATGTGTGCTACAGGCACCGCACCGATGTCTCCACCACCACCACCAGCTACGGAGCACCCAGAATGGCCTTGAACCTAAATGCCGTTCTGCCCACAAGGAAAGGGGCAGTGCACTTTGCAGGCTGCACACCAAAAATGAATGCGCCAAGGCCTTGCCTTAAGGAGTCGAGTATTAATAGACTGGCGCAACTGGATTGTTTGGGGAATTTTATCGTGTCTGAAAGTTGATTCCTCATTTCCTTTTTTTTCATGTGTCCATCAAGGTACAAGCCAATTCCAAGTTCCAAGCAGATTAGAATTAAGACATGTGATTTTTCGTGCGCTTGAGGTGGCACAAAGATAGGGTGACGGATGATTGCAAAGGCCTGAAATGTGTGTCAACAAAGGGAAGGTCATGTATTTGAAGGTTGGGATAGGGTGACGGATGATTGCAAAGGCCGAAATGTGTGTCAACAAAGGGGAAGGTCATGTATTTGAAGTTGGATTGTATCGGTGAGATCGCCCCCCCCCCCCCTCCCCACCTCCCCCCACCCGCAACAAAGAGAAAAGATTGGTAGGGAGTTGTTTCTTTTGATCAATGATCAGTCTAACATTGAATGTTGGCTCAAAATTTATGGCTAGGCCCCAAAACGTTTTTCCTAACTCTGTATGCTTTAGAGGTCATAGCTGTGTAGCGTTTTAGAGGTCATAACTGTGTAGGTTTCAACTGTGTAGTGTTCTAACTGTGTAGTGTTTTAGCTGTGTAGCGTTTTAGAGGTCATAACTGTGTAGTGATTTTAGAGGTCATAACTGTGTATTGTTTCAACTGTATAGTGTTTTAACTGTAGTGTTTTTAACTGTGTAGGTTTTTAACTGTGTAGAGTTTAGAAGTCATAACTGTGTAGTGTTTTAGAGGTCATAACTGTGTAGTGTTTTTAGAGGTCATAACTGTGTAGTGTTTAGGAGGTCATAACTGTGTAGTGTTTTTAACTGTGTAGTGTTTTAACTGTAGTGTTTTAATAGGTCATAACTGTGTAGTGTTTTAGAGGTCATAATTGTGTGGTGTTTTAGAGGTCATAACTGTGTAGTGTTTTAGAGGTCATAACCGTGTAGTGTTTTAGAGGTCATTAACTGTGTAGTGTTTTAACTGTGTAGTGTTTTAAACTATGTAGTGTTTTCAGAGGTCATAGCTGTGTAGTGTTTTAGAGGTCATAGCTGTGTAGTGTTTTAGAGGTCATAACTGTGTAGTGTTTTAGAGGTCATAACTGTGTAGTGTTTATAACTGTGTAGTGTTTAAGAGGTCATAACTGTGTAGTGTTTTAGAGGTCATAGCTGTGTAATGTTATAACTGTGCAGTGTTTTAGAGGTCATAACTGTGTAGTGTTTTAATTGTGTAGTGTTATAACTGTGTAGTGTTTTAGAGGTCATAACTGTGTAGTGTTATAAAGGTCATAGCTGTGTAGTGTTTTAGAGGTCATAACTGTGTAGTGTTTTAAAAGTCATTAGCTGTGTAGTGTTATAGAGTGTCGTAAATGTGTAGTGTTTTATAGGTCATAATTGTGTAGTGTTTTAAAGGTCATAGCTGTATAGTGTTTATAGAGGTCATAACTGTGTAGTGTTTTAGACGTCATAGCTGTGTAGTGTTTCAGATGTCATAACTGTGTAGTGTTTTTAACTGTGTAGTGTATTAGAGGTCATAACTGTGTAGTGTTTTGAGGTCATAACTGTGTAGTGTTTTAACTGTGTAGTGTTTTAGAGGTCATAACTGTGTAGTGTTTTAACTGTGTAGTGTTTTAGAGGTCATAGCTGTGTAGTGTTTTAACTGTGTAGTGTTTTAGAGGTCATAACTGGGTAGTGTTTTTAGAGGTCATAACTGTGTAGTGTTTTAGAGGTCATAACTGGGTAGTGTTTTAGAGGTCATAGCTGTGTAGTTTTTAGAGGTCATAGCTGTGTAGTGTTTTATAGGTCGTAGCTGTGTAGTGTTTTAGAGGTCATAACTGTGTAGTGTTTTAGAGGTCATAACTGTGTAGTGTTATAGAGGTCATAACTGTGTGGTGTTTTAGAGGTCATAAGCTGTGTGTGTTATAGAGGTCATAACTGTGTGGTGTTTTAGAGGTCATAACTGTGTGGTGTTTTAGAGGTCATAACTGTGTGTTTTTAGAGGTCATAACTGTGTGGTGTTTTAAGAGGTCATAACTGTGTGTGTTTTTAGAGGTCATAACTGTGTAGTGTTTTACTTGAGGTTATTAACTGTGTAGTGTTTAATGTGTGTTTTTTTTAGAGGTCATAGCTGTGTAGTGTTTTAGGGGTCATAAATGTGTAGTGTTTTAACTGTGTGGTGTTTTAACTGTGCAGTGTTTTAGAGGTCATAGCTGTGTAGTGTTTTAGAGGCAATAACTGTGTAGTGTTTTGGAGGTCATAACTGTGTAGTGTTTTTGAGGTCATAACAGTGTAGTGTTTTAGAGGTCATAACTGTGTAGTGTTTTAACTGTGTAGTGTTTTAACTGTGTAGTGTTTTAGAGGTCATAGCTGTGTAGTGTTTTAGAGGTCATAACTGTGTAGTGTTTTGGAGGTCATAACTGTGTAGTGTTTTGGAGGTCATAACTGTGCAGTGTTTTAGAGGTTGTAGCTGTGTAGTGTTTTAGAGGTCATAACTGTGTAGTGTTTCAACTGTGTAGTGTTTTAGAAGTCATAGCTGTGTAGTGTTTTAACTGTGTAGTGTTTTGGAGGTCATAGCTGTGTAGTGTTATAGAGGTCATAACTGTAGTGTTTTGGAGGTCATAACTGTGTAGTGTTTTAGAGGTCATAACTGTGTAGTGTTTGAGAGGTCATAACTGTGTAGTGTTTTAGAGGTCATGGCTGTGTAGTGTTGTAGAGGTCATAACTGTGTAGTGTTTTAGAGGTCATAGCTGTGCAGTGTTTTAACTGTGTAGTATTTTAGAGGTCATAACTGTGTAGTGTTTTAACTGTGTAGTGTTTCAGAGGTCATAGCTGTGTAGTGTTTTATAGGTCATAGCTGTGTAGTGTTTTAGAGGTCATAACTGTGTAGTGTTTAAGAGGTCATAACTGTGTAGTGTTTTAGAGGTCATAGCTGTGTAGTGTTTTAGAGGTCATAGCTGTGTAGTGTTTTAGAGGTCATAACTGTGTAGTGTTTTAACTGTGTAGTGTTTTAGAGGTCATAGCTGTGTAGTGTTGCAACTGTGTAGTGTTTTAGAGGTCATAGCTGTGTAGTGTTTTAGAGGTCATAGCTGTGTAGTGTTTTAGAGGTCATAACTGTGTAGTGTTTCAACTGTGTAGTGTTTCAACTGTGTAGTGTTTCAACTGTGTAGTGTTCTAACGGTGTAGTGTTTTAGAGGTCATAGCTGTGTAGTGTTTCAACTGTGTAGTGTTTCAACTGTGTAGTGTATTAGAGGTCATAACTGTGTAGTGTTTTTGATGTCATAGCTGTGTAGTGTTTTAGAGGTCATAGCTGTGTAGTGTTTTCAACTGTGTAGTGTTTCAACTGTGTAGTGTTTTTGAGGTCATAACTGTGTAGTGTTTTAGAGGTCATAGCTGTGTAGTGTTTTAGAGGTCATAACTGTGTAGTGTTTCAACTGTGTAGTGTTTTAGAGGTCATAGCTGTGTAGTGTTTCAACTGTGTAGTGTTTTAGAGGTCATAGCTGTGTAGTGTTTCAACTGTGTTGTGTTTCAACTCTGTAGTGTTTTAGAGGTCATAGCTGTGTAGTGTTTCAACTGTGTTGTGTTTCAACTGTGTAGTGTTTTAGAGGTCATAGCTGTGTAGTGTTTTAACTGTGTAGTGTTTAAGAGGTCATAGCTGTGTAGTGTTTTAGAGGTCATAGCTGTGTAGTGTTTCAGAGGTCATAGCTGTGTAGTGTTTCAACTGTGTAGTGTTTTAGAGGTCATAGCTGTGTAGTGTTTCAGAGATCATAACTGTGTAGTGTTTTAACTGTGTAGTGTTTTAACTGTGTAGTGTTTTAGAGGTCCTAACTGTGTAGTGTGTTAGAGGTCAAAGCTGTGTACTGTTTCAGAGATCATAACTGTGTAGTGTTTTAACTGTGTAGTGTTTTAGAGGTCCTAACTGTGTAGTGTGTTAGAGGTCCTAACTGTGTAGTGTTTTAGAGGTCATAGCTGTGTAGTGTTTTAGAGGTCATAACTGTGTAGTGTTTTACCTGTGTAATGTTTCAGAGGTCATAACTGTGCAGTGTTTTAACTGTGTAGTGTATTAGAGGTCATAACTGGGTAGTGTGTTAGAGGTCATAACTGTGTAGTGTTTTAGAGGTCATAACTGTGTAGTGTTTTAACTGTGTAGTGTTTTAGAGGTCGTAGTTGTGTAGTGTTATAGAGGTCATAACTGTGTGGTGTTTTAGAGGTCATAACTGTGTAGTGTTTTAGAGGTCATAACTGTGTAGTGTTTTAAAGGTCATAACTGTGTAGTGTTTTAGAGCTCATAACTGTGTAGTATTTTAAAGGTCATAACTGTGTAGTGTGTTAAAGGTCATAACTGTGCAGTGTGTTAGAGGTCATAGCTGTGTGGTGTTTTAGAGGCATAACTGTGTGGTGTTTTAGAGCAAAGTCCCAACTGTGGTCTGTGGCCTGCAGAGAATCTGTTTGCTGAGAAACCAGCAGATAGCATAATGACCCAGACGACAGTGACCACTGAAAACCAGCAGATAGCATAATGACCCAGACGACAGTGACCACTGAAAACCAGCAGATAGCATAATGACCACGACGACAGTGACCACTGAAAACTAGCAGATAGCACAATGACCACGACGACAGTGACCACTGAAAACCAGCAGATAGCATAATGACAATGACGACAGTGACCACTGAAAACCAGCAGATAGCATAATGACCATGACGACAGTGACCATGCACTGAAAACCAGCAGATAGCATAATGACCAAGACGACAGTGACCACTGAAAACCAGCAGATAGCATAATTACCATGACGACAGTGACCACTGGACAGCAGCAGATAGCATAATGACCAAGACGACAGTGACCACTGAAAACCAGCAGATAGCATAATGACCATGACGAAAGTGACCACTGGACAGCAGCAGATAGCATAATGACCATGACGACAGTGACCACTGGACAGCAGCAGATAGCATAATGACCAAGACGACAGTGACCACTGAAAACCAGCAGATAGCATAATGACCATGACGACAGTGACCACTGAAAACCAGCAGATAGCATAATGACCAAGACGACAGTGACCACTGAAAACCAGCACATAGCATAATGACCATGACGACAATGACCACTGAAACCCAGCAGATAGCGTAATGACCATGACGACAGTGACCACTAAAAACCAGCAGATAGCATAATGACCATGACGACAGTGACCACTGGACAGCAGCAGATAATAATGACCATGACGACAGTGGCCACTGGACAGCAGCAGATAATAATGACCATGATGACAGTAACCACTGAAAACCAGCAGATAGCATAATGACCATGACGACAGTGACCACTGGACAGCAGCAGGTAGCATAATGACCAAGACGACAGTGACCACTGGACATCAGCATAATGAGCATGACGACAATGACAACTGGAAACCTGCAGATAATAATGACCATGACGACAGTGACCACTGGATAGCAGCAGATAGCATAATGACCATGACGACAGTGACCACTGGATAGCAGCAGATAGCATAATGACCATGACGACAGTGACCACTGGATAGCAGCAGATAGCATAATGACCATGACGACAGTGACCACTGGACAGCAGCAGATAGCATATTGACCAACACGACAGTGACCACTGGACATCAGCATAATGAGCATGACGACAGTGACAACTGGAAACCTGCAGATAATAATGACCATGACGACAGTGACCACTGGATAGCAGCAGATAGCATAATGACAATGACGACAGTGACCACTGGATAACAGCAGATAACATAATGACCATGATGACAGTGACCACTGGACAGCAGCAGATAGCATAATGACCATGACAACAGTGACCACTGAAAACCAGCAGATAGCATAATGACCATGACGACAGTGACCACTGGACAGCAGCAGCATAATGACCATGACGACAGTGACCACTGAAAACCAGCAGATAGCATAATGACCATGACGACAGTGACCACTGGACAGCAGCAGATAGCATAATGACCATGACGACAGTGACCACTGAAACCCAGCAGATAGCATAATGACCATGACGACAGTGACCACTGGACAGCAACAGAGAGCATAATGACCATGACGACAGTGACCACTGAAACCCAGCAGATAGCATAATGACCATGACGACAGTGACCACTGAAACCCAGCAGATAGCATAATGACCATGACGACAGTGACCACTGAAACCCAGCAGATAGCATAATGACCATGACGACAGTGACCACTGAAACCCAGCAGATAGCATAATGACCATGACGACAGTGACCACTGGACAGCAGCAGATAGCATAATGACCATGATGACAGTAACCACTGAAAACCAGCAGATAGCATAATGACCATGACGACAGTGACCCCTGGACAGCAGCAGGTAGCATAATGACCATGACGACAGTGACCACTGAAAACCACCAGATAGCATAATGACCATGACGACAGTGACCACTGGACAGCAGCAGCATAATGACCATGACGACAGTGACCACTGGACAGCAGCAGCATGATGACCATGACGACAGTGACCACTGAAAACCAGCAGATATCATAATGACCATGATGACAGTAACCACTGGACAGCAGCAGATAGCATAATGACCATGACGACAGTGACCACTGGATAGCGGCAGCATAATGACCATGACGACAGTGACCACTGAAACCCAGCAGAGAGCATAATGAGCATGACGACAGTGACCACTGAAAACCAGCAGATAATAATGGCGATGACGACAGTGACCACTGAAACCCAGCAGATAGCATTATGACCATGACGACAGTGACCACTGGACAGCAGCAGAGAGCATAATGACCATGACGACAGTGACCACTGAAAACCAGCAGATAGCATAATGACCATGACGACAGTGACCACTGAAAACCAGCAGATAGCATAATGACCATGACGACAGTGACCACTGGACAGCAGCACATAGCATAATTACCATGACGACAGTGACCACTGGACAGCAGCAGATAGCATAATGACCATGACGACAGTGACCACTGGAAATCAGCAGATAGCATAATGACCATGACGACAGTGACCACTGGACAGCAGCAGATAGCATAATGACCATGACGACAGTGACCACTGGACAGCAGCAGAGAGCATAATGACCATGACGACAGTGACCACTGGAAACCTGCAGATAATAATGACCATGACGACAGGGACCACTGGAAACCAGCAGATAGCATAATGAGCAAGACGGCAGTGACCACTGTCCCCGCCACCACAAGTCACCTCGCTGCTTCCCCTTGTTACATCACCGCTCTGGTTCCTCCTCCCCCAACCCGTTCATCCCCTCAGCACATGCTAAGGACACAGTCTGACAATCACACACCACCATCCTCACAGCCAGGTGACCCTTCCACACTTCCCCCACACTGCCATTGACTCACACTACTCAGAGGCCTTTCCTCCAATCCCTAACACAGCCCTCCAACCTCCTACCAACCAACCCAGCGACCTGACAGCATTACCAAGCTTAGTAGCTTGTGAATTTTAATGAGAAAAAAAAATCTTATGGAGCATTGTTTATTGATTTTGCGAAGGCTTTGGATGACAGAGACAGCAAGTCATTACGAACAAAAACAACAACAACAACAAAAGATTATACGGTGAAATAGGAAACGCGCCACAGTCGTGAGCAATTCGTCTATCTTGATTCGTCAACATCAAATATTTTACCTATCAGATATGGAGTATCTCAAGGCCCAGTATTAGGTCCTGTCCGATTTCGCATCTATGTAAACGACCCCAATCTTTATATCGAAGAATCTTGTAAACTGATGGTGCCATGATTCATATAAGCAGCTCTAACCTTAGTTGTGTGTATTCATCATTACAGAAATCTGTGGACATCCTATGTGAGTGATGCAGTGTGAATATATGTCACTAAACGCCAGTAAGGCTGAGGTCATAATATATATCACTAAACGCCAGTAAGGCTGAGGTCATAATATTTATCACTAAACGCCAGTAAGGCTGAGGTCATACTGATAACAACCCGCCAAAGAAGGCAAAATATAAATCGGTTCCCTTCCGTTTTTATCAACAGTGTAAGAATTGAAGAAGCAGACGATCACCATGTTCTAGACATGATAATAGACCACAGTCTTTCTGGGCTGCACACATCAAAACATAATGCTAAACAGTATCCAGACAAATATAGCTAGTGTGCCTGATTAAGCACTTGTTGAACTTTAATGCCAGGACTGTACTCTTACATGCATACTTAATTTCTTCAATCAATTATTGTTTAACATTTTTTTTACTAAGCCAGCACAAATTCAATGAAATGGTTTTCATTCAACAACTGTTTTGCGCCGAATGTGAGAAGATAAGTGGTTGGTCGTTCTTCGTGTTCATTGTTCTAAAATGTTGTTTGTTTTTGCCTGAAGAAGACTCCAGAGGTCGAATGCGTCCCGTTTTGTCCTGTAATCTGTTAAAAGTTTCAAACTGGAGTGACTGAGGGAGGAAAATGAAGCAAAATTTGGAAAGAGAGGGGGGTTAGTTACCACCAAGGACATTGACAAACAAAGCACAGGACAAGACACAATGCATTTCGACCTCTTGGGCCTTCTTCAGGCAAAAACAAATAACAAGTTAACATTCAGGACAGTACGAACAAAGAACGTAGAGTCAGTTATCTTTCCATGTACTCGGGTGCCGAATATGGACATACAGTATAATCCATATCACCAGTGCCTCCCCACAAGTATGTTGATGCAGTATGATCACCAGCATATTATCGTTTATTCACTTTCCCAAAGTGGTTGTGGCTGCTTTCAAGTACTGTTTCAACATGATTCGCTATTGTGGATGACTGGAGGCGCTTTGTCAGTGCATGCAAATGTCAATATTTGAAAGATTTCAAATGTACTCATGCAGTGCATAGGTGTACGTGTAGTGGGGGAGAGATTGGAGGTGGAGATGGATTATGTCTTCCTTTCTTTCTTTCTTTCTTCTTTTTTTCTCGTTTTCTTTAACATTTCATTTTTCTTTATTTTGGCTTTTCACTTTGCCTTCCTTTCCGTTTTACTTTGTTTCTTTCTTGCCTTCTTTGTTTTCTTCCTTCCTTCTCTCTCTTCTCTCTCTCTCTCTCTCTCTCTCTCTCTCTCTCTCTCTCTCTCTCTCTCTCATTTTTGTTCTGTTTTGGTTTTTGACATTCTACTTTTTCTTTATTTCCCCCTTTCTTTGTTTATTTCTTCCCTTCTCTCCTTTTTTTTTCTTTACATTTTTTCCCGTAATATTAACACATGTTCGAATCTTCTCTCTCTCTCTCTCTCCTCTCTCTCTCTCTCTCTCTCTCTCTCTCTCTCTCTCTCTCTTGCAATATATTTCCCTATGTGGTGGACAATTTAACAAGCAATGTCCACACTATATGGGGACAGTATTCAATGAGCAATGTCCACACTTGTGGTGGACAGTATTTAACAAGCAATGTCCACACTATATGGGACAGTATTTAACAGCAATGTCACACTTATGGTGGAGTATTCAATGAGCATGTCCACACTATGTGGTGGACAGTATTTAACAAGCAGTGTCCACACTATGTGATGGACAGTATTTAACGAGGAGTCACTGTGGGCTGCATATGATGGCGTCAGATAACTTTGACAGAACATTCCTGTCTGTTGCCTGGATGCCTGTGAATTCCAGGAACATGAATATACTCTGTTAAAACAGAGACATCTTTGGGTAATAAGTGAAATTGATCATATATTCTGAAGTGCCAAACCTGAGCGAAAGGATATATAATGACACATGAGTACTATATCTGCCAAACATATACTAACAATTCACAAGACAGAACATGTTTTTGTCTTGTGATTCGTTTGTTCATGTTAGGCAGATATATAGTACTTGAACTTTGTAAAGATTTGTTTAGGTTTTTTGCCTGCAGTCGCGTCACTTTGCTACTAAATATAATGACATGCATTGTCATCTGTTTGGATGCTGAAGGTGTGAAGAGGACGTTTTGAATACAATTTTTTTTTTAGCCGTTCTTTTTTTCTTTTCTTCTTATAATCAGATACAAACTGAATCCAGTGCTAATTGACTGATTTGGGGACTGGAAGATGGAATTCTTGGTGGACAAAATGATGCTGGTGTTATCTCATGTCCGTTTATTCTACTGCACTGAAATACATCGGACCAACCCATACTACAGCGTTTTCTTTCTGACAGTTCTGTCTCTACCTCTGAATTGATTGATCGGCTATAGGCACTAGAAATGTTCCTCAGTCCCAAAATAAAGGGATTATCATCTTTTTGGATTGCCATAGTCAGACTCCAAGGGCTTTTGCTGGCTATGTCAGTGCTAACCCAGAGCTAGACTGCTGTTCTTTTCCTGCTTGACAACAGTTGTTCTCACCTTTGTTCCTGGCTACACAGACAGCAGAGGCAATGACACAGCGGACTACCTTGCCAAGAACGCCTCAACTGTGTGCCTTCCGTTCCTTTAACCCACAGATTGAGATCTCTATGTGGAGAAACCCAAAGGGCGATTGAAAGAAAGGTTGAGAGTAATCAGGCAACAAAACACTTCAGTTATGGAGTTCACCCAGTGTGAAACGCTTGGTCCCAAATACATTGGGGAATAGGAACCTCCAGGTCACGCTGTCCTGCCCTCACTTCAAGAAGCTTTCAAAAAAATGATGCTGCTGTATGGTGCGTACCATGTGATGAGCCACTCAGCATTCAACTTTTTTTTAATTTATATAATTTATTTGTTTTCAGTCATTAGCTTCATTTCTGAGAGATATCACCTTGTAATAATGTTTTAGGTGATGTTAATTATTTCCCCTGTTCATTATTTTTTTCGTTTTGTTTTGTTTTGTTATTATTTCACTTGTATTCACTTGAAAAGTAATTTTCAAATAGAAAACTTGAAAAGAAAACAGTACTAAAAACAACAAAATGGACAGTAGATCTTGTCTTACATAAACAAACTACAAAGCAGCAATAAGTGTACAAAATGAACAGCAGGAACAGTACTAAAAACAACAAAATGGACAGTAGATCTTGTCTTACATAAACAAACTACAAAGCAGCAATAAGTGTACAAAATGAACAGCACATCCTCTTGAACATAGGCATATCAGCATTAAACATTTCAATGAGTGCTGGGAGTTGTACAACCTGAGACGTGAGCACCTCACAGTGCTCTTCTGAAACACCCTGTCATGAGATATTTCTCCAAACATTATTTCTGTAAAGCCTATTTTATGAGTTTGTTTGTTTGTTTGTTTTTTAAATAATCAAAGAGATCAGTGTATTTCATTCTAAGTCATCAACACACAGTAAGTAGAACTAGAAGGTGGGTGGTTGTAGCATATTGTTTAACTGAAGGTGGGTGCTTGTAGCATGACAGTAGGTACTTTCTTTTTTTTTTACCTGGACGTTTGTTTTCTGTTTTAATTGGATCACAGGAGGAGGGTGGGAGTGGGAAGGGGGTTGGATGATAATGAAATGCTGGACCATTAAAAAAAAAAAATTCTTTTTAAGGTTTAGATGATGGGATGGTCCCAGCTATATATGTCTCTCCACACCCATGATGTCTGTTTCCTTCAGAGCAAAAGCAGTTTGCTAGAAGCGATCTTTCTGCTTTGGTTGACTATATCCTAAGCATGGCATATGTGAGTGAGGTACTATGTGTAGCAGGAAAATAGTGATAAAACCAGCCTTCCTGTGAGTGTGGTGATTTTCCTTCTTTTGACTTTCCTTGTCAAATGTTCATCAGAACATTGATTTTGTTGTTGTTGGATATTTCATATCAGTTGGCTCGCTGACTGCAATCTGGGTAGCATTTGTGCATTTTGTATGTTGTTTATTTCTTATGTCTGAAGGAAATGTGCAAGTCTGAATTGTGTACAAAAAAAGGTTTTTTTTTTTTTTTTTTTCTGTTTTGTTTGCGTTGCGCGTTAATGTGTATTTTGCCAAATTTTGTGTAACATTGCTGTATGGTTCATCTTTCAGATCAGCGTTTTTGACTGCCTGTTCTGTTTGTCCTGTCCTGTTTGTTCACCAGCACAGTTCATTTCCTCTTCTTGGCATGTCCTGCCTTCCTTATTTTCTCCAAACCTGTCATCCCTACCAAGCTCCAATTCTTATCGTCCAATCCCAAAGCAGTGTTAGACTCCTCTACCAAGACTCCCAGCTGTCTTTGGTACCTGACTCCTCAAACATGATTCTCATCCTGCTATGACCGTGGGAGTTTTGCTCAGTGCATTGCCTGTGGTACAGGTGACATCTGAAGAACTCCTTGTGTGTGGTGAATCATCCATTTCATACTCTGCAACACATTTTTTTTTAATCAGTGTTGATTTGCATCAGGTCGGTGTGTTGGTCATGTCTTTTGCTCTGTTTTCACCAGCGCTACAGTCTGTTTCCAACATATTCTCCTAAATCGTGTTTGAGGCACATAGTCAAGTATATGTGGAGTGAACAGCTGGGTAAACATTTCAGTGTATTTATACAGAAATGTAGATAGTTTAACTTGATCTACATATCCGCTGTGCTTTATGTTATCCATGCTGTGCATGCATGTGTATATATATGTGTGTGTGTGTATTTTAGTGTCAAACAAGAGAAGGAAAATTCCCCGCCAGTCAACAACATATATATATATGTAATGCATCCTTGACTGACTACAGAACACTGCAGTGTGTTTCCTGGGATCAACTCACAGGCTGTGACTGGGGTCAAGTGCTGTGTGACTGCAGTGAGAGAAAGGAAAGAGGAAGAAGGTGTGTCTGTGGTAGCAGGGGGCAGGTTCCATGGCTGGGGTCTTTGTTGTGCATTTTTGGGACTGGCGAAGGCTGTGGCGGGAGTGCTCATGCTGTCAGACAGGGCACATGATTCACTGGCATCTTGATTGTGCTTTGCCTCTTGCCTCTGTGCCGAAGGTATCCAGTGATTGTACCTTGCCTCTTGCCTCTGTGAAAAGGTATCCAGTGATTGTATCTCGCCTCTTGCCTCTGTGCCATAGGTATCCAGTGATTGTACTTTGCCTCTTGCCTCTGTGCCGAAGGTATCCGGTGATTGTACTTTGCCTCTGTGCCAAAGGTATCTGGTGATTGTACTTTGCCTCTGTGCCGAAGGTATCCGGTGATTGTACCTTGCCTCTTGCCTCTGTGCCAAAGGTATCCAGTGATTGTACTTTGCCTCTTGCCTCTGTGCCAAAGGTATCCAGTGATTGTACTTTTGCCTCTGTGCCAAAGGTATCCAGTGATTGTACTTTGCCTCTTGCCTCTGTGCCAAAGGTATCCAGTGATTGTACCTTGCCTTTTGCCTCTGTGAAAAGGTATCCAGTGATTGTACTTTGCCTCTTGCCTCTGTGCCAAAGGTATCCAGTGATTGTACCTTGCCTCTTGCCTCTGTGCCGAAGGTACCCAGTGATTGTACCTTGCCTCTTGCCTCTGTGCCATAGGTATCCACAGGAATTCCCTTTTCTGTGACCAGTGGTTCCTGATTCCTGTGTGTTGTACATGTCCAGAGACTCCTCTGGACCATCATCATTGTAGGTGTTCATTATGACTGTCTTTGGTGGTTGTCGTGTGACATCTCCATTATCAAAGCTTTGAAATATTTGTGTGTGTGTGTGTGTGGGAGGGGGGGGGGGGGGGGGATTGGAGAGGTGTTGGTGCCTGAGGAGAAGAGGTGGGGGGGGGGGGGGGGGGTGTGGAGAGGGAATGGGGATGAGGAAGGGAAAGATGAGGGAGCTTGAATGGAAAAACTTGAAAAAAAAAAGACTTGGGAGAGGGGGAGGTGTTGTAAATAACGTTGTGTTATGGTGGTAAGATAACTGGAAAGGCAGGGGGTTAAGGAAGGGGAAAGTGCGGGGAATCAGGGGATCTGTTTAGTTGGAAGATGAAAGGCACTGACTGAAAGCTTTTCAGTGTCATCAAGGAGGCGTCACTGCACACCTGCTAGTCCACGTACTCTACACCCCATCCGCGAGTTTTGAGACCACACTGCGCACGATCTAAAGCTGATGGAGGAATGGATTTAAGAAGAGGGTCTGTTGGCTACCACCACTGAGCAGATGTCTGACCTACGCATTAGCCCAAACCGCTGATCAGACCTTGAGTGAGCTTGTCAGAAAGCATCTGTCTCTGCTTCCATTCTGCGGGGCTTGTGTTCCAACTTTGGACCCACATCAGAGTGCTGTCAGCCAGTACAATATCTGGGACATGGATGAAGTCCATGATGGCCGTTTCTTTTTGTGACTTTTTAACCGGAGAAGATTTATGCTCCGGTCAAAGCTTCTGTCACTGTCGGCACACCGTTGGTGAGGCTGGCAAGAAGGAATGACCGACACTGAAGCCAGACATTTTCTTGCCTTCTGTTGCTTGGGGGGGAGGTGGGGGAGGGGGGGGGGGTTGCATTTCACAGTTGAAAACGCACTTTTCACCTGTGTGGATTCCTCTTTCAAAGTCCAGTAGCTGTTGAAGCTGGGACTTGCGCAGCAACACCGAAACGCCTCGTCAGCAGGATGTGTGGAGAAGAGGGAGAGAAACTGTATATATCTCAGTCAGGCAAGGTGGGGAGGAAGGACGATAACGTCATTTGAAACGGGCTGGCAATGAAATGGCTTTGACGTACAAAGTGCTCTGTCATAGCAATAGATGCCGCATGTTTTGCTGTGAGGAATCCAAAGGGTTTGGCCACGTCTTGCTCAGTCATCTAGAGAGAACGTTGCAGTGGAAATCAATACTCGGGATCAGTGGATGGGAAGATACAGAGAGAGCGAGAGAGAGAGGAGAGAGAGAGAGAGAGAGAGAATGGCAAT
This sequence comes from Conus ventricosus, assembly GCA_018398815.1. NCBI lineage: Eukaryota > Metazoa > Mollusca > Gastropoda > Neogastropoda > Conidae > Conus > Conus ventricosus. Next base: position 6,950,156 of record CM031622.1, read on the forward strand.
GCACTCCTGGAAATCCTTAAGAGATGGTCTGCAATCAATGCCTGTGTCTGGCCCACCACTCCATCCTGAATGCACAGTCATGTTGACAAACGGTGGGGCGTGTGTGTGTGTGTGTGTGTGTGTGTGTGTGTGTGTGTGTGTGTGTGTGGGGTGTGCGTGTGTGTATGAGGGAGGGAGGGGGGAGGGGTAAGAGAAAGAGAGAGGGAGTTTTGGGGTGGGGGGTGGAGGGGAAGTATTGCATAATGATTCTAAGGTTGCATTATTGGACAGGGCAGTGATGACAAGAACTTACAGGAAATGTCACAACAGGTATGTTGTGTGTGTGTGTGTGTGTGTGTGTGTGTGTGTGTGTGTGTCGTGTGTGTGTGTGTGTGTGTGTGTGTGTGTGTGTGTGTGTGTGTGTGTGTGTGTGTGTGTTTAGTGTGTGTGGTGTGTGTGTGTGTGTGTGTGTGTGTGTGTGTGTGCGTGTGTGAAATACAGAGAGAGAGTGTCTGTATGTGTGTGTTCACACATCCTAGTTTTTCAAGCCTGTTGTGTGTTTGTGTACACATACTAAAGATACCTTGACTTTGAATATGAATGTGTGTGTCTGTCTGTCTGTGTGTGTGCTTGCATGTGTGTGTGTGTGTGTGTGTGGTGTCTGTGTGTGTGGTGAGCAGTATGTGTGTGGGAGAGGGAGGGGCATCGGGGTACATCCCTCAAGTGAATGTAGTGTATATGAATGTTATGGGATTGGAGGGAGGAGAGGGAGGGGGTGATCATTTTGAAAATAGTCCTTGTTGTTTTTTTAGCTTCTACAGTGACACTTGGCTTTAACATTGACCCACTTATGAAATATGGCTGATGGGGGTAAACCATGGTGGGAGTGGAGGGGGGAGGGGAGTGAGGTTGGGTGCATGGAGAAACCAGGATTTCTATTCTGAACATGAAAACATACGCGACCAGTTACATTTTGTTTTTACTGACATCGCCAGTAATAGTGATGTGATTGGAATACCTTACCTTATCAACACATTTATTTATGGTTGACCGTCTTGCACACATTTTCCATGTTTGCTCTTTGGGATTGAAAGAGGGAAAGGGTTACAGTAGGGAGACAACAAATGCCTAGATCCATGGAATCGTTACAGTGGGGAGACAGCAAACGCCTGATCCATGGAATCTTTTCTCCCCCTTTCAGGAAGAGACTTCACTTGACCAGAAGAATTGAGATATATTTGAGGAAATGTATTTTGCCTGGCCGTGCTCTTTATCTAGTGAAGTGTTCATTTAGGTTTGCGCCTCAGTTCATTAGAAATGGCTTGATCGTGATGTAATGGAACTCAGTGTTTGCTACAACATTTGCTTGAAATATCATTCGGAGCTGCATGTTCTGTTGATGAAAACAATCATTGTAAGTGATCAGAGTTGATGAAAGACTGAATAAAACTATTGTACAAATACACGCACATGAACAGCCAAAACAGCATGATTACATGGAGTGAAATTTGTGTGTTATGGGGAGGGGAAGGGGAGATGGGGACAGGGGAAGTGAGTTGGGTGGTGGAGATGGCAGAACTTCTTTTTCAGAGGGCAGGTGAAGCCATTCTTGTTGCTGTCACTGTCAGCGTTTAAGTGGGCAGTGGGACTGTGCTTGTTGGAGGGTCTCCATTGCATGAGAAGGCAGTGGGGTTAAAGCTTGTCGCCCAGTCCCCATCAATCCTTTCAGTGGGTTGGGGGAGGAGTGCTTGTTGTGGAGTGTCCATTGCGTCATTTGTCAGTGGGCAGCAGGACAGGGCTGGTGGCTGGATTGCCGTCACAGTAATATTTCAGCAGGTAATGGGGAAGTGCTGGTTCCTGAGTCATGATGGTATTGATTCAGTAGGTCTGCCTGCCAGTGGTTGTCTCCCCTCGAAGTGTCTGGAGTGGACTCATTGCAGTGTTTTCTGTGTGTAATTTGGGCGCCTACTGTTGGATCATGATGTTCGTACATGCTTTCATAATGAATGGAGTGCATTCTGTAGGCGGTCTGCATAATGATCATGACCCGGGAAGACTGAAACAGATCAACCGCTCTCTTCTTTCTTCGCCCAACACCACACTGCCTGGGGGAGGAGGGGTGGGGGGTGGGGTGGGGGGAGGGGCTCCCGTCAAGGTTGATGGACCAGTGCAGAGATCGCTCATGGACAGTCCCATTTTGCCAACCACTCCGTTACCTGCCGCACCCTTTGGCCCTGTTAGGGGATAGGATAGGACTAGGTCCAACCCTCAGATCCCTGATATCAACACCACCACCATCAGAAGAGGGGCCCGCCTGTCCTGGGTGTGGGCGGTGGAGTGGACATCTGTCTTGTCACTGCTGTGCAGAAGGGGTTTGTGTTATCTGCAGGGGAGACGAAGGAAGGGACGTCACTCACTTTATCATCATCACCGGCAAGGGTTGTCAGTGACATAACAGCATGCTGCTACCACAGATCATCCAGTTGTCTTTCTTGGTGTAGCTCAGCAGAAATTATGAGCCTTTTGTTGTTGTTGTTGTTTTTCAGCTCAGCAGAAATTATGAGCCTTTTGTTGTTGTTGTGTTTTTCAGCTCAGCATAACTGACACAGTTAAGCTGGGTCAGGTCAAGAAAAGTGGTGGTCATGTCATTCGAAACATTATGGAGTAGGATTATGGCTTGGGGGTGTATTTGTACATCTTTTGACCCAAAAAAAACCATAAAACGCTGAATAACCCACACGACCAGTAACAACACCTGATTCCAGCAGGGTGCATGTATTCACTGGTAAAGGGACAATCTGATGTAAAGGCTTGCTTCTGTTTCTTTTTTGTTTTCTCTTCGTCCACCACAGTTGATGTTGACGCAGAGTGGCCACCTGTTTGTGTCCAGAGAAGTGTCCAGCTTAAGGTCTGCCATAGGATGCATTCAGAATTTCTCACCATTCTCAATAGTTGTCCGTTTTGAACAGTTGTTCTCCGATGTCTCAGTACATCTCTAGGTTTTCAGGTCTGGTGGGCTTGTTTCAGTTTTTCTGTGTTGTTCAGATGTTCTCCCATGTTTCATTCCCATGGGCCATGTACTGCTCTTGTGTGGTAGTTCTCAGGTGTGCCTATAGCTTTCTGATATGGCCCTTTGCCGTCAGCTCGGCTATAAAGCAACATTACATTACCTTACCCTATAGCTTTTACTGTGTCTATTAACCAGCGTATTTCTCCTGTGTTCCCATATAATAGTTCTCCTTCCTTTATTTTTTTCTGGCATCAGTGGTTCACTGTATCATTCCTCTGTGTTCCAGTTGTTCTCCCATCTTTCTTGAATCCTCCAGTGCGTTACGTGTTTCTCCATGTTCCAGTAATTTCTTTCGTGTACCTGTCCATTCTCACTATTTCAGAAATGAAATGCGTTTATCATCGGGTGGATAACAGGCTGTTACAAAGTCCACGGCTAAGTCCAGACGATGAAATGCGTTTATCATCGGGTGGATAACAGGCTGTTACAAAGTCCACGGCTAAGTCCAGACGATGAAATGCGTTTATCATCGGGTGGATAACAGGCTGTTACAAAGTCCACGGCTAAGTCCAGACGATGAAATGTGTTTATCATCGGGTGGATAACAGGCTGTTACAAAGTCCACGGCTAAGTCCAGACGATGAAATGTGTTTATCATCGGGTGAGAAAACTTGGCAACAGCAAGTTTGGGTTACCTTTACAGTTTCTAAAAGGTTTTACTTGAGATATAGATATACCCACACACAAAAAAGTTTCAGGGGTAAACCCATAGCCTGAAATTTAGTGAAAACATTTGTTTGGGGAGTTCTGATTACACAATAAAAACTGGACATTCTGTGTCAAAGGCAGAGTCATTGGGTAACAGTTCATTGAGCCATTCATTCCTGGGTTAGGGTAGGTCACAGAGGTATTGTGAAGCAGTCTGGGCAGACTGACAGGGATGGCGGCGACGCCCTACCCTCACTCATGTGGAAAGGGTAGTGTGCTAACCAGTCCTGCTCTGTGTGTTGTCCCCCTTCCCTCACTCATTGGGGGCCGGAATAGCTCAGATGGTAGAGCGCCGGACTCGTGATCCTGAGGTTACGGGTTCGAATTTCGGTACAGGGGGATTTTTCCCTCGGAGTTGACATTGGTTCTGACTCCATTCCCCATACAGTCCTTCGAATGGGACTATAAACCGAGGTTCTGTGTGTGAACGCACGCATAACATCTTGCACACATGTAAATCCTATCACCAACTTTCGGAAGAGAAGGCCAGTTCAGCCGTTGGTGTAGATGACACGTTACACATAGCATGCAACCTGCGTGAGAAATTGAAAGAATGGAGGAAATAAGGATATTGGGTGAATGATATTGGACGATATTGACTGTATGACACGGGAAACGACTGAATGAAGCGCTAGCTGGCAGCTCTTCAGTCGGCACTACCCAGTAGGCAGCCCGTTGTGTAAACAAGTGTAGATTGTAAAGCGCTTAGAGCTTGGTCTCTAGCCGAGAATAGGCGCTATATAAGTAGTCATTATTATTATTACTCATGTGGAAAGGGTAGTGTGCTAACCAGTCCCGCTCTGTGTGTTGTCCCTCCAAGACTTGCTCTGTCACTGCTGTGTCCACACTATGCAGTGGACAGTATTTAACGAGCAGTGTCCACAATATGTGGTGGACAGTATTTAACAAGCAGTGTCCACACTATGCAGTGGACAGTATTTAATGAGCAGTGTCCACACTATGTGGTGGACAGTATTTAACGAGCTGTGTCCACACTATGTGGTGGACAGTATTTAACAAGCAGTGTCCACACTATGTGGTGGACAGTATTTAACGAGCTGTGTCCACACTATGCAGTGGACAGTATTTAACGAGCTGTGTCCACACTATGTGGTGGACAGTATTTAACAAGCAGTGTCCACACTATGTGGTGGACAGTCTTTAACCAGCTGTGTCCACACTATGTGGTGGACAGTATTTAACAAGCAGTGTCCACACTTTGTGGTGGACAGTCTTTAACAAGCAGTGTCCACACTATGTGGTGGACAGTATTTAATGAGCAGTGTCCACACTACGTGGTGGACAGTATTTAACAAGCAGTGTCACACTATGTGGTGGACAGTATTTAATGAGCAGTGTCCACACTACGTGGTGGACAGTATTTAATGAGCAGTGTCCACACTACGTGGTGGACAGTATTTAATGAGCAGTGTCCACACTATGTGGTGGACAGTATTTAATGAGCAGTGTCCACACTACGTGGTGGACAGTATTTAATGAGCAGTGTCCACACTATGTGGTGGACAGTATTTAACAAGCAGTGTCCACACTATGTGGTGGACAGTATTTAATGAGCAGTGTCCACACTATGTGGTGGACAGTATTTAACAAGCAGTGTCCACACTATGTGGTGGACAGTATTTAACAAGCAGTGTCCACACTATGTGGTGGACAGTATTTAATGAGCAGTGTCCACACTATGTGGTGGACAGTATTTAACAAGCTGTGTCCACACTATGTGGTGGACAGTCTTTAACCAGCTGTGTCCACACTATGTGGTGGACAGTATTTAACAAGCAGTGTCCACACTATGTGGTGGACAGTATTCAATGAGCAGTGTCCACACTGTGGTGGACAGTATTCAATGAGCAATGTCCACACTATGTGGTGGACAGTATTTAAGGAGCAGTGTCCACACTATGTGGTGGACAGTATTTAACAAGCAATGTCCACACTATATGGTGGACAGTATTCAATGAGCAGTGTCCACACTATGTGGTGGACAGTATTTAACAAGCAATGTCCACACTATATGGTGGACAGTATTCAATGAGCAATGTCCACACTATGTGGTGGACAGTATTTAACAAGCAATGTCCACACTATATGGTGGACAGTATTCAATGAGCAATGTCCACACTATGTGGTGGACAGTATTTAACAAGCAATGTCCACACTATATGGTGGACAGTATTTAACAAGCAATGTCCACACTATATGGTGGACAGTATTCAATGAGCAGTGTCCACACTATGTGGTGGACAGTATTTAACAAGCAGTGTCCACACTATGTGATGGACAGTATTTAACGAGGAGTCACTGTGGGCTGCATATGATGGCGTCAGATAACTTTGACAGAACATTCCTGTCTGTTGCCTGGATGCCTGTGAATTCCAGGAACATGAATATACTCTGTTAAAACAGAGACATCTTTGGGTAATAAGTGAAATTGATCATATATATCTGAAGTGCCAAACCTGAGCGAAAGGATATATAATGACACATGAGTACTATATCCGCCAAACATAAACTAACAATTCACAAGACAGAACATGTTTTTGTCTTGTGATTCGTTTGTTCATGTTAGGCAGATATATAGTACTTGAACTTTGTAAAGATTTGTTTAGGTTTTTTGCCTGCAGTCGCGTCACTTTGCTACTAAATATAATGACATGCATTGTCATCTGTTCTGGATGCTGAAGGTGTGAAGAGGACGTTTTGAATACAATTTTTTTTTTAGCCGTTCTTTTTTTCTTTTCTTCTTATAATCAGATACAAACTGAATCCAGTGCTAATTGACTGATTTGGGGACTGGAAGATGGAATTCTTGGTGGACAAAATGATGCTGGTGTTATCTCATGTCCGTTTATTCTACTGCACTGAAATACATCGGACCAACCCATACTACAGCGTTTTCTTTCTGACAGTTCTGTCTCTACCTCTGAATTGATTGATCGGCTATAGGCACTAGAAATGTTCCTCAGTCCCAAAATAAAGGGATTATCATCTTTTTGGATTGCCATAGTCAGACTCCAAGGGCTTTTGCTGGCTATGTCAGTGCTAACCCAGAGCTAGACTGCTGTTCTTTTCCTGCTTGACAACAGTTGTTCTCACCTTTGTTCCTGGCTACACAGACAGCAGAGGCAATGACACAGCGGACTACCTTGCCAAGAACGCCTCAACTGTGTGCCTTCCGTTCCTTTAACCCACAGATTGAGATCTCTATGTGGAGAAACCCAAAGGGCGATTGAAAGAAAGGTTGAGAGTAATCAGGCAACAAAACACTTCAGTTATGGAGTTCACCCAGTGTGAAACGCTTGGTCCCAAATACATTGGGGAATAGGAACCTCCAGGTCACGCTGTCCTGCCCTCACTTCAAGAAGCTTTCAAAAAAATGATGCTGCTGTATGGTGCGTACCATGTGATGAGCCACTCAGCATTCAACTTTTTTTTAATTTATATAATTTATTTGTTTTCAGTCATTAGCTTCATTTTTGAGAGATATCACCTTGTAATAATGTTTTAGGTGATGTTAATTATTTCCCCTGTTCATTATTTTTTTCGTTTTGTTTTGTTTTGTTATTATTTCACTTGTATTCACTTGAAAAGTAATTTTCAAATAGAAAACTTGAAAAGAAAACAGTACTAAAAACAACAAAATGGACAGTAGATCTTGTCTTACATAAACAAACTACAAAGCAGCAATAAGTGTACAAAATGAACAGCAGGAACAGTACTAAAAACAACAAAATGGACAGTAGATCTTGTCTTACATAAACAAACTACAAAGCAGCAATAAGTGTACAAAATGAACAGCACATCCTCTTGAACATAGGCATATCAGCATTAAACATTTCAATGAGTGCTGGGAGTTGTACAACCTGAGACGTGAGCACCTCACAGTGCTCTTCTGAAACACCCTGTCATGAGATATTTCTCCAAACATTATTTCTGTAAAGCCTATTTTATGAGTTTGTTTGTTTTTTTTTTTTTTAAATAATCAAAGAGATCAGTGTATTTCATTCTAAGTCATCAAACACACAGTAAGTAGAACTAGAAGGTGGGTGGTTGTAGCATATTGTTTAACTGAAGGTGGGTGCTTGTAGCATGACAGTAGGTACTTTCTTTTTTTTTTACCTGGACGTTTGTTTTCTGTTTTAATTGGATCACAGGAGGAGGGTGGGAGTGGGAAGGGGGTTGGATGATAATGAAATGCTGGACCATTAAAAAAAAAAAATTCTTTTTAAGGTTTAGATGATGGGATGGTCCCAGCTATATATGTCTCTCCACACCCATGATGTCTGTTTCCTTCAGAGCAAAAGCAGTTTGCTAGAAGCGATCTTTTTGCTTTGGTTGACTATATCCTAAGCATGGCATATGTGAGTGAGGTACTATGTGTAGCAGGAAAATAGTGATAAAACCAGCCTTCCTGTGAGTGTGGTGATTTTCCTTCTTTTGACTTTCCTTGTCAAATGTTCATCAGAACATTGATTTTGTTGTTGTTGGATATTTCATATCAGTTGGCTCGCTGACTGCAATCTGGGTAGCATTTGTGCATTTTGTATGTTGTTTATTTCTTATGTCTGAAGGAAATGTGCAAGTCTGAATTGTGTACAAAAAAAGGTGTTTTTTTTTTTTTTTCTGTTTTGTTTGCGTTGCGCGTTAATGTGTATTTTGCCAAATTTTGTGTAACATTGCTGTATGGTTCATCTTTCAGATCAGCGTTTTTGACTGCCTGTTCTGTTTGTCCTGTCCTGTTTGTTCACCAGCACAGTTCATTTCCCTCTTCTTGGCATGTCCTGCCTTCCCTTATTTTCTCCAAAACCTGTCATCCCTACCAAGCTCCCATTCTTATCGTCCAATCCCAAAGCAGTGTTAGACTCCTCTACCAAGACTCCCGCTGTCTTTGGTACCTGACTCCTCAAACATGATTCTCATCCTGCTATGCCCGTGGGAGTTTTGCTCAGTGCATTGCCTGTGGTACAGGTGACATCTGAATGAACTCCTTGTGTGTGGTGAATCATCCATTTCATACTCTGCAACACATTTTTTTTTAATCAGTGTTGATTTGCATCAGGTCGGTGTGTTGGTCATGTCTTTTGCTCTGTTTTCACCAGCGCTACAGTCTGTTTCCAACATATTCTCCAAAAATCGTGTTTGAGGCACATAGTCAAGTATATGTGGAGTGAACAGCTGGGTAAACATTTCAGTGTATTTATACAGAAATGTAGATAGTTTAACTCTGATCTACATATCCGCTGTGCTTTATGTTATCCATGCTGTGCATGCATGTGTATATATATGTGTGTGGTGTATTTTAGTGTCAAACAAGAGAAGGAAAATTCCCCGCCAGTCAACAACATATATATATATGTAATGCATCCTTGACTGACTACAGAACACTGCAGTGTGTTTCCTGGGATCAACTCACAGGCTGTGACTGGGGTCAAGTGCTGTGTGACTGCAGTGAGAGAAAGGAAAGAGGAAGAAGGTGTGTCTGTGGTAGCAGGGGGCAGGTTCCATGGCTGGGGTCTTTGTTGTGCATTTTTGGGACTGGCGAAGGCTGTGGCGGGAGTGCTCATGCTGTCGGGACAGGGCACATGATTCACTGGCATCTTGATTGTGCTTTGCCTCTTGCCTCTGTGCCGAAGGTATCCAGTGATTGTACCTTGCTCTTGCCTCTGTGGAAAAGGTATCCAGTGATTGTATCTCGCCTTTGCCTCTGTGCCATAGGTATCCAGTGATTGTACTTTGCCTCTTGCCTCTGTGCCGAAGGTATCCGGTGATTGTACTTTGCCTCTGTGCCAAAGGTATCTGGTGATTGTACTTTGCCTCTGTGCCGAAGGTATCCAGTGATTGTACCTTGCCTCTTGCCTCTGTGCCAAAGGTATCCATGTTTTGTACTTTGCCTCTTGCCTCTGTGCCAAAGGTATCCAGTGATTGTACTTTTGCCTCTGTGCCAAAGGTATCCAGTGATTGTACTTTGCCTCTTGCCTCTGTGCCAAAGGTATCCAGTGATTGTACCTTGCCTCTTGCCTCTGTGAAAAGGTATCCAGTGATTGTACTTTGCCTCTTGCCTCTGTGCAAAGGTATCCAGTGATTGTACCTTGCCTCTTGCCTCTGTGCCGAAGGTATCCAGTGATTGTACCTTGCCTCTTGCCTCTGTGCCATAGGTACCACAGGAATTCCCTTTTCTGTGACCAGTGGTTCCTGATTCCTGTGTGTTGTACATGTCCAGAGACTCCTCTGGACCATCATCATTGTAGGTGTTCATTATGACTGTTTTTGGGTGGTTGTCGTGTGACATCCCCATTATCAAGCTTGAAATATTTGTGTGTGTGTGTGTGGGGGGGGGGGGGGGGGGATTGGAGAGGTGTTGGTGCCTGAGGAGAAGAGGTGGGGGGGGGGGGGGGGGGTGAGAGAGGGAATGGGGATGAGGAAGGGAAAGATGAGGGAGCTTGAATGGAAAAACTTGAAAAAAAAAAGACTTGGGAGAGGGGGAGGTGTTGTAAATAACGTTGTGTTATGGTGGTAAGATAACTGGAAAGGCAGGGGGGTTAAGGAAGGGGAAAGTGCGGGGAATCGGGGGGATCTGTTTAGTTGGAAGATGAAAGGCACTGACTGAAAGCTTTTCAGTGTCATCAAGGAGGCGTCACTGCACACCTGCTAGTCCACGTACTCTACACCCCATCCGCCGAGTTTTGAGACCACACTGCGCACGATCTAAAGCTGATGGAGGAATGGATTTAGAAGAGGGTCTGTTGGCTACCACCACTGAGCAGATGTCTGACCTACGCATTAGCCCAAACGCTGATCAGACCTTGAGTGAGCTTGTCAGAAAGCATCTGTTCTGCTTCCATTCTGCGGGGCTTGTGTTCCAACTTTGGACCCACATCAGAGTGCTGTCAGCCAGTACAATATCTGGGACATGGATGAAGTCCATGATGGCCGTTTCTTTTGTGACTTTTTAACCGGAGAAGATTTATGCTCCGGTCAAAGCTTCTGTCACTGTCGGCACACCGTTGGTGAGGCTGGCAAGAAGGAATGACCGACACTGAAGCCAGACATTTTCTTGCCTTCTGTTGCTTGGGGGGGAGGTGGGGGAGGGGGGGGGGGGGGGTTGCATTTCACAGTTGAAAACGCACTTTTCACCTGTGTGGATTCCTCTTTCAAAGTCCAGTAGCGTTGAAGCTGGGACTTGCGCAGCAACACCGAAACGCCTCGTCAGCGGGATGTGTGGAGAAGAGGGAGAGAAACTGTATATATCTCAGTCAGGCAAGGTGGGGAGGAAGGACGATAACGTCATTTGAAACGGGCTGGCAATGAAATGGCTTTGACGTACAAAGTGCTCTGTCATAGCAATAGATGCCGCATGTTTTGCTGTGAGGAATCCAAAGGGTTTGGCCACGTCTTGCTCAGTCATCTAGAGAGAACGTTGCAGTGGAAATCAATACTCGGGATCAGTGGATGGGAAGATACAGAGAGAGCGAGAGAGAGAGAGAGAGAGAATGGCAATGCACTCCTGGAAATCCTTAAGAGATGGTCCTGCAATCAATGCCTGTGTCTGGCCCACCACTCCCATCCTGAATGCACAGTCATGTTGACAAACGGTGGGGCCGTGTGTGTGTGTGTGTGTGTGTGTGTGTGTGTGTGTGTGTGTGTGTGTGTGTGTGTGTATGAGGGAGGGAGGGGGGGAGGGGTAAGAGAAAGAGAGAGGAGTTTTGGGGTGGGGGGTGGAGGGGAAGTATTGCATAATGATTCTAAGGTTGCATTATTGGACAGGGCAGTGATGACAAGAACTTACAGGAAATGTCACAACAGGTATGTGTGTGTGTGTGTGTGTGTGTGTGTGTGTGTGTGTGTGTGTGTGTGTGTGTGTGTGTGTTGTGTGTGTGTGTGGGGTTGTGTGTGGGGTGTGTGTTTAGTGGTGTGGTGTGTGTGTGTGTGTGTGTGTGTGTGTGTGTGGTGTGTGTGTGTGTGTGTGTGTGTGTGTGAAATACAGAGAGAGTGTGTCTGTATGTGTGTGTTCACACATCCTAGTTTTTCAAGCCTGTTGTGTGTTTGTGTACACATACTAAAGATACCTTGACTTTGAATATGAATGTGTGTGTCTGTCTGTCTGTGTGTGTGCTTGCATGTGTGTGTGTGTGTGTGTGTGGTGTCTGTGTGTGTGGTGAGCATTATGTGTGTGGGAGAGGGAGGGCATCGGGGTACATCCCTCAAGTGAATGTAGTGTATATGAAATGTTATGGGATTTGGGGGGAGGAGGGGGAGGGGGTGATCATTTGAAAATAGTCCTTGTTGTTTTTTTAGCTTCTACAGTGACACTGGCTTTAACATTGACCCACTTATGAAATATGGCTGATGGGGTAAACCATGGTGGGAGTGGAGGGGGGAGGGAGTGAGGTTGGGTGCAAGGAGAAACCAGGATTTCTATTCTGAACATGAAAACATACGCGACCAGTTACATTTTGTTTTTACTGACATCGCCAGTAATAGTGAGTGATTGGAATACCTTACCCTTATCAACACATTTATTTATGGTTGACCGTCTTGCACACATTTTCCATGTTTGCTCTTTGGGATTGAAAGAGGGAAAGGGTTACAGTAGGGAGACAACAAATGCCTAGATCCATGGAATCGTTACAGTGGGGAGACAGCAAACGCCTAGATCCATGGAATCTTTTCTCCCCCTTTCAGGAAGAGACTTCACTTGACCAGAAGAATTGAGATATATTTGAGGAAATGTATTTGCCTGGCCGTGCTCTTTATCTAGTGAAGTGTTCATTTAGGTTGCGCCTCAGTTCATTAGAAATGGCTTGATCGTGATGTAATGGAACTCAGTGTTTGCTACAACATTTGCTTGAAATATCATTCGGAGCTGCATGTTCTGTTGATGAAGAAAGCAATCATTGTAAGTGATCAGAGTTGATGAAAGACTGAATAAAACTATTGTACAAATACACGCACAAAGAACAGCCAAAACAGCATGATTACATGGAGTGAAATTTGTGTGTTATGGGGAGGGGAAGGGGAGATGGGGACAGAGGGAAGTGAGTTGGGTGGTGGAGATGGCAGAACTTCTTTTTCAGAGGGGAGGTGAAGCCATTCTTGTTGCTGTCACTGTCAGCGTTTAAGTGGGGAGTGGGACTGTGCTTGTTGGAGGGTCTCCATTGCATGAGAAGGCAGTGGGGTAAAAGCTTGTCGCCCAGTCCCCATCAATCCTTTCAGTGGGTTGGGGGAGGAGTGCTTGTTGTGGAGTGTCCATTGCGTCATTTGTCAGTGGGCAGCAGGACAGGGCTGGTGGCTGGATTGCCGTCACAGTAATATTTCAGCAGTAATGGGGAAGTGCTGGTTCCTGAGTCATGATGGTATTGATTCAGTAGGTCTGCCTGCCAGTGGTTGTCTCCCTCGAAGTGTCCTGGGGTGGACTCATTGCAGTGTTTTCTGTGTGTAATTTGGCGCCTACTGTTGGATCATGATGTTCGTACATGCTTTCATAATGAATGGAGTGCTTTCTGTAGGCGGTCTGCCTAATGATCATGACCCGGGAAGACTGAAACAGATCAAACCGCTCTCTTCTTTCTTCGCCCAACACCACACTGCCTGGGGAGGAGGGGTGGGGGGGGGGGGTGGGGGAGGGGCTCCTGTCAAGGTTGATGGACCAGTGCAGAGATCGCTCATGGACAGTCCCATTTTGCCAACCACCTCCGTTACCTGCGCACCCCTTTGGCCCCGTTAGGGATAGGATAGGACTAAGTCCAACCCCCAGATCCCTGATATCAACACCACCACCCATCAGAAGAGGGGCCCGCCGGGCCTGTCCTGGTGTGGGGCGGTGGAGTGGACGTCTGTCTTGTCACTGCTGTGCAGAAGTAGGTTGTGTTATCTGCAGGGGAGAGGAAGGAAGGGACGTCACTCACTTTATCATCATCACGGCAAGGTTGTCAGTGACATAACAGCATGCTGCTACCACAGACCATCCAGTTGTCTTTCTTGGTGTAGCATCAGCAGAAATTATGAGCCTTTTGTTGTTGTTGTTGTTTTTCAGCTCAGCAGAAATTATGAGCCTTTTGTTGTTGTTGTTGTTTTTCAGCTCACATAACTGACACAGTTAAGCTGGGTCAGGTCAAGAAAAGTGGTGGTCATGTCATTCGAAACATTATGGAGTAGGATTATGGCTTGGGGGGTATTTGTACATCTTTTGACCCAAAAAAAAACCATAAAACGCTGAATAACCACACGACCAGTAAAAAACACCTGATTCCAGCAGGGTGCATGTATTCACTGGTAAAGGGACAATCTGATGTAAAGCTTGCTTCTGTTTCTTTTTTGTTTTCTCTTCGTCCACCACAGTTGATGTTGACGCAGAGTGGCCACTGTTGTGTCCAGAGAAGTGTCCAGCTTAAGGTCTGCCATAGGATGCATTCAGAATTTCTCACCATTCTCAATAGTTGTCCGTTTTGAACATTGTTCTCGATGTCTCAGTACATCTCTAGGTTTCAGGTCTGGTGGGCTTGTTTCAGTTTTTCTCTGTTGTTCAGATGTTTTCCCATGTTTCATTCCCATGGCCATGTACTGCTTTGTGTGGTAGTTCTCAGGTGTGCCTATAAACTTTCTGATATGGCCCTTTGCCGTCAGCTCGGCTATAAAGCAACATTACATTACCTTACCCTATAGCTTTCTACTGTGTCTATTAACCAGCGTATTTCTCCTGTGTTCCCATTATAATAGTTCTCCTTCCTTTATTTTTTTCTGGCATCAGTGGTCACTGTATCATTCCTCTGTGTTCCAGTTGTTCTCCCATCTTTCTTGAATCCTCCAGTGCGTTAAGTGTTTCTCCATGTTCCAGTAATTCTTTCGTGTACCTGTCCATTCTCACTATTTCAGAAATTCTCCTTTTTTTTCTTTTTTTTTCGTAGTTCTCCATTGTCACAGTTCCCTTGTGTTTCAGTACACATTGGTTTCAGCGGTTCTTTGGTCCTCCCATGTTTCATGAGATCTCATGTAATTTTGTAAGTCTTCCATGTATAGATCTCTTGTATTCAGCATTCTCCATGCTTTTGGTTATTCTCTTAGGTCACACTTACAGTTCTCTCAAGTGTGTTCAGTGGATCTAATCTTCATGGATGTGAACATTTGGTCAAAACTTGTAAAGGTGCCATTTCGGAAGAAGACAGAAAAGTTATTGCTGTTCGTTCTCTTGTGCTTTGTCTGTGTAAGCTTTCTTTGGTCAGCAAGCTGTAAGCTTTGTTTGGTCAGCAAGCTGTAAGCTTTGTTTGGTCAGCAAGCTGTAAGCTTTGTTTGGTCAGCAAGCTGTAAGCTTTGTTTGGTCAGCAAGCTGTAAGCTTTGCTTGGTGGGCAAGCTTTGACCAGTCTGGCTGCAATGTGTTTTGTTGTCTGCCAAGAATGGAAACCCCTGAACTGTTGGAAGTGGTCTTTTTTTTTCCCCCTTCAGATGCCTGTTACATGCCTGCATGTACCAGTGGTTGCATCTTTTAGCAAGGGTCCCATCTATCTGTTCCCTGTTCTCCAGGAGATCGCAGGTGTTCTGGTATGCGCCAGTTCTCCTGTATCTTCAGTAGGTCACAGGTTTATTTCAGTTGACACCAGTGTTGTGCTTTTACACACAGTTACAGTTTCTCTTGTGTTTATATTTCCCGCGTACCAGTACTGTGAATGTTTCTCGTTTCTTTTCTGAGTAATTCTTCAAAATACCCGTTCTCCGCTATTTCAGGAATTTTCTATTGGTTTGAATTCTCCAGAGTTCTAGTTGGTCTCAAGTGTTTCATGGCTCTCCCATAGTTCCCAGGTGGTTAACTTAAGAGTATCTCTTACTTTCAGTGGACGTCCCATATTCCTTTAATCTGTGTTACAGTCGTTCTCTCGTGTATCCGTTCCTCATATTTCATAACTTTTCCTGTGTTCCAGTTCCCCCCTGTTCCAGTAGATGGCAAGGATTTCAGCAGCGCTCCAATCTTCCAGTCTGGCATTTCTGTAAGTCCCAACTTTTCAATAGTTTTTTTCCAATGTTACACTTACAGAATTTCTCTGTGTTTTTCAGTAGATATATCCCTTTTTTTCCAGAAGTTCTCTTGGTAGTCCTGCCTTGTGTCTGTTGAGGAGGAGTTTTCCATTCTTTTTAATTTGTCTTTTGGGTGCTGCACTTGCCATTTCATCATGTTTTTGTGGATCTCACATGTTCCAGTGTTTCCCCTTGATTTCAGGTGTTCTCCCATGCAAAATGTTTTCACCGTATTTCACGACTTCACCACAGCTTTCAGTTGTTCTTTTGGGTCTTGCTGTCGTTAAGCATTCCAGTAGATCTCCCTCCTCGTAGTAGTCCTTCATGTAATCAGTTGTCCTATATTTTCAGTTGATTTCCAATCTTTCAGTAATTTTTTTTTCTTTTTTGTACTCCCAGTTCTTATAGAACAGGGAGTACTTTACAATGGGAATGAAGAAATGCTCTGTGTGTCTGTGTGTGTGTGTCCATCCATGGTCAAAATGTGTTCCACTCGCTCCAGACAAAACTGTTGGACCAATCTTTCTGAAAATTTGTAGATATGTTCATTATGGGTCACGGATGATGCCCGATGTTTTATTTTACAAGAATAGTCATTACTAACAGCTATAAATAATAAATTTTGATGTACAGTTTAAGCAATAACGGTTTATAAACTTAAGTGTAACCAACGTCTGTAAGCTCCTCGATAGTAGAGTGGTTAGTATCCCCACTTGTCACGCGGGAGACCAGGGTTCATTTCCCGCCGGGGGGAGCAGCATTTTTTTTTTTCTTTTCTCTTACGTACAAAATTTCTACCACCAAAGGAGAGAACAGGGAAAGGGGCATTCTGGGCCACTTCCGCCCTCACTCAGTTCGGGCGAAAGTAACCCAGAATGCCCCTTTCCTGTTCTCTGACAAGTAAGACTTCAAACTACACACACATGCACAAACACACAAAAATGCACACACTCACACAAACACACACACTTACACACGCAACACACACACACACACACACACACACACACACACACACACACACACACACACACACACACACACACACACACACACACACACACACTATTTAAAAAAATGTGCCCCTAGTTTACAGTAGCATACCCCCCGCCTACGGTGGCGTGCTCCCTGTTTACATTGCAGGTGTGGTATCCGGCCAAAAAAATCAATACTGCTGCACTCCCCCCACTCCTTCCTGCCTAGCTTGCTCGATCGCCCCATATGACATCAGCCCGCGTGGCGTCGCTGTCACAGCCTAGCCAATGAGCGGCCGCTCACGACTAGATTAACTCACACATTCTTCCACTGAACCGCTGTGCAAACAGTTGTGTTTACGGCGCTGTGGGTGTGTGTGTAACCGGTTTACCGAAGAACAGAATGTGTATCTTAAAGGTTTGTTTGCTTGTTGAAGACAATATTGTTGACAAAGATCCTAGCAAGTTTTTTTAATACGTGTTGGCTATCGATGAAAAAAATGGCGCTGCATTGTTTGAAAGTTGGCTGAACAAAACAATTCATCACCGATACTGGGACTGTGGTGGGATAGACCGCGGTGTTTTTCAGTGAAAAAGTGTTTTGTAAAAAGATTTTATGTCGGGTATAGGTGTTGTCTTCAGAAGAAGAACTATTTAGTACTTTCTTCCAAGAATTAAATAAGGAAATTTCTGAATCGCTAAGCTGACTAATGTTGAAAGATTAGTGAGTCAGATTATGAAGGCAAGCTAACTATCACATGTCTCCCCGCACAGCGGGCGTTGTTACACTTCACACGCTATACAGCAGAGTCGCCTCTTTCTCTCTGTTCTCACATTGCCGCTTAACTATTAGTTGTCTTGAAGTTGGCGAAGCATGTTGTAACTGGAGAGACTATCTTAAAGGTTTGTTGGTTTCAAGGAAATGCAACAAGATGTACTAGTTTTAAATAACTGTTTGATATTTGATGAGATTGTTCTTAACTATTAAATGGCGCCGCCGCCATGGGTTTGAAAGTGGCCGAAGCAAAACAAACCATCACGCGGTTTGATTGTTGGGAGCTGCTGGCTTGAGACGCTAAAGCCATGTTAAAAAACATGGCGTTTTATTTCTTAAGGGGCGGAGGTAAAACAACGTTAAAAAACTTTATATTAAAACATTTTTTGCTGTTCTTCTTTTTCCCAGTAAAAAATGTTCTCAGTTTGTATGAGACTTGATTGAATTGTTAACGATAGATTTCATGTTCATGTGGCAAGCTGATCTGTGTATTAAGATGTGTTATACATTTTCTACTTTTCTAATTCTACCCAGTTCATCTGTGCCTTGAATTGCCCTTATGCAACTGAATGGCGATTCGAATGTTCTGGCAAACAAACTAGATAGGTTTAGGCAGACCTAGTACATCTAACCAGTATGAGAGAGAGTAGTGTGTGGAAGCACTAGCTTCATATAAATGCTTTATATATACAATGACGGATGTACAACTAACCGAACAAAAACTATGTGTAAAACAATAGGCCGCGACTTGTTCGCGCACGGCAACACCAAAAATCAAATAAAGCGGGTGACGGCTGCCAGTGAGGGTGGGGGTGAGGGGGGAGGTATTTCATTTCAGGTTGACAGCGCGCCAGGTGTCTTACGTGTCACTCCCACTTTTTGGCCGCCACGTAGCAAGACTTGGGTTGTATTGTCATTGAAGGTGTGTGGTTAAGTGAGAAGATTCAGTGACAGGTCGTACTACCTTGTAGTACCCAGAAAACTTCTCCACCATTGTGGTGTTTTGTGAAACAACGGCCAAGCAGTACGACACGGAACACGACTTGGGCTGGAGATTCGGAAGTAGTTGAAACCCCGCACTGCGGTTAGGCGTATACCGCACCAACTTGCTGCCTGACGTGGTTCTAAATAGAGTAACGACTCGTATGCATGATCGTAGCGCCATCCTTGCTGAGCTCTTACGCGGCTCTAAATATGAGTAGTAACGATCATGCATGTAAACGGTTTCAAAATAGTAAATGATCGCGGCTCTAAATATGTAAACGATCATGCATGTACGGTTTTCACAATAGTAAATACGGGCCTCTAAATATAGTAACGATCATGCATGGACGGTTTCAAAAAAAGTAAAATGACGCGGCTCTAAATATAGTAACGATTATGCATGTACGTTTCGAAAAATATAAATGACGCGGCTCTAATATAGTAACGATCCTGCATGTACGGTTTTTGCTGCTATGACATTTGGCCCTGCCTCTGGCATTGGCTGTTGTTGTGTTTTGTGTGTGTGTGTGTGTTTTTGTCCTTACCCCACGCAGCACGTCCCCCCACCCCCACCCCAACCACGCACTCCCCCCACCCCCAGCCCACGCACGCACGTCCCCCCAAACCCCCACCCCACGCACGCAACGTCCTCCCACCCCACCACACCTGTGTAAACGCCCCACAGCACACTATCCTCCCCCAAGTCCACCCCAAGTATTTTAATTATGTTAACTTCAAGTCTTAATAATTCTGATTAAGTTTTTTAATTAAGTTTCCTTGATCAAGTTCTTAAGAAGTTCTTAATAAGTTCTTGATTAAGTACATCCTTTAAGTACAACCAAGTTCGTATTTCAAGTTCTTATACTTATCAAAAAAATACAATCGATGTTTTTTATCATAAATAGTAAATTGTCTAATATAGTACAACACGCCCATCAAAAACACGCGGCAACGTTGAGGATGTCTTGCTCACGTTCTCTGCATAGGTCTTTAAGAAGTCTTACACCAAAGCAAACCACATGATTACAATACTGTTCTATGGAAATGTCTTTTTATTAGACTCTAATGTCTTTATTTATTGACTTAACATTTTATAATACGCCCATGATCTATTTTATTAAAAATTTAAAATATTATTCCATTAAATGGATCAAAATGATGCTATTGTTATTGCGATTTTGGCGTGCAGTTGTTCTTTTTCTGGTATTTAACGTTCAGTTGATTTAACTTCTTTCCGTTTGCTGTTGCCATTGGAATTTTATATATTTTATAGCCTAATAACTGGCCCCCAACAGCAGCAATGGAGCCAAAAATTGCAACAGTTTTAAGTTCAATATACCATGAAGACTTGGGGCCCTTGTGCAATGGAGTTTTTAATAGCTGCATTGGAATCAACTGTTCGCTGCGTTGGCGGTGTTATGTTTTCATAATGCTGTAACTAATTTTTTTGTTTGTTCCACTCTGCTAATTTTGTTTTCCTGCTCAACACCCCAGGATTTTAAATGGTCCCCACCTGTTCAGCGGTTATCTGCTGTTTTTTCTGGCTTGGTTTACTTTCTCCCGATTCTATGTTTCCTGGTTCTGATGAATTTCCGCTCGTTCATTTTGAAGGGAAATAAAATCTAGATGATTAAAGTTATTAATCCCATGATTAATGGCGATAACAATTTCCAAATCTAATAGTATACATCACATCCTGAGACTCTAAATGACGTTGTTTAAAAACTGGACCTTGCCGTTAAACATACGAAGAATCTTGTCAGAATCAATGGGAAGCAAATCTACTGACTAGTTTTTAGTGTACAAACTAAGACCGTTTGCCCCACACTTTCACCATTCTAGACCCCAGCTCGCTTCATACCTTTATGATACTTTTATAATGTCATGAGGCGACATCTGTTGAAATCTGTTTCAATGCTGAATTCAGTTCCGAGGGAACTGTTTTGTTTTTCCCGCATGCTGCCTAAAGAATACAAGCCTCTCCTTTTGGGCATAATTAGCTTGAATCATCAACTTGGTCATTCATTAAGATTCAGGAAGGTTTAGGCTGCTTGTAGCTAAGGAGATCATCACTGTTTCATGGTTTTTTATTAAATTATAATTATTTTTATTTAAAAAAATGACACTGAAAAAACTGGTTGCCTAAACCTGTATACCATTCTGCTGTTATTTGGAGGGCTAAGTGAAGGATACTCAATGCTTTAAAAGCCCTGTTTAGAATTAAACCTGCAATCTTGTGGCAAACTAACTTTGAGGATTCAGCAAAGCTAAATTGCTATCATTGCAGCTTCGGTTGCCCACAAAGATTTCTAGTTAAGCAAGAAAATTCCAGGAGAATATAAATATGTAAAAAAAAACATTTATAAAAATGGCTTCACTCTACTCGCAATAATGGATAGGCGCGCTGTGGTGAATCGCTTGCTTTTAGCGGCAGTAATTTTGCATTTTAGTAAACTGGGAATGATGGCGAACAGAAAAAGGCATAACAAAGCTATGGAGGAACTAGCAGCTGCACAAGACTCCTATGAAAAGGCAGAGACTTGAGCAGTTAATTTTTATTAATGACAGTCACTGAAAAGACAGGGGCATGCAGCTTACTCATTTAAAAATTATCAAGCAATAAAAAAAGATTATCTATACAGGCAACCAGTCCAGACATTGCCCCCACCAAATTCAGTGACTTTATTCAACCATCAAAAAACAAAGATGCAAAGAAAAGCCGTTTATTGTCGTTGGCATGACCGTCGTGTATTTTGATGCACATAATATTGCTGAATAAAAAATGAACAAAATCTATATTCACCCAAGTATAGGAAGGGCATCACAAGCAATTAAAAAGCTAAGCCAACAGCGGGGGTTAGTGAACAAACAGCAAAGGAAGGTTATCTAAAACAACGATTTTGGCAAATTTATTTACCTGCACCCAGACGAATACAGAGACCACAGACTTTGTCAATATCAACACTCCTCACGACACCCATCAAATGGACCTTCTATATTAACGCTCTCGGATATAGCGATTAACGAAAAGATTTAAGTAACGCACTTCACATTCATTGACCATGGCATCAAGATACAAAGAGGCAAGAAAGCCATTAACACAAAGAGTGGCTTCTGCGTTGCTGTTGCCAACAGCTGATATACCAGCGTGGTCCACTAACTTACACTCTGCATGATTCAAGAGTCGAAGATTGGAAAAGAAATTAAAGCCAAGTGAATCAATTATTGTTGTAACATAGAGTTACCATTAAAGAGCATGCCAGAGTTCATAGATCACAGGCTTTAGAAAGTTGAAAACATTAAACAAACAGTTAGTGCAGCCGAAAGACATTTTCTACCAGTATCACAGAGAGCGATTGACAATTCGCGCAACACAGAATGGGTTAGAAGATTGCCCTCGGTCTCATTTTTGCGCGCAATGTATAATGAAAATTTAAAGGGCTAAAGACATACAAGCAATCAAAAGAAAAACAATAAATGTTTTGCAGAAGGAGAGCCTTCAGCCAGCAAACTATTACCCATATGGATTGAAAGAAGGTACCTTTATTTACCGGGAAGCAAAGGGGACACACGCATTAGGGCAACAGATCCAGTTTTTGGAGTGTTGACCCATATGAAATAAAAAGAATTGTAAAGGATGAATCCGCCCGTGTATTATAACGAGAAACTGACACGAACAAAACAGCCACCCCTAAAGATCGTTGTGAAAGAAGAATCTGCAGATATTCCGCCAGGCACATTCCGCTTTAAATTAATTTAACGGTTCTCCAGTGCCCAATTGCATATGAAAACTCCTGGATTAACAAACCACCCGTTTTGTGTTTGTTCTATCAATGACTTCTTTGTTACAACTGTAGTGTTGATCTCATGTAGATAGATCGCAGTTTACGGTTCATGATGAAAAGTCCTATTGCCAAACAATGCATCTTGTAGTTGTTCATGTGGATATGTTTGACTGCACAACGCTGCGAGATATTCCCTTCTGTCTTTCCTTAATGATTTTCCCTTCTCCGGCTCGAAATACTGTACATTTTTGACCTTAACCCCCCACATACTCCTTGATTAACCTTGTCCAGATAATTCATCCTTCATCTTTCCCTAAACCTTCTTGTTAGTAATTGAATGTTAAAGTGAATCTTCTTAGTAGGGTAATCTGAATGTATCATACCATCCCGCATGGTCCCTTTATCTACATTCGATTTTCCATTCTTTATAATATCTTCAGTAAGGAATATCTATAACTAAACTATCTGTAGCTGTGTAAAGTACTCTGGACTCAGGATACAGGCTTAAAGTATTCTTAAAAAGAAATTCTAACATCAAAAGGCTTAGATATTCTAAAACAGGAAACCCAATAAAAACGGGTTTGTCCCAATTGACTTTCTTTTTTTTTTTCATCATTATGCCAAAAAGCTGATCATGAAATCTGCTAAAGTCCTGATCATTTGGTTTAGAATCAGCTTAATTGCTTCGTCTCTTTGGTGACTAATCTAACATCTTTATCTTTGCGCTTGTGCGGATTCTCCATAGTCTTCCAAAACAGCTGTTGTTCATTCAGCTTAAAAAAGTCGTTTTTCTGATGCATCTGGGATTTTTGGTTCTGAGAATCAGGTTCTTCATGATGTTGTTTCAGAACTGTTCTTGATCGAAAGCCAATTAATGCGATAACAGCTGTTAACCTTCAAACCATTCTTAATAAAAATTGTAGAAGTCCTGCAATGACAGACATAATATTTTTTTTTTGCCCGAAGATTAGCACAAAGTTTAGGGCGGTTCCTCTTGGATCCATCCCTTTAGTCTTTCTGCTGCTAATGGATAGTCTTATGATCATGGAGTTCATGAGGATATTCATAAATCAACTTCTAGAATGAAACCACCTGGTGAACAGGCGCCAAACCTAAACCTAACCCAACCACTTTAAAGGCCTTTTGATATTATTTTTACTGTGTACATTTTTAAATTGCCGTAAATGGAAGCGATTGCCGCCATAGCCCAACATACAGATTGTTTGGCCAATCGAAATCCATGTGATAGTTAGACCTTTTACTTGGATCATAGTCTTCTAGGTAGTTGATGTTTGCTTTACAGTAATGGTGCGACGCCATACTACTCCCCCCAAGCAATCCGTTTTCAATCATCTGAAATCATTGGTAATCAGACCATAAATCAATCTGTACTCCAGTAAACTTTAAGATAGCGTCCCAGCTTCATCCCGGGCGCAGAAATGTAATGCCGGATCCAGGCTAATAATGATTTCATGCAGGTCTTTCATAGTTTTCAAAAGACGTCCGCCAACAAACATGTATCCTGCCATTAAAGAGGATCATGATAGTCCCCATCGTTTTACAATCTAACTTTTTGCCAAGCATTTTGAGTCATGCTGGGAATCCGGAGTCGCTGATGTCCTTTCCTCTCAACTAGAAAAGAACGCGCCCTTTAGGCGGAAGTAGTGTCTTCGTCAAACCTTTCCCAACGTTCATGTACTCATAAGGTAAACCCCTTTCTAACAAGAGTTGGGTCAAAATATTCTTCTGTTATTGGGCAGGACTTGTAAGGACATAGCGCAGTGACCTAATGAACCCGCATCATGTGCTGCATATGTCTAAAAAGACAGTTATTTAGATTATAGCACTAGCGTACTTTTCGTGATGACTGTGGCAATGCATGACACCCCGACGGAATCGTCCACGCTTTCAGTATAAGGTGAATCGTAACCCCCGCAAGTTTATGAAAGAATACAGGCAGCATCCATGTCTTTGATCTAACTTAAGTTTGAAGATTGCATTGTTAATGCGCTGTGCACCTCTAAACTTCCCACTAATGTGATCATGGTCTCTTACTGTGGGGTTTTTGACTCTTGGCGTTAGCTCTAGAACCCGCAAATCCAAAACAATGCGTGGCTGAGTCATACTGTTGTTGGCCTTGTTCAGCGCCATTATGATTTCAGATAAGTTTAGTTTTTATTAAACAGGCGTTACGCACCTGGCTGCATGCGTTTTAAGAATGTTCTGCAGAAACATCGAGTCCTCTAGATAATTCTGGTTCTTGAATAAACGCCATCCGACCTGACAACAATGAAGGCAAATTAAACAAATCTGTATTACGCATTAAGCCTGTTTTTTACGTTTTTGTGCGCTTGGGGCCCTTCATACGGAACAATGAGTGATTCAAAGTCTGCGTAAACAACATATGGAGAATGTCAGTTTTTTCCAGTTCTTAAAACTAACTTAGATCCGGGTGGGGCGTAAATTAGTTTCTGTATTACAGTCTACAGAACTTTTACAATGTTTTATATGTTCACATCGCAGCTTTGCACAGATGGTAAATTCTTGGTACAAAACATTTCTGCAGAAATCTTGTTTGCTAAGTTTTTTGTTTGTAGTATAACTCAAGAACTACTCATTGTGCTAGCAATGTGTAATGGGTAGCCCCGCTGGTGAAACATTTAGTAGTAAGCAACTTGATTTTTGGTCTGTTCGCCTATTGTTGGACTGTTCTGGGACACTTTATTGGCGCCAAATTTTGTTTTCCTCATCCCATTGTATACATTAACGTTAATGGGTTGTTTTTGTTCTTCAAACTGATCAAGATTGTCCTACACTAACAGAAAGGATATTCCATTGAAGTTAAGATTTTAGCGTATTGCTGATAGTTAGTCACTCTCTCCTCTGCCTGTTCGCGGACATGATGCACAGCCTTGCAAGAACGCCAACCACATGAAACATTTGTTGTCTGAATTTTTTAATGGTTAAAACTGCTCTCTTTAAACCAACTCCCGAGGAGCGGAATTAAAGCCTTGCCTACAATCGTCAACTTAGCCTGTTTTAATCTTATCCTCAGGACTTCGCCCTCTGCCAACCAGAGCTCTCATTTTGGCTTGCTTCAGCGGCAGCGTCAACTGTGCAAGCAATTCGTGTCTGCCCAGCCGGGTTTAAGTCTTATAGAAAGAATATCTGTTGTTTTAGTTAAGACTCAGACTTTCTAGAATTTTTCTTCATATTGTTAATAGCAATAACACAGCTAACATATACTTAACTGGCGGGTCTATTGTTAGTTTTAGCATGGAACTTGAGAAATAGCAGAACAACGCTTGCCCTGTACGTTTGTTGGGTCACTGACTTCTAAATCCAATATCATTCAGTGCTCTTGATAAACGATCTCTCTCGAGTCAAGCCTTCAAACAATTCGTCTTTCCTTCATATAACTAGACCATGCTGTCGTTCTTTTCTAAGCCAAAATATTTATTTTAAATTTAAAAAAAAATACTTAATCCATAACCAATATCAACGGTCTTTTTTTGGCGTCTTGACTCATATACTAAAGTATAAACACCATTTTGGTGTTGTTAATGTGGATGCGGTTTAGGAAAACAGAGTTTTAATGGTCTCGTTTACTTTTTTTAAGCATTCCTTTATTATCTGCTCGGGTCCTGCTGTTTAGAAAACCTTGTCAACCCCCCCGCCTTTCTTTGAAGATCAACGTTTGTCTTTTGTAGTCATCAAATCGGCCTGTAACCGATTAAATTTCTTCATCCGTGATGTTGGAGTCAACAAGAGGCTATTATTTATTGTCAGTTTGAAACGAGCTAAGTTTAGCTGTTTATTAGTTGAACCATCGCTGTGTCTTTTTGGATTTAGTTTTTATTTTTGCTAGCGGCACCTACCGCTAATGAACATCAGGGGCCGAGAGCTAAAGAACTAACCCACCCTAGAGTAAAGCTGCGGTGCGCCTAGCCCTATGCAAGAGACCACACTTTGTTCCTGCTGATAGAGCACTTATAGTCGATGCGCCAGTATTACATATGTAACCAGCATTACAGGTCAGCAGAATACCTTCGTTTGGTTTTTGCTGTATTTGAAAGGTCTTGCTCTAGTACTTGCGCCTTTTTTTTTGCGTAATGTGGTTTAATCTAAGGTTTTTAACCTTCAGGGCTTTCTATACACAGCAGAATTGCCAGCGATCTCTTCTACCTCGACATCACCGGTGCTGTAGGCACAATTGATAAACCTGAACAGACATGCTTTTTTTATAAAATGAAAATCATTTAGTATAAACATATCGAAATTCTGTTTTCTTCGAATATTCAGCTGCGGCTTTCATATAATAATAAACAAATGTATCAATTAAGCGGTTTATCGCATCTTCCTTCTTTACATCAGATTTGAATGTTTATTACTCTCTCACGTTTCTCTTCTCCCCGCTTCCATCAACTCATTATCCTCTGTTTGACCTTAGTCACGAATCCATAAACCGTATCGTATTTTGTTGTTAAATAACATCGATCTAAACACTGTGAAGATGTAAATCGTTAACACTAGGTCTGCTTTTGATTTCTACCCCTCCCACCTCCCAAAACAGGTTTCTTATTTCGTCAAAATGATGAGATGGTTCCTAAGCCCCTAACGTAGATTTGGTTTAAGACTGTGGCCGTCACTTGTACATTGCACTTTCGTTATTTTAGGATTAAAAAACTTTTCAAACTTGCTCTTTTGAACGGTTCTTTCATCTTCACACAGCAATAAAATACCTTTAATAACGATCCTGGCGCAACGCTAAAACTAAATATATCCATATAGTTTCTCCCTGCTTCTAGAGATGTTGTATGATGAAACACGCGTTCGTAATATAATTAATTTGACTGAATTGTTGTTCAATCCAGCCGGGCTAAGTGAAGGTTGCTAACAACGTCAAACCTAACGAGATGTCAGAAATGCTGTACTTTGCTTCATTCTGGTATGATCTGATAACGCGTTGTATTCATTAAAAGTTAGTCATATGACATCTTCCTTTTAAAGCCCTTGAAATATGGTGCCATGCGCTTTTTAACAACTCAAAATCTAAGGGAAATGGGAAAAACTTTCCATACGCACAATTTTACAGCTACAAGCCTTTTTGGACTGCTTTAGCACCTGAAGCGAGTTACGGCGCCTATTCCTAAAGCTTTAGTGCTTCTTCATTTTCAATTCCTTGAACGCAAGATTCACCCCCTTTACGTTTCCCGGTTAGCCAGAATAAGAATAGTTAAAAAATGTCTGCCATTATGTAAAGAAAATATATCTTGCCCCTCAAGTTTATAGAATTTTCTTAACGATGCCACGCCCCAGATTTCTGGCACAACGTCTGTTTGGGTCTGTTTGTTGAAATCGAGCCGCTATTTAAAGTAAGACGGCCAGACCTGCACAATCACTTCATCCCGCTCCTAGGTCTGGAAATTTGACATAAGAATTTGATCTGCTTCCAATAGAAGATAGATTATTTGGAACAGTAATATTCCCTTATTTCCCTTCAGCCAAAGGGCTCTTTCAGTTGTACTATGCGGGACCAAGAATCAGCCTTACTTGTTCTGGCATTATTAGAAGCAAAATAAAAAGTTAATTAATTAAAAACAATGCAGGAATTGAAGGCGAAGAAAGATTATGATTTTTTGATCGTGGATACGACATGAGTGAAATCATCCCTTTTATACACAGCATCGCTCAACGCTCCATGCAGCGTGAATTAACAGAAAGTACGGTCCTAGCATTTTACAAAAGTTTAGGTCAAGAACCTCCTCCCGAATTTATAGACCCAAATGATTTCTGAATAGAAGATGGTCATTTGTTTGTAAAAACAATCAAGGGCAACTTGTTTTCGGCTTATACAACTAAACCCGTCCCATCAAATTTTTAGCTTGTTCAATTAGAAATTGACTCATGAGAAAGATCAAAATCGCCTTGGCATTGCAGACAGAATCAGGGCGAGGGCAGTTGCTAAACATCAAAAGCACACTACAGAACTCCCACAGATAACCAAAATGCAAAAACAAGAACTTAAAGAAATAAATCAATCTGCAGGAGCGAATTAATAAATACAATAGAAGCAGAAACCAGTAATTCAGAAGAAACAGCGTTAAAAACAATTAATGATTCCCCATTGCCAACGAGAACTAACGCCCTTGATCAGGCTTTAAGAACCATTAGAGGCAATTAACAAACAATTTAGCAAAACTAAGGTGAACTTGATGAGCAGATAAAAAGAGAAAAAGAAAAACTCGTTCGCTGATGACGCCAACTTAGGGCATGATATTAAAGAAAGAAGAACCCCAAAACTAATAGATCTTGAACAAGAAAGATCAGCAAGACTAGAAGTGCTTCAACTAACCGAAAACAAGTAAACGAACTCAAGTGAGCTAATAAAGAAACTATCCAAAGAATTTTATTGAGACCGACACTAGCATAACGAATACGAACTACTGTTTAGAGAGCAAGGAGTCACATTAGTAAGCGTTATAACAGCCTTGGATTTGCAATAAGTAAACTAGTGAGGCTAAACAGCGTCGGTGGGACAAAGCAACAGTGCCTCCACCGCATCACCTGATAAATCATGGTACAAAAACACTTGCATCATCGTGCGAATTTATTTAAAACAATTAAGCTGTAAAGCCCGGTGACGCTTTACCAG
The DNA here is from genome assembly GCA_018398815.1 of Conus ventricosus. Classification (NCBI taxonomy): domain Eukaryota; kingdom Metazoa; phylum Mollusca; class Gastropoda; order Neogastropoda; family Conidae; genus Conus; species Conus ventricosus. Next base: position 6,979,111 of record CM031622.1, read on the forward strand.
GAATATTGGGGAGTATAGTCAGCTGGCTTTTGTCCCTACTGCAAGCAAATAGTTGGCTTTATGGCCGATCACGTATGGTCATTAGTTCTCTTAATAGTTTGGTTAATATTTAGTAAGAGAAAGACCAAGTACTTCCTATGCCAGTTAACCAAGAACAAACGCAGTCTTTTCATATTCATGGTCATCGCGAAACAAGTCTCAAGCTGTGCTGAGCCTCAATGACTTTTGGGGGAGGTTTTGGACTTCGGGAATAAATGACTTATCTTGGGTGTTTTCTTATAAATTGTTTGTAAATAATACTGCTCAGAATTTATGTTTTGTTTTTCCCAACCTTCTGTTCATTGCCTGCTATAAGAATTCATTATTATATTTTATTATTATATCCTAACCTGATCTGATCCAGAAGGACACATGGTAAAACATGCCAACAGCAAAGCCTACTTTCGGAATCTTGATATTGCTCTAAACATTTTGTATCTTTTAATACTTAAGGTAAATCAACTGTAGAATTAATGGGTCCTCTAAAATTGCTAAGTATTGTTTTTGCGCGTCAAAGCCAGTATGAAGGCTCAGTTAGGCGCGATCTTGCCTGTGCTTGCGCCCCTACAAACACCAAACTAAGTACGTATAGAGTCGTTTATTCGTTCTATTTTCCCAGCCCTAGTTAGGGAGGCCCTTAGAAGTGTCTAAGATCAGTTTGTCCATGCTGTTTTATGCTCTTGCTCTATGGAACCAAAAAAAAGGTGAAAAGCTGGGTGGTTTTCGCTTGAAGAGAAAGATGGGTACGGAGGATTCCAGCAATTTAAACTTTCTGTGCATGCCCAAAAAAATAAGGGGTGCCAGACCATGATTAAAGATCCAACTTTGTCTAAAGTCTCCCCGTCTTGGTGTAATATTGAATTCGTAACAGATCCTTTCAAAAAGCTTCATGTCTATTCTGTGCTGAATGGATTAAACGGTTTGTTCATCGGTAATGGCGCTTGCTGGTCAGTTAAAATACGTCGAAGGTGTAACTAGAAATGAAATCTGTACACTGACCTACTCCAAAGGATCAGGATGATTTAAGGGATTAGCATACGACACTCCACACCCAGTTGATGCACAAAACACAGCAAAGTTTAAACTGGTTCTGATAAAACTCTCCATCGATGACTAAACCACGCTTTCGCGATGTTATCCTTTTTTAATAGGGGGGTTTCAGATAGCTCTTCAATGGAGTAACGTCTCACCTTTTTATGAAAACGACAGTCCTGGGTCACAGAATGTCGAGGGTGTCAGTTGTATATATTTTTTAAATTGTAGTGCGCCCCAACAAATTTATTTGGCATCAGTATATTTTGAATGCACTCATTTTTAAGTTGATTTTAAAAAATGTTTGTAACCTTACAACTCAAGACCGCCCCTTCGTTTTTAGAACATGCTATTAAGAACAATGCGGAACCAAACGGGTCGCTGCTCCATGAATATTTTACAAAAGTCGATGGCTTAATATAAAGCATAAGCCAAGAAAATAATAAGGTTCTAAAAGTTAACAGAGCAGGACCAAAAACAGCCATTAACAATACCTGATGGTTATTACGGGTTTTTGCTCTCTAAAAGAACAATGAGTACTTTAACATTACTCCAAACTTAACAATGCAAACTAAAAACAATGTTTACATTTATGCTTGAAGACGAAGGAAAATCTACTTCCGGTTTGATAGAGAGCTAGTAAACTGTAGGTTTTCCAAAACTAGCAATTTACCCACTCATAGTTTTATTGCTGAGCCTACAAAACACTACTTATGAGGGGGAAAATCCGCTCGATCTTGCATTACATTCCTACTCTATGTTCATTTTGGGATGAGCTGAGCACTGATTGAAAACTTATATGATGGAAGGCCCTCAACTGTTTTAAGACTCTTCGTCAGGGAAAGCTGCATATTGCGATTATGAAATTATACAATTTCCCTAGTACGAGTTAAAAAATTAGTTTTTGAGGGAGGGGTTTCGATCATTTAATATAAAAATCCAAGACAAAACAGGAGAAAGTCGTGAAAGGTGATTACCTGCACATTGTTTTGGAAATAAAACAAACGCTACTTTAAAAAATAATGTCGCGTGGGCCAGAAAAACCCAAGGAGTTTACATTAGCGCCTGTGAGTGTAAACTTTAGAAAGAAAAGCACTTGCAGACGTTGCGGACTTTGAACAGAATGGT
>CM031622.1:6986309-6990973 GCA_018398815.1 Conus ventricosus
TGCCTGTTACTGTGACTATCCTCTTCCTCCCTCCCTACCTTTGTCCCTTCCCACCCTCCCCTTCCATGCGACCCCCCCCCCCCCCTCCTCCCTTGCTCTTCCACTGATAGTGGAATGAAATGGCAGACTCTCTCGCTAAACATTGAGCACAGAGATGCTCAAAAAAAAAAAAAAAAAAGATTCAGTTCTTCCATGGCAGTGTTCCCTGCCTGAAAGACTGTCAGGTCTGGAAAACGAGGTTTGTGACAGAAATTGTTGTGAAAAGTCGGAGGCACTGCCTGGCTACCAGTACCACCGAGCTAGGATAATGACAACATCAAGATTGCACACATGGAACACAAGTTCTCTCTTGATCTTGCATGCATCTGAGATAGACCTGTGTTGGTATATTATGTTTTATTAGATTGTCTGGTATAAAGAGAACTCTGTCAAGCCCTGTATGAAGAGAACTCTGTCAGGCCCTGTTTGTAGAGAACTCTGTCAGGCCCTGTATGAAGAGAACTCTGTCAGGCCTTGTATGTAGAGAACTCTGTCAGGCCCTGTGTTAAGAGAACTCTGTCAGGCCTTGTATGTAGAGAACTCTGTCAAGCCCTGTATGAAGAGAACTCTGTCAGGCCCTGTTTGTAGAGAACTCTGTCAGGCCCTGTATGTAGAGAACACTGTCAGGCCCTGTGTAGAGAACTCTGTCAGGCCCTGTATGTAGAGAACTCTGTCAGGCCCTGTATGTAGAGAACTCTGTCAGGCCCTGTATGTAGAGAACTCTGTCAGGCCCTGTGTTAAGAGAACTCTGTCAGGCCCTGTATGTAGAGAACTCTGTCAGGCCCTGTATGTAGAGAACTCTGTCAGGCCCTGTGTAGAGAACTCTAGTCAGGCCCTGTATCAAGAGGAGTATGTTAGGAGAAAGATAATATTCTTAGAAAATGTCAGAGTGATTGTTGTTTTATTCATTCATTACTGATACATAACAACTGTTGATGCTCAATCTGAAGGGTCACATGGCTTTTAGGATCCAAAACTTAAGTTTGAGTGCCGGCATTTTAAATTATGTGTCTGTATAATAAAAATGTTTGAGGGCAAGTGAATAGTTGTTTGGGTTTGTTTATCGTCTGATATCGTCTGTTATGAAGAAACTTTGAATATAGAGCTGTTGAACAGAACTGAACTGATGCTAAATGGCCACCCCTGGTTGATGAAAGGAGAGACTTTGTCAGACTATGAGACATACTGTTACAGTGTGTGTGTGTGTGTGTGTGTGTGTGTGTGTGTGTGCGTGTGTGTGTGTGTGTGTGTGTGTGTGTGTGCATGCGTGTATGTGTGTGTTTGTGAGTGTTTGAAATTATTTTTCTGTGCACATGTGTAATTGTTTTTCTGTGATATGTGTGTTGCTATTTATGTGTGAATTGTGTTCACATGTGCTAAAATTCATGTTGAATAAAACATCTGTTTGAAAAGGGAAAAGAAAGTTTAACAATATGATATGCGTATTTAAAAGCAACAACCACCAACTCATTCATATGCTGTGTTTTCCTTCAAGGTGGTATCAAGGTGAAACACATGGCTCGGTGGATGGCGCAGTTTCATATCGGGGTATTCTCTACAAGTGAATTAATTTTTTTGTTTTTTTTTGGTCTTTTTTTTTCTTCTCTTTCTTAAAAAAAAATCCTGATCCTCACATTCTGCCTATCTTGCCCTCAACTCCTATCTCTCGGAGATATGGGACAAACCAAATGACATTGACTGTGGCGACGGGTTGTTTCCTCCATGTGGTGGCCAAGCTGGTTATTTTCAGGGTCAATAGGCGTGTCCAGTTCTAGGAGAGGGTGGAAAAGACTGTTGGAAAGCAGACAGGGTTGGAGACTTGCGTGTGCATGCATAGTGCAGGCGATTGGGTGTGCTTTGAAGGTGTCTGTTGTTTTGCAGATAAGATCTGGGTCAGTTTGTTTCCTCCCTCATCCCTCCCTCCCTCCCTCATCCCTCCCCGCCCCTCTCTCCCTGTCTTTTGTGTGTGTGTGTGTGTAGGATGAAAAAAGCAGCCAATACCCAGGTAGTGGCAGTTAAAATTTTCGGTTTATTAATCCTCCTTCAATAAAACCAAGGACTGAGTTGCACACACACACGTGTGCGCGCATGTGTGCACACACACAATCACTCACACACACACACACACACACACACACAGTCACTCTTTCTCTCTCTCTCTCTCTCTCTCTCTCTCTCTCTCTCTCTCTCTCTCCTCTCTCTCTCTCTCTCTCTCACAGACACATACACATGTGCGAGTGCGCACACAGGCATGTACGCACGCATACGCACACCTCATTTTGTCATCAACAGACACTTGCAAAACATTTGTTCCTTTCTTTTCGATGGGGTGTGAATTTGTGCATCCATGTTCACTCGTTCATTTGCACATGCTTTTCTTTTTTCTTGGCAGATGAACCCAAAATGTTTGTCTTTTTCTGGTCTCAGGAGACCTGTTGCAAAAAATTATGATTTTGAGTGTGATGTCCCTAATACTTGAGGACAGCTATGGCAAGAGTGATAGCAATAACAGGAGTGTGGGGTAACTGATTGTGGGGGCAAATAACCGGAGTGTGGGGTAACTGATTGTGGGGCAAATAACTGGAGTGTGGGGGTAACTGATGGTGGGGGCAAATAACCGGAGTGTGGGGTAACTGATTGTCAGGGCAAATAACTGGAGTGTGGGGTAACTGATTGTGGGGGCAAATAACCGGAGTGTGGGGTAACTGATTGTCAGGGCAAATAACCAGAGTGTGGGGTAACTGATTGTGGGGGCAAATAACCGGAGTGTGGGGTAACTGATTGTGGGGGCAAATAACCGGAGTGTGGGGAAACTGATTGTGGGGGCAAATAACCGGAGTGTGGGGTAACTGATTGTCAGGGCAAATAACCAGAGTGTGGGGTAACTGATTGTGGGGGCAAATAACCGGAGTGTGGGGTAACTGATTGTGGGGGCAAATAACCGGAGTGTGGGGAAACTGATTGTGGGGGCAAATAACCGGAGTGTGGGGTAACTGATTGTCAGGGCAAATAACCGGAGTGTGGGTAACTGATTGTGGGGGCAAATAACAGGAGTGTGGGGGTAACTGATTGTGGGGGCAAATAACAGGAGTGTGGGGTAACTGTGGGGGCAAATAACAGGAGTGTGGGGTAACTGTGGGGGCAAACAACAGGAGTGTGGGGTAACTGATTGTGGGGGCAAATAACAGGAGTGTGGGGTAACTGATTGTGGGGCAAACAACAGGAGTGTGGGGTAACTGATTGTGGGGGCAGCTACAGCAAGAACGGTGGCAAGTAGTAGGGGTGTCTGGTAATGATAAACTGTGAGGACACCCACAGCGGGAGCCATGGGAGGTGTGGTGACCTTGGTTGTCAGAACCCCCTGGTGCAGCAGTGATAAGGGTCTGCAGGCACAGAGGACCGAGTCAAGGGGGAGTCGAGAAGTCCCATTCCAGGCTGAGCGCACGCCCAGTGCAGCGCAGCATTTCCAGAACTGCATGGCCGACATGCTTTTGTAAGAAACAGGCGTCGGGGTTGTTTTCATTAGTTCACTCGTTTCATGACTTTGCTCTGGTCTGGTGAAGTACCGTTCTTGCGTTTCACATTATGAGCCAGTGAAAGGCGCTCATGGTAGACATGGTAGACACGCCACTTTGCTTGACAGTCAAGTATCAGACGAGATCAAGACAGGCCCGCTTCATATTCTGAACCTGATTGAAAACTTTGTTTCAGTTCAGTGTATTCCATTGCCGCTGAATGTGTTAAGGTAGAGAATATATTAAAGAATGAAAGAGACGTAGAGAATTATAGAATGACAGAGGCTGGCACAAAAACCCAAAGCAAGGGAATCTCACCGATGATGGATCTTGTGGCACCAGTCGGTAGTGCTTGGCGATGGTTTCAAGTGTGGGGCATCTTGCTGCAGCTGTTTTAATTGTGTAACATGGAATAAGAAACAGCTTTCAAATACTCATTGTTCTGGGGCTTTTTCGGTTTCCCGATGAGCTGGAAACACTTATGTGACAAGGCTTTGATTGTAAAGACACTGGCACATGATGATAGGGGTGTGAACTACCCAGCTGTTAAGTGCACTAATAGGGTGTAGTGTTTGGACAGCTGTAGCCGTAGGTACAGGGGTGTGATGTCAGTGGTTGTTAGGACAGCTGTAATAGCAGTCATGGGGGGGGGGGGGGGGGGGGGTGATGTCAGTGGTTGTTAGGACGCTGTAATAGCAGTCATGGGGGGGGGGGGGGGGGGGGTGATGTCAGTGGTTGTTAGGACAGCTGTAATAGCAGTCCTAGGGGGGTGATGTCAGTGGTTGTTAGTACAGCTGTAATAGCAGTCAGGGGGGGGGGGGGGGGGTGGTGGGTGGGGTGTGGGGGGGGGGGGGGGGGTGGTAGGTTGGGACAGCTGTAATAGCAGTCCTAGGGGTGATGTCAGTGTTGTTAGGACAGCTGTAATAGCAGTCATAGGGGTGGTGATGTCAGTGGTTGTTAGGACAGCTGTAATAAGCAGTCATAGGGGGGGTATGTCAGTGGTTGTTAGACAGCTGTAATAGCAGTCATAGGGGGGTGATGTCAGGGTTGTTAGACAGCTGTAATAGCAGTCAAGGGTGGATGTCAGTGGTTGTTAGGACAGCTGTAATA
>CM031622.1:6991973-7099488 GCA_018398815.1 Conus ventricosus
CCATAACGTTTGAGAGACCTCTGGCAGGAGATTGAACACACAGACATAACAAACTCTTCAATCCGCCAAACCTAAGGACTTCCTCCCACACGCGGGAGGTCGTAAAGAGAAACGTTCTGTGCCGGCTGCACACCGGCCATTCGTATTTTACCCATTCTTACCTTTTAAAGAGTGAAGAAGCTCCGTGTGCATTCCATGTCATGCGCCACTCACAATGAAACATGTTCTTTTAGAGTGTTGGGACTTGCACGATGTGAGACACAAACATTTTACAGCGGAGTCCATGAAGATCCTGTTCAGGGATGTCCCGCCTGACGTGATCCTTGAGTTTTTGAGAGAGATTAACATTTTCATCTGATTTAAGATTTTACGGCAGAAAGATTTTAAACAAAGTTTCTGGTGCGTTTGTAGACGATGTCATTTAATGAGATGTATGAAAGTGTTTTTTTTTTTTTTTTTTTTTTTTTTTTTTGACTGGTGAGTTGATTTTAACGTGGTGACAGCCCTGATATGGCCCTTTTGCGGTCGGCTGGGCTATAAGCAACATTATCTTATCTTATCTAACTAAAAAAGGGATCTACATGGTAATGAAAAAAGGGATCTACATGATACTGAAAGGGTCCACATGGTAATGAAAGAAGGGTCCACATGGTAATGAAAGAAGGATCTGTACATGGTACTGAAAGAAGGATCTGTACATCGTATTGAAAAAAGGGATCTGTACATGGTACTGAAAGAAGGATCTGTACATGGTACTGAAGGAAAGATCTACATGGTACTGAAGGAAGGATCTAAATGGTACTGAAAGAAGGATCCACAGGGTACTGAAGGATCTACATATGGTACTGAAAGAAGGATCTACATCGTACTAAAAAGAAGCTCTGACCTGGAAAGCAATTTGATGTTCCTTACGGGTTATGAAAAATTGTGAGGATCTCCTTGTCTTTCTTTTGATTTCATACCAAATGGACTTTCACTTGGTCAAGTCTCATCCACTCCGAGTGCAGGATGGATCATCTGCATTTGTTTTCCTCTACTATGTGTCACTTGTCTGTTCTGTCTTTTGTGTGTGTCTGTGTGTGTATATAATGTGTACACGTATGTTTTGTTTTGGTTTTGAAATAACATTGTGGAAATATAACATGATACAGGGACATGCCCCCACACACACACCCCACACACACACCCCACACACACAACACGCACACGCATAGGCAGTCTGATCTTCTTCACTGTGGGAGGGATTATGTTGCAAAGTGTGTTGACGAGATGACAATGGGTGGGATGCTGGCTAATTATTACTGCTGCTTTTGTCTCCTGGTCGTTTCGTTGAAGTCAGCATGCATGCAGAGAGCTTTACACAGCTGGAGGGACAGTGTGTGTTGGGATGGGCGGAGTTTCCTTTCTGTGGTCTGTCTGTGCTCTGTGCTGCCCCCCTGTCCTTTTTGATGTGTGTGTGTGTGTGTGTGTGTGTGTGGTGGGGTGGTGTGTGGTGTTGTGTGTGCGTATGTGTGTGTTGTGTGTGTGTATGTGTGTGTGGTATGTGTGTGTGTTTGTGTATGTGTGTGTTGTATACTGTGTGTGTGGTATGTGTTGTGTGTGATGTGGTATGATGTGTGTGTGTGTGTGGTATGATGTGTGTGTGTGTGATGTGGTATGATGTGTGTGTGATGCGGTATGATTGTGTGTGATATGTGTTATGATGTGTGTGATGTGGTATGATATGTGTGTGTGATGTGTATGATGTGTGTGTGATGTGGTATGATGTGTGTGTGTGGTATACGTGTGTGTGTGTGTGTGTGTGTGTGTGTGTGTGTGTGTGTGTTGTGTGTGTATTTCACTGTGTGTGTGACTGATATATATCATTATATGTCTGAATGTGCCTGCTGTATGTTGTGAGCTCTGTGATGCCTTCCATGAGATGTACTACTCACTTTAAACCATGTTCTTTTGGAGTTTGGGACCTCGCATCATGTCAGTCATTAACGCTTCACTGCAGGCTCCATGAAAACCTTGTTCACAGATGTCCCACCCCCGGTGATTTTTCAGTTCTGAAGGAGATGGAAAGTTTGTTGTTTTTTTCATCAAAGCTTTTCAATGATAGAAATTTAAAAGCATTTCCAGCGTCTTTTTTATTTTTTTATTATTTTTTTTTTTTACAAATTATGCTTTTAATTAATAAGTTTTTGTGTGTGTATGGTGGAGGTGGTATTGGTGGTGCTGTTTTTTTTTTTAAGTTTTTTTTAATGTATATGTATGTAGAGGGTTGATTTGAACATGGTGACAACCCTGATACGAGGCTTTGGGTTGGTTGAGTTGTAAGCAACATGAATTGAATTGTGGGCATGTGTTGTGTGGGTGTGTGCGTGCATGCATTTGCATGTGTGTGTGTGTGTGTTTACATCTGTGTGACTGACTGTGAGTGTTTATGTGTGCATGTTTTATGTGTGTGTGTGTGTATGTATTTGTCACTGTGTGTGTGTGTGTGTGTGTGTGTGTGTGTGTGTGTGTGTGTGTGTGTGTGTCTGTCCGTGCGTGCATGTGTGTGTGTGCGTGTGTGTGTGTGCAAGCCCCATGTTTGCATGCGTGTGTTAGTGTGTGTGTGTGTGTGTGTGTGTGTGTACATGCGTGTGTATGGATGTGTGTGTATGCGTGTGTGCATGCATGCTTTGTGTGTGTGCGTGTGCATGCATGTGTGTGCATGTGATGGATTGTGTCATGAAGTGAGTTAGGGTGTGTTTTTTTAAAGCTGTTTTACCCTCTTTGACTGAAGCAAGTAACACAGACTATTGGGTCACCCTCTCCATATTGTATGGGGGACACTGGGCGAAACACACAGAATCAGCATTGTCAGCCAGAACAAACCCGAAGGAAAAGACAGTAAAGGGTGTCCTTGTTTTGCGGTAGGGGAGAGAGAGAGAGAGAGGGAGGAGAGAGGGAGGGGATGGAATTGGGGAAAGGGGGGGGGGGGCAGATGGAGTTAGGTGAGGGAGAGGGGGGTGGGGTGGGGGTGGGGCAAAGGTAGGGGGTGGGGGTGGGAAGGTCATGGACAGGTCGGTGAGTGTGTCAAGAGAGGGGGCCCGGTCTCACAGACATAGAAAAAGAGGCCCGGTCTGTGATGTGAGAGAGAGGGAGGGGGAGAGAGAGAGGAAGAGAGACAGAGGGAGAGACAGGGGGAGAGAGAGAGAACTCGGAATGCATTGTAGGGTCAAACATGATCTCAAAATAAACTTGTCATTTGTCAGAGACAGACAAAGAGCGAGAGAGAGAGAGGGACTGTGTGTGTGTTTGTGTGTGTGTGTGTGTGGTGTGTGTGTGTGTGTGTGTGTGCATAGCGATGCATGTTTTGCAATGGAACAAGTATTGTCTTCTAGTTTCCCACCTCTCTCTGTCTGTCTGTCTGTCTGTCTGTGAGTTGGATTTTGTCACTCTTGTCTCTTTGTTCCTGTTGCTGTCTCTCACTTGCTCACTCACTTCTCGCTCTCTCTCTCTCTCTCTCTCTCTCTCTCTCTCTCTCTCTCCTCTCTCTCTCTCTCTCTCTCTCTCTCTACCTCGCTCTCTCCCCCCCCCCTCTCTCTCTCGCTTTCTTTCCCACACTCACTCATTCTCTCTCTCATTCTCTTTCTCTAACTCTTGCTCTCTCTGTCTCTCAATCTCTCTGTCTCATGTTCTCTCTCTCTCTCTCTCTCTCTCTCTCTCTCTCTCTCTCTCTCTCTCTCTCTCTCTCTCTTCTTTCTCATTCTCTCTCCTCTCTCTCTCTCTTCTCTCTCTCTCTCTCTCTCCCCCTCTCTCTCTCTCTCTCTCTCTCTCTCTCTCTCTCTCTCTCTCTTCCTCTCCCTCTGTCTCTGTCTCGCTCTCTCCCTCTCTCTCCTTCCCTCCTCCCCCCCCTCTCTCTCTCCTCTCTCTCTCTCTCTCCTCTGAGGGCCGGATGTAAAAAAGCCATGTTGTGCTTATTCCGCTTTTTCCCTCATTAAAAAAGATTCGTTCGTTCGTTCTCTCTCTCTCTCTCTCTCTCTCTCCTCTCTCCTCTCTCTCTCTCTCTCTCTCTCTCTCTCTCTCCCTTACTGTCGGTCTGCTTCTCTTTCTCTCTGAGTCTCTCTCTCTCTTGTGTCTCTGTCTTTCTCTTTGTCGCACGCACGCACATACACACACACACACACACACACATGCATAACACACCCAAGCACATGCGCGTGTATGCACACGTGTTCTTGTGCCTATACGATGCATGCATACGCACGCATGCACACACACACACACACACACACAAAAACCCACACACACACACACACCCACACCCACACCACACCACCACCCCCATACACAAGAAGGGGGGGGGGGGGGGGGGGGGGGGGGGGGGGGGGGGGGGCAGGAGAGGGCTCCGCGGCGCCGGGCTTCCCCTCACTTTTCACTTGAACTTTTGCCCTGCCCCCGTGTGGCAGTGCAGTTTTTTCCCCCTTTCAACAAAAGTAAAACGGACTTCCCGCTTGAATTGCGGATACTTGAGTTTGGAGAACTCTTCACCTTGGGGGAGTGTGTGTGCCCCTGTGTCATCGGTTTTGTCATCATCGGTGGCTGTCAGTCAGTCAGTGTGTCAAGTCAGCCGATGAGCGTAAGTAATTAGGCACAGAAAATAAGGGGGGCTTAGTGTTTTTCCTGCTGCCTTCGTAAAACCGGAATTAGGGTCAATTAAGGTACGTTTTTAATAACCTTTTGGGCTGTGGCGAAGGTTGGGCTTGGGGTTACCGGGCGGGGTTGGGGGCTCCCCCTCTGTTATGAAAGAAAAATAACCGTTCAACTTTGATTGTAAATTTTTAAAAAGGGTTGGGGTTTTTTGAATTATAAAAAATTTGGGGGGGGGGGGGGGGGAATAAAAAGAAAGTTGCTTTACCCCACCGACGGGGGGGGGGGGGGGGGGGGGGGGGGGGAATAACGGTGTCACATACTTTTGATCAAAAAGTATAGGAAAACTCTCTTAAAAAACAGACAAAAAATTAATAGTGGAACAACAAAACACACGCACACGCACATGCACATCACCTTCATGCACAATATTAAAGCAACAGCAGGCACATATGCGCAACTTTTTTACTCACACATGAGCACACACAGACACTACACACAGTGACCACACAACCACACAACACACCCAAACAACACCACACACACACACACACACAAAACACACACCCTTGCATCATTGAAAACTGCATGTATTTTTAAACCCACTCGGCATCACGATGCATGCATCATGCAAACACAATTTTGTGTTTAGACTTAAAAGGGAAAGGGTTTGAAAGGGTAAAGAACAACATGGACTTCAGAAAAAAAAAAACCGTTACAGCTGTTACAGCCGTTAGTAACGGCTATAACGGAAACCAAAAACACGGGCATTTTCGTGCCCCAAATGAACATACCAAAAATTTCCCCGAAAGAGGGCCCAATATTTAACTGGATTTTCCCCAAAAAGAAAAAACCTTACGGCCTTACAGCCGAGAAAGGGCTAAAAACGGAAAACAAAACATTGGGCCATCCGTGAGCAAATAAATACAAATTTTCAGAAAGATCCCCCAAATTTTTGTCTGGAGTGAAGGGAAACACATTTTGACCAGGGACGGCCCAGAAACCCCACACACCCACCCCTTTTGCATATTATGTGTGTGTGTGTTCCTGGATGTTTTTCGAGTTTACCTCTGTGCGTGTGTTTTTAGTTGTTTGGAAGAAAAGGGCTGCGAAATGGTTGATGAATAAAAACACACCTGATTGTTTGGGAAATATTCAGACCCCAATTACTTCCTTTCTCAAAGTCAAAACAGCTTTTAATCACTTTTTTGCTTCACTTAAAGTTCCAGAACCCCCACGCACCAAAACAAAAACGCCAAGAGGGGGGGCATTTTTTGTTTAAGAAAAAGGTCATTTTCTTTACATACGGGGGGGGGGGGGGGGGGGGGGGGGGGGGGGGGGGGGGGGGGGGGGGACGTTTTGCTTTCTTGTTGTTCAGTAATCCCCTGTTTTCTTTTTTTTACTGACAGAAGAACTCAAACAGTTGAAGTCAAGGGGAAAACCGCTCAAGATGAGAGTCTTGTCCACCATTTCATTCCTCCTTAACACACACCCCTCCTTCCACCTCCCCCCCCCCCCCCCCCCTTCCCTCCCTCCCTCCCCCTTTTTTTTTTCCCTGTTCTGTGACGTCCCCTTCGCGGGTGTCTTCAGGCAAACAAAAAAATCACCCGATCTGTCGAAAACCATTTTATTTCAGTCACAAAACCCCGGATAAAAATATAATAAATATATAATATAAATAATAATATATGTTCTTCACAGAACTTGATTACGGGGTATGGTATTTACTCCGTGATGCCCTTTTGTTCAAAAAAGTGCAACCCATATTAGGGGGGGGGGGGGGGGGGGGGGGGGGGGGGGGGGGGGGGGGGGGGGGGGGGGGGGGGGGGGGGGGGGGGACATTTCGGGGTTATGGGTTTGTATGGGGTTTCTTACAATGGTTTAAGCCGTTGATTTTTTCTGCATTTCGTTTACTGGATTACTTTCCAAAAATGAAACGGGTGTATATTGTGCGCACAGGCCATGCGGAGAAGATAAAAAAAAATGGCGGTGGGGGGGGGTTGGGGTGGGGGGGGGGGGGGGGGGGGGGGGGGGGGGGGGGGGGGGGGGGAACTACATTTTGAATAACAGAAACATGATCAAAATTTAAAACTTTAAAAAATCATATTTTTTAAACAAATTCTGTAAGGGTTTCATGACTTTTTTTTTTTTTAAAGTTTTATTTTTTCCGATGTGACTAGTAAATCCGCCCAGACCAGAACCAAAATTTTGCAATGGTCTTGTTTTAAACGGGTCTTTTAAGGGTTCTTCCTTTGTCTTTGAACAATGTCGGTCGTTTTACGGGGTTTTGGATTATTATATACTTGCACAACTGTTGACTTTTTATTCTGTAATAAATCCCCCGGCATCCAGACCAAACCCAAGTTGTCCAGTGTCGTTCTTTTTTTAGATTGGGGATCTTCCATGTTCTGTAACAGGAATCATTCAGTTTGGGGGGGTTTGAATAATCTTGCAAAACTTTTGACATTTATACAAGACACCCCACAGACTCCCCCCCCCCCCCCCCCCCCCCCCCCCCCTCTTACTATATACCTACCTAAAACTAAGCTGTAGTATCGGGTAAAATGTGATGCCCCTCTTTTTTCAGAGGAGGGGGGGGGGGGGGGGGGGGGATGGAAACTGATTGTTATGTAAGTGTTAGAAAAAAACCAAAAGGATGTGAAAATTCCACAGCCAGGGTGAAACTAAAAGGGATTTTAAAAAAAGTGATTTAATTCCTCCTCTCTCTCTCTCTCCCCCCTCTCCTCCCCTCTCTCATTCTCCTCTCCTCTCTCCCTCTATTTTTTCTATTTCTCTCTCTCTCACTCACTCTCTCTCCACTCTCCTGTTTCTATTTCTCTCACCGTCTGCGTCTGCCCCCTGTCTGTCTCTCTCTCTCTTTCCTCTCTCTTCTCTCTCTCTTTTCCTTCTCTCTCTCTCTCTCTCTCTCTCCTCTCTCTCTCCTCTCTCCTGTTTCTTTTTTCAATTTCTCGGTTGGATGGGATTTTACGTGTGTGCAAGATGTTATGTTGCATTCACCAGGGAACCTCGGTTTATATCTCATCAAAGGGACTGTTTAAAAAACTTTTCCCCCCATTTTATTTTAAATCCCGTGAATAATAAAGAGGAAAACGTTTTGGGCCCTTTTAAACCCTTAGTAAAAAGCTATTCTGAAACATCGGGCCCTCACTGTGACCCTAATACAACCTACAATTTTCAGAAAAATCCCAAATACTTTCTAGATATTCCATAAAGAAGAAAAACATTAACCATGAGTAATGGATATAATGGAAAATAAAACATCAGGCACATCTGTGACCCATACTGAGCATACCCACAAATTGTCAAAAGATTGGCCAAGACTTTTTATTATTCCATAAGAAAAAAACCGTTAGGGCCGTTTAAAACATTAGCAACGGCTATAACAGTGAAAAAAAAACATTTGGGCAATCCTTGCCCATAATGAACATACCTACAAATTTTAGAAAGACGGCCCAGAGCTTTGCTGGAGCAAGTGGAACACTTTTTTTACCAGCGGACAGACAGACACACGACAGCTTTCTTCGTTCTCATTTTAAATACCCCGTTTTTATAAGAACTGGGGGTACAAAAAAAAAAAAAAGAAGAAAAGTTTCAGAATCGCTTGAAAAAAAAAAAAAAAAATAGAATTTTTAGAATGCAAGATTTTCTTTTTTTTCCCCCAGAAAATCCTGCAGTCGTTGGCGAGAAGCCAACAGTGACTTTTTTTGTTTTTTTTTGGTTTTTTTTTGGGGTGGGCAAAACCAGGATCTTCGCTGAACAGAAGGGAGAAGACGATGGGAAGGGGGTGGGGTGGGGGTGGGGGGAAAACGTGGCAATAGGAGGGGGCGTCAACCTAATCAATGACCCTGGCAGAAAACCCCCAATGAAAAGAGCAGGGAGTGCTGGTTGGCCCCAAACCGGTGGGTGGGGGGGGGGGGGGGGGGGGGGGGGTCAGGGTAATCAACAGTTGGGGGCGACAGGTGGGAATGCTGCATTGGTGACATGAGGCAGAGAGTGACCCGAGAAAAGCCCCCGTTCTAACAGCTCCAGTTGACCAAAACACGAACTCGTTTTAGCACACCTCGTCCGATGTTCTGTTGTTGGAGGAAGTAGCTCACAGCAAAAGAGGGAGAAGAACAGAAACCGGGAAAAAAAAAAAAAACAAAAAAACAAACAAAAAACAAAAAAAACAAGAGGAAAAGGCCACAAGACATTTACAGGTTGACCATTAGATCATTGTAAAAGGGTTTACTGCGCTGAGTCCAGTGCCCATTCCTGTTTTCCTTGTGGGGGTGAATTATTAGTAATTTTCTTTTCCTCCCCCCCCCCCCCCCCCCCCCCCCCCCCCCCCCCCCCCCCCGCCCCCTCCGTTGAAGAACATGGACTCACAGCTGCTCCCGTTGCATTCAGGTTTTATTATTATATATATTTCATTATTATATATACTTTGTTTTTGTTCCTTACTACCCTTCGCTGGGTGCTTTGGGGGGCGTTGGGTTTTTTTTTAAAATTGGGAGTGAAACACCACAGAATAGGGCTGTGGTGTTTCTCTATTTGACACCAAAACACAGACACAACGCCGTGTCTCCCGAGATCCGATCCAGCGGACAAAGGCTAAGCAGGGAATACAAATAAAGTGCCTTTAAGAGAGATTATGATGGTTTTCCCCCAGGCAGTAGGAAGGGCTTTTTTCATAGTTAAATATATTCCCCCTTTCTTTATCTTCAATTTTTTATTTTTTTTTTTTTTAAGTTTAAATCTTTTTTTCCAAGTCAAAATTTCTTAAAAAACTGAAGAATTGTTAACCTCACTTGTTTTTCCCCCCCCCATATTAATTGTTCAGCAGTATATATAATATAAAATATATAAAAAATATTGTATAAACTTTTATTACATTTAAAAAAAAAGAATAAATTACAACCAAGCACAAATTTTAAAGAAGAAGAAAAGGGGGGGGGGGGGGTGGGGGGGGGGGGGGGGGGAGGGAAAGGGGAGGGGGGGGTGGGGGGGGGTGGGTGGTTTTAGGGGAGGGGGGGAAATCTTTTGATTTATCATAACCGTAAAAATGACAACCATCGACAGTAATATTAAGTTAACAACAGCACATCACAACAATAAACAAACATTTCCTTGGGCATTCCATTCTGTTTGACACAGGGCAACCCCTTTCCCCATTTTAAGCCTGGATTTTTTTTTTTTTTTTAAAACGCAAGTGAACACTCTTTGGGCTGAGCTGCCTGTTTAGTTTACTTTTGTTTCAGCCCCCCCCCCCCCCCCCCCCCCCCCCCCCCCCCCCCCCCCCCCCCCCCTTTTTCGCTTATTTTGTTTGGGGTTTTTTGGGGGTTTTTTTTTTTGGGGGGGGGCCCCCCCCATTTTGATTTTCAAGTCACATTTTTCAACCCCGCGAGCCCCCCCCCCCCCCCCCCCCCCCCCCCCCCCCCCCCCCCACCCCCCCCCCCCCCCCCCCCCCCCCCCCCACCCCTCCGGTTTCCTTTTCTGTTTTTTTGAGTCCCCCCCTTCCCCATCCCTCCTTTTTCCCCTTTTTTTTGGGGGTTTTTTTTGTTTTTTTTGGGCCCCCCCCCCCCCTTTTATTTTGATTGCGTCGTCCTTGGGGGCCCCTTCTTCACCTCCTCCCTCTTCTCTCTCTCCCCTTCTCTCTCTTCTCCTTGGGTTTTTGTCCTTCTTCTGCCCCTCCTTCTCTCCCTCCCTTTTCCTCTCCCCTGTCCTTCCCCTTCTCCTTCTCTCCTTTCCTCTCTTCTTCTCTCTTTCCTTATCACTGGGCCTTTTTATTGGACCTCCCCCCACTGTGTTTTTTTCTTTCACCCCCTCCCCTCCCCTCTCTCTCTCTCTCTTGGTAGTTTTGATTTTTTAGGGGGCCGGGAGAGAGAGAGAGGGGGGGGGGGGGGGGGGGGGGGGGGGGGGGGGGCTTGAATGAGATCCAGCATCACAAACGTGCACAGTTGCTATCGTGATGAAGTGTGCATATTGTTATTGTTTGTCAGTAGTGTTATGATGGTCGCCGTCGTCTGTCACAGATAATGAGACTTGGGATATGTTGGGAATGAACTATCTAATGCGTTATATCCTTATATCAGCAAACACATTAGTAGTGGTTGTTCATCAGAAGCAAAAAAGATCTACAACTGAAGCAGATGGTAAATGGCAGATGACGCAGTTCAAGCCAAAAGCACAAACGTTTACATGACACTGAAAGAAGTGTCAGTCTCAGTGTCATCAAGGAGGCGTCACTGCGTGCCGACTGGTCCATATATACCTACACTACATCCGCCAAGTTTTGAGACCACACTACGCATGATTTAAAAGCTGACGGAGAATGAATTGAACATGAGAAATTTTAGAGGAGGTCTTTTGGCTACGACTTAGCAGATGTGTGACCTACGCATTAGCCCAACCTAACGTTGGTTGTGTGCCAGTGTTATCACTGTATGTGTGTGTGGTGAGTGTACAAATGCGTGTGTAGGGGGTGTGGGCACAGGTCCGCATGTGTGTATGTGTGTGCGAGCGCCTCTGTGTGTGTATGATGTAGTGTGAAAGAAGCATTAGGTGAAACTGAAACTGACATTATTGAATGGCAACTCTTTGAGCCTTATGCTTGAGGACCTCCTAAGGTGTGGCTGAGGACCTCCTAGGGTGTGGCTGAGGACCTCCTAGGTGTGGCTGAGGACCTCCTAGGGTGTGGCTGTGTTGGAAGGAATGAGCAGAGCTCTTCACTCTCAGCAGTTTGTGAGTTTTCTCACTTTTTTTTTTTTTTGAATCGATAACTATAGCAACAATAGCAAAATTTCTCAAATAATTTGTTTTCTTGGTAAATGCATTCGGTTTAAGATGTTTGTTTGACAGTTGAAAAAAAAACAAACCACCAATGTTATCTTTGTTGCAAAGTTGAGGCGGGCTGCAGGCGGAATCTAAACAGATCTGGAAAAGGGTTTTTAAAATAGCTCAGCTGATAACAAGTGGACAAACGTATCACAGACAAAACACAACGCGTTTCGACCTGTGGTCTTCTTCAGGCAAGATAAACAAACACCCAGGGACCAGGAAATGAAGAGCGTGCATTACTATTTCTTTGTCAAACGGGCGCATGATGGGCGATGATGATTTAGATGGGATATTTTTAGACCAAATAAACCTTCGATCGCCGGGTGATGGTGCAATCGGGGATAAAGGGCAACTCGCGGCTGTTAACCTTTTAAAAATACTCTGCACAATTTACAGCCATTCCTGCCTTAGTCAGTTTGATTTGATCGGCATGACAGTTTGGGGGTACTTCCTTTGAACTATGAATCTTCTTAAAAAACTTAAAACTATTCTTATCGAGAGGCGTACCAAGTCGTATTTAAATTGCAAAATTTTTTTGTATTCAACGTATTCAAAATTTCATGTAAAGATGTTGTTGCTTTGATGAAAGTTGTATGGTGCATTTACTCTTTGCAAAACTATGTTTCTAGAATGTAAGTTAAAAAATATTTTTAAAATATAATTGATCAAATACCAAAGAGTAAAAAATAAGAGTGCTTGAGGAAAAAAAAAGTTATGTGTGAGTTGCCTCCCTTTCATGGGTAATAGTTCTGTGTAAATTGTCTCCTTCCTAGCAGTGTCATGGAAAAGTTCTGTGTAAATTGACTACCTTCCTAGCAGTGTTAATGGGAAAAGTTCTGTTGTAATTGGCCTCTTTCTCGCAGTGTTTATGGAAAAGTTTCTGTGTAAATTGCCCCCTTTCTTAGCAGTGTTTATGAAAAAGCTCTGTGTAATTGCCCTCCCCTTTCCTTGCAGTGTTTATGGAAAAGTTCTGTGTAAATTGGCCTTCCCTTTCTAGCAGTTGTTAATGGAAAAGGTCTGTATAATTGACTCTCCCTTTTCCTAGCAGTGTTAATGGAAAAAGTTCTGTGTAAATTGTCCTACCTTGCCTGGCCAGTTCATGGATGTTTATGAGCTGTTAGACAGTTTCAGTAGTTGTGCTACTTTCGCCTATATGGTTTATGGGCACAGGCTGAGAATTGGGGGAGGGGGGTTAGATGCACCATGTTGTATGCAGGGGTACGGGTGAATGGATTTAACTGTCGCCCTTAAAACAAGACTCTCTCTTTATTGGAGGGGGGGGGGGGGGGGGGTGATTGGATTTAAATGATTAAATCAGAATTTTTAAATACAGGTGTTTGGTTTGTTTACTTTTTCTTGGTGTTCTTTTATTCCCCATTATTGGACTGTGGATTGAGCTTTGGAAGGTGGGTAGGGAAAGTGGTAAAAAAGGGTTGGGGGGGGTGGTGGTTCACGATAGGCCTTGGAATTTACAATCCCCCCCCCCAACCCCCCCCACCCCTGTACCCCAGTTTTGCCAATGTGTGAGGTTTCCCTGTCATCTGGTTGTTTTCTGTCACCTGGGAAACACAGTATCATCTGTCAGGGTGTACATTGTTGACATTTGCGAGGGGGAGGTGGGTAGGGGGGGGAGGCTACAGAGGAATTAGAAGGGAGGGTTTGTGTGTTGTGTGGGGGGTGGGGGAGGTGGTTAGATATGGGGGGTGGGGGGGGGGGCGAAGGGAAGCGGTAGGGAGGTTTGACTTGAGGTGTTAAGGGCTGTGGGTGTGCTTGTTGTATTTTGATGTGTTTGTATGCGTGATTCATGAGGGCGATAGGAAGAATTTATATTCTTGGTTTGTGTGGTGTGTGTGTGTGTGTGTGTGTGTGTGTGTTCATTGTTGTACTATGTCTTGCATTTGTGATTGCATGCATTTGTTTACCTGTGTGTACATGTGTGTTTGTTTGCATGTTACACTCTTTGTGAGTGAGTGTGTGATGTTGTTTTAGGAGATATAGTACTGTTGTAGTCTTTTGGGGGAGTTCTATACATTTCATTATATGAAACATGTAACAGAATATGTTTTGTTTTGTTTTTATGAAAGAAAAAAACATATGGTCACATTCATGAATAAAGTTCAACAGTTAAAAATACAGGTAAACAGCTTTTTCTTAACTGTTTGTTTGTCTATCTGTGGGGGTAAATAATCAGTGTTTTTTGATGATTTATTTATCTATTTTTCTAGTTTTCTTTGGGTAACTGGGTGAGTGACATGTTAATTAAGCAGTATGGCAGAGGGTCCTCAAAAACGTGTCGTTTTTATCCTCCTTGGCATGTCAGTTATTTGGTTTTGATAAACCACCTGCGTTTGGAATGTTGAGCTGCTTTTATGTTTGTTGTGGTTTTAGTTTTAAAAATTTTATAAAAAAAACAACAACCTGACTATTCAATTTTTATTGTTTTGTTTTATAGTATAAAAAACTTTACATTTTTTTTTTTTTTTATTAATGTATCTTCTTTTCTTTTTTGTTGTTGTAAACAAAAACTTATATTAATTTTTTTTTCTTTTAGTTAAAAACCATCTCTTTTTTTTTAAAAAACCTACTTTTCACATGTGTTTGTTGTTATTTTTTTTAGAAAAAAACACACAACAACTTTCACAACAGGGTGGTCAGTCATGCTAGGGCTCTTTAAATGAAATCGAGTGGATCCCACTTGCATGCTTTGCAACACTGGAAAAGGAAATTAAGAAAAACTGATCTGTTTGTAGGACCTCCCCAAAAATTTAAAAAAAAGGGGGGGGGGGGGGGGGGGGGGGGGGGGGGGCTGTAAGAAAATAGATGGAAGGTTTGTTTATTTGTTGGTTTTTTATAATTTTTTTAACCTAATAATGGGGTGTGGAGGAATGGTGGTTGGGGGAGGGGTGTGTGTGTGAGAGGTTGGCTTGAAAGGATGTGAGAGAGATGAAAGACAGTGAATGAGAGAGAGTGGGAGGGGTGGGGGGCTGTTTTGTTGTTGTTGCTTTTTATGGAAAATGAGTATGTCTGAATATTTTTCTTTACATGATCATTTTTTTAAAAGCCACCGTAAAAACTTATTTTATTTTTTTTATTTGAATGGAGGAGAGGAAGAAGAGGGAGGGGGGGGGAATACATAAACTCTACTTATTACAGGCTAAACATGAAATGATTATGCTGAAGTCTGAAAAAAAAAAGAAAGAAAAATTATGCTGAATGAGGGGGAAAAGAGAACATCAGACAGAAGATGGACAGAGAGAGGATAGAGGAAAAGGGGGATGCGGGAGTAAGAGAGGAGAAGGGGGGTGGGGGGGTGGGGGGGGGGGGGGGCACAAATATATGGTGCGTGGAAAGATGAGGATGACAAAGGCTTGGTGTCGCTGTACAGGGCTGCAGTTTGATCATTAGGGTTACATGTCTTGCTAGCAGGAAGGAAGGTCTAGGGGGGGAGCTCGACAGCAGAAGGTCTTCTGAGAAGAAGAGACCCACCTCCCTCAGACAGTGTTTTGACCCTGAACCAACCTTACAATTGAGAGGTGGTGGGGGGGGGGGGGGGGGGAGGGGGGGCGGGTTCAATCAATTCATGACTCCAGGAATGCCCTTCTGCTGCAATTTTTTTTGGTTTGTTTTATCGTTTTGTCTTACTAGTTGGAGCATATCAGCTGGAACCCAATGGTTGGCTCAGACACCGTATCTATGATTTTAGAAGTTGGAGGGGGCTAGGGGCAGGGGTGGGGATTGGCGTTGAAGGAATATTAAATTGAAATGATACCATCAGGAGTGTTGATCCCTTATTTCATGTTGGTCAAGTGATTTTGAGGATATTATTTTTTCTGATGTTCGATTCATAACATGCCATTTTTTGTTTTGTTTTTGTGTTGTTTGTTTGTTTGTTTTTTATTAATGCTGTGATGTAATGAAAAAGTCAGAAAGGTTTCTTTAGTGTACCACCTGTTTCACATAGTCGCAACTCAGAGCTAGGAGACTCTTTTGTTCTTTTTTTTCTTTTCTTTTTTTCCAATAAGCAGTACACTGTGACACCACGGAAGGAAGATGGTGATTACATTGAATGGGAAAAAAGATAGTGCCTATGTTTTTGATTTTTATTTTTTGTCTTCCACATAACATTTTCTTATAACACGTACAGTAGAATCTTTGTCTTTTTTCTGTCAGTCATTAGGTCAGAGGTTGTGTGGAATACTTTCACCATCCCCCCTCCCCCCCCCCCCCCCCCCCCCCCCCCCCCCCCCCCCCCCCCCCCCCCCCCCCCCCCCCCCCCCCCCCCCCCCCCCCCCCCCCCCCCCCCCCCCCCCCCCCCCCCCCCCCCTGAAGATGCAACAGAGAAAGTTGAGGAGAGAAGAGAAGGATAACCAAGGACAAGGGGGAGGGGGAAACTTCTGTTCCTCAGAGGCTTCATTTGGCAGACTGATGGAAGTCAGCCCTGGGGAAGCCGAATGAGTCTGACATCATCCCCCTTGCTGATGAGCTGGGGCAGATGCTAAGTTGCTTTAGGAGTGTTCCAGACTGGTGTACAAAGTACTGGGTGCTAGGTAGGCACTCAAGGTCTGACCAGGGCGTTGGGCTAACGCGTAGGTCAGACATTTGCTACGTGGTGGTCACGAGACCCTCTTCTTAAACTCTCTCTTCTTAGTCATTAATTCATTTATCCATCAGCTTAAAAATCATGCGCAGTGTGGTCTCAAAACTTAGCGGATGGGGTGTAGCGTATATATGGACTAGTCCGCATGCGGTGACACCTCTTTGAAGAAACTGAAACTGTGTACTAATTAACACTTTCGATGCACTTGGTACACTTTGACAAAATAGATCTCCCCCCCCCCCACCCCTCAATACTCCTCACTGTGTGAAAAGAAAAAAAACCAACCAATCTACAGAGAAACCAGTTTTGTAGAATATTCTCAGTTAATATTTCTGTTTATGTGGTTGTGTAAGGTCCCTTTAAATCTGAGATTTGCAGTTGTGAAAAAGTGGTCGTTTTAGGTGTTAAGCCTCTGCGGCCATTTTTCCTTAACCTTATTAAAGGAGAAAACTACAAACCAGGGAGTGTGCAGAACAAAATGTTTAAATTTTGATTGAATTATTGGTGTCAATCGTGAACTATCACTGCATAAATTAGTTTCAAAGTGGGGGGGGGGGGGGGGGGGGGATCAATTTTGTGAAATCTTCAGAGATTGAAGTGCTTTACCTCTCAGGATGTACCCTTTTGAGAAGCAACATCTGAACAACAACCTCGTCACAATTGCACATCTCAGATGTCCTTGTCTTTTGTGATTTGTTTGTCCCCTTTGGCTTAAAGCAGGCAGATGAACTATAATTTTTCTTTGAAAAATTCATCTCTGTATAACTTCTCCTTGCTGGTGCGATGTTTACAGTCATACATGTACTGGGGTTATGCATAGTTGTTTCTCTGAGTTCAGATCAGCGTCATTGCCCTGGGGAAATGAGATTTGGGTCTTGAAAAAAGCCCCCGGAGCCGTCCTTCAGACTTGCATGGGAGAACCCTGTGAACCCTTTCTAGACAAGAGCTATCTTCAAAAGATCGTCATTTCAAAGGCTGGGTTTAATTCGGATAGGGCTCAGCCAGTGCGTGCATCCTCTTTGCGTGAAACCTGTTGCACGAGCGCTTTTGCTCTCTCTCTCTCTCTCTCTCTCTGTGTCTCTCTCTCTCTGGGGCTTGCTCTCTCTATCTCTGTCTGTCTCTGTCTCTGTGTTTCTTTGTCTCTGTCTCTTTCAGTCTCTGTCTGTCTCTGTCTCTGTCCCAGTCTCTCTCTTCTCCCCCCCTCTCTCTCTCTCTTTCTCTCTCTCTCTCTCTCTCTCTCCTCTCTCTCTCTCTCTCTGTGTTAAGTCTGTCTTTCCCTCTCTCCATCCCTCCCTCCCTCCCTCTTCCCTCCCTCCTCTCTCCCCTCTCTCTTCTTTTCTCTCTCTCTCTCTCTCTCTCTCTCTCTCTCTCTTCTCTCTCTCTCTCTCTCTCTCTGTCTCTCTCTCTCATCCAAACACAAATGAATTACAGCCAACACAAATGAATCAGATGGTTAGTGAAATGCCTTCCTTTCCATGCCCAGTAGACCAGGGAGAGGGGGGGGGGGGGGGTGTGGAGGGGGGGGGGGGTTGAGGAGATGAGGGTGTTATCCTTCTGCATTATAGAATCACACAAGCCTTTAAAATACATCTTCTGAAAACACACTCAAAAAAGTTTGTTAAAAAGCTTTCTACTTTAAAAACTACTTTAAAATCTTACGTCATAAGCCCTAAGCGCTTAGAAATACATAAAAAGGTTAAAGAAAACATAAATGAAACAATTGAATAAGGAGATGAATATTGCAATAAGTACCATGCATCTACAAACAAGGGTGCATATTGACACACCACGCACACACAGAAACACACACATACACACACATATGTACACACACACATACACACACACCACACACACACATACACACAGGTCACAGATCTGTGCAGGGGATAGGTATGTGTTATGTTAATTTCCGGTTGTGGCATTCTTGGCCAAACAATCAGCCATTTCATTCCCTCCGATATCAACGTGACCGGGAACCCAAGCCAGAACAAGGTGGTGACCTGCTTTCAACGAGGTAAAAAGTGTTGTTGTTTTTTCAAAAGTGCAGAAGTTCAGGATGATAGAGGTTACGGACAGCTATCGCCTCCAAAGCTGACAGCGAATCAGACAAAATCAGAAAGTCCTTGTTGGTGGATTGAGAGATTATCTTCAGTGCTAGAACCAGAGCCGTAAGTTCAGCAGACTAAACAAGAAGCATCTGATGGAATATGTTCTGATATATTTGAGAAGGAGCACCAGGGCAGTAGGCTGCACAGGCCACTCCCTTCAGACTTGGAACCAGCAGTAAATATTTTGTGAAAGGATGGGAGTTTTGTACAGAATCCCCCTCATACAAGGAAGGGGGATGGGGGGGGGGGGGGGGGGGGGGGGTAGAGACATGTCCAGGACTGGTTCAAAGGGGATCCAGCTAGATGAAGCCAAGGTCATGAGTTCAGTGAAACTTGATCACAAGTATTACAATTGGTGTGTGTGTGTGTGTGTGTTGATGTGTTTTTGTGTGTTGTGTTGTGTTGTGTTGTGTTGTGTTGTGTTGTGTTGTGTTGTGTGTGTTGTGTTGTGTTGTGTTGTGTTGTGTTGTGTTGTGTGTGTGTGCGTGTGTAATGTGTGTGTGTATGTATGTGTGTGTGTGTGTGCATGTTTGTGTGTGTGTGTGTGTGTGTGTGTGTGTGTGTGTGTGTGTGTGTGTATGTGTGGTGTGTGTGTGGGTGTGTGCGTGTGTGTGTTGTGTGTGTGTGTGTGTGTGTGTGTGTGTGTGTGTGTGTGTGTATGTGTGGTGTGTGTGTGTGTGTGTGGTGTGTGTGTGTGTGTGTGCGTGTGTGTGTTGTGTGTGTGTGTGTGTGTGTGTGTGTGTGTGTGGTGTGTGTGTGTGCGTGTGTGTGTTGTGTGTGTGTGTGTGTTGTGTTGTGTGTGTGCGTTTGTGTGTGTGTGTGCGTGTGTGTGTTGTGTGTGTGTGTGTGTGTGTTGTGTGTGTGTATGTGTGTGTGTGCGTGTGTATGTGTGTTGTGTGTGTGTATGTGTGGTGTGTGTGTGTGTGTGTGTGTGTGTGTGTGTGTGTGTTGTGTGTGTGTGTGTATGTGTGTGTGTGCGTGTGCGCACAGAGTTCAGAAGGGGGAAAGACTCGGGGTAAGCCCAAGGTGAGGAGATCAGTGTGGGGGAGGAGGAGGATGGGGAGATGGGGGTGGTTAAGGTCAGATGGAGCAGGAAGGGGTTGTGAACTCTTGATCAGCTCCCTCCCTCCCCTCCCTCCCCTCCCCTCCCTCCCCTCACCTCCCCTCCATCTCTTTCCCTGTGCACCTCAGTGGTTCAGTGGTGTCCTTTTCCTCTGCAGTAGTGTTTCCTTATTTCAGTTTTGATCCGTTCTATCCTTGCCTTGGGTCATTTAAACAGCCTCAGTCAGGTGGGATTGTCCCTTCATAAGCGCCCCCCCCCAAATGATCTTGGGACTAGCTGGGACTGTCATTTTCAGTTTCAGACTTCTCTCAGTATTTTCCATACCATATGCCAAGTGGGACTGCTTGCAGAGTACCTCTTCTTCTCCTGGCCTGACTCTGTGCCCTGTGGTGATTGACTGGTGTGGGTGGAGTGGTGTGAGCCTTGATTATCCTGCGGTGATCGACTGGTGTGGGTGGAGGGATGTGAGCCTTGATATCCTGTGGTGATCGACTGGTGTGGGTGGAGTGGTGTGAGCCTTGTATCCTGCGGTGATCGACTGGTGTGGGTGGAGGGATGTGAGCCTTGATATCCTGTGGTGATCGACTGGTGTGGGTGGAGTGGTGTGAGCCTTGATATCCTGCGGTGATCGACTGGTGTGGGTGGAGGGATGTGAGCCTTGATATCTGTGGTGATCGACTGGTGTGGGTGGAGTGGTGTGAGCCTTCATACTGCTGCACTGTCTTTGTTTGTAATGTAAGGTCTGCCTGACTCTGTGCCCTGTGGTGATTGACTGGTGTGGGTGGAGTGGTGTGAGCCTTCATACTGCTGCACTGTCTTTGTTTGTAATATAAGGTCTGCCTGACTCTGTGCCCTGTGGTGATTGACTGGTGTGGGTGGAGTGGGTGTGAGCCTTCATACTGCTGCACTTTGTTTGTAATATAAGGTCTGCCTGACTCTGTGCCCTGTGGTGATTGACTGGTGTGGGTGGAGTGGTGTGAGCCTTCATACTGCTGCACTGTCTTTGTTTGTAAGGTCTCAGGGCTGGGAAGGTAGGGTGTAGCCACATATGTGGAATAGCCTGGTTTGGTGATTGTGTGTGTGTGTATGTGTGTGCAGGTGCGTGTGTGTGTGTATGTGTGAGCGTGCGTGTGTGCGTATGTGTGTGTGTGTGTGTGTGTGTGTGTGTGTGTATGTGTGTGTGTGTGTGTGTGTGTGTGTGTGTGTGTGTGTGTGTGTGCACACGCGCGAATGCACGTCGACCCTTCCTTTCCACCCAGTATGGTGTCATCCCGTTTCGCCCTTTTTCATTTCGCCCTTTTTCATTTCGCCCTTTTTCATTTCGCCCTTTTTCATTTCGCCCTTTCCCATTTCGTCCTGTTCCCTTTTCGCCCTTTCCTATTTCGCCCTAACGTTCCTTTGAGTGTCATTACGCCCTGTAACTTTATGGTGACATCCCATTTGGTCTACTCCCATTTCGTGTACTCCATTTCCATACTGACCATACTGCAAGGCTCCCCCTGGCGTAACCAGTGTCCCAGTCTACTCCAAAGCAGAATCGATGGTCTTTAGATTAGAGTAGGGCGAAGCCCGAGAGAGGACGAAGGACGAATGAACGAAGGCCGTTAGGCCAAGTCGTGCTCACACGCAAAATGAAAAAGGGCGCGAAACGGTACCTGCCAGGATCGTGTTGTGGAAGTCCCAGTTCGCCTGGCAGGGCAAAACGAAAAAGGGCGAAACGGTACCTCACCGTACTTTCAGCCCAATGTGGCTTAATCTAGTCATGCACAGTGCCAACAACAGGGAGTGTCATAACAGAGGCATCACACCCTGATGACCTCATCACAGGGCCAACAACAGGGAGTGTAGTAACAGAGGCATCACACCCTGATGACCACATCACAGTGCCAACAACAGGCAGTGTAATAACAGGGGCATCACACCCTGATGACCACATCACAGGGCCAACAACAGGCAGTGTAATAACAGGCATCACACCCACTGTGATGATGAGATCTCAGAATGTCACAGTGAACCTGCTCTCTCAAGCCTGGGTACACCGGTGTGTTCAAATGAACAACAGGTGCAGCGTGGATAGTGTGGACCACATCAAACATCTTTCATGGGGGGGTGTCTTTGATGGGGGTGGGGGTATGGTCGGTGTGTGTGTGTGTGTGTGTGTGTGTGTGTGTGTGTGTGTTAAGTCTTGGTGTGGACACTGAGAAGAAGATACACCCGAAGGCACGGATAGGACCCAGAGAAGTACTGTCCTCAACCGAACCAGCTGGGAGGCGGAGCAATCCTGCACTACCTTTTGGAAGCCTGCGCGCGCTGCGTTCACATTGGGTGCTGGCATGCACGGGGGCATTCTTGTTGCAGACACTGCCAGAAAGGTGCCAGAAATGACAGTTAATTCAGTCATTGCTGGCAGTTCTTTGAAGGAAGGACGTTTGTCGACATGTCAGCAATTGAAGGAAGTCTGTGTTTGGAAGAAAATCTTCATGCAGACAGAGACGAACACTGTCCCGGATCCCGGAAATAGGTCTTGAATGGGAGAGAATCATGTGTTTGAAGGGTTTTTAAGGGATACAATTTTTTTTTTTTTTTTAACTTCTTTTAAAGGATCTGCTGATAAAGCAGTGTAAACATCGGTGACAGGCAATCTAGCTCACTTGTAGAACTGCTGAATCCCCCCCCTCCCTACCCCCCCCCCCCCTTTTTTTAGATCAGTGATCAGCAAGCTCAGAATGTTCCCTATGGTTTTGACATGACAAGGCAGTGGGTGGGTTGGTTATCTGAAGACCTGCCCTGGGGCATTATCTGATAACCTGATCCTGATGAATAACTCAGGGAGATAATCCTGGGTGTTGACTGGGTGCTGTCCCTGCTCTGTGTGTGTTTGGAGGAAGCAGACCGACACTCATGTCCTCTTCACAGATGATCAGGGCCGGGCACCTGTCCAGCAGTCTCGCTGTGGTCATCAGTGAGCAGGGTGTGGGCTTGTGTGTGTGTGTGTGTTTGTGTGTGTGTGTGTGTGGTGTGTGTGTGTGTGTTTGTGTATGCAAGCAACTCTGTGTGTGTGTGTGTGTTTTTGTGTGTGCAAGCAACTCTGTGTGTGTGTGTGTGTGTGTGTGTGTGTGTGTGTGTGTGTGTGTGTGCAAGCAACTCTGTGTGTGTGTGTGTGTGTGTGTGTGTGTGTGTGTGTGTTTGTGTATGCAAGCAACTCTGTGTGTGTGTGTGTGTGTGTGTGTGGTGGGGGGGGGGGGGGGGGGGGACCTATCTGTGGTTTGAAAAGAAAGAAACAAAAGAAAATTAAAGCTGGTCTCCTGTGTTCCTGTGTTTTCCTGAAATTGGAGTTTGCTATCTTCTGTTAGAAGTGCTAACAGATTGTGAGTAAGTGTGTGTAAGTGTGTGTGTGTGTGTGTGTGTGTGTGTGTGTTGTGTTGTGTTGTGTTGTGTTGTGTTGTGTTGTGTTGTGTTGTGTTGTGTTGTGTTGTGTTGTGTTGTGTTGTGTTGTGTTGTGTTGTGTTGTGTTGTGTGCGTGTGTGTGTATTGTGTGTGTGGTGCATACTCTGTGTGTGTGGTGTTGTGTGTGTATGTGTGTTGTGATGTGGTGCATACTGTGTGTGTTTGTGTGTGTGTGTGCGTGCGTGAGTGTGTGTGTGTGGTGCATACTGTGTGTGTGTGTGCGTGTGCGCCCTTGTGGCATACTGTGCAGTGGAGCGCTCAGCGTTTAAAAGTGTGTACTGTGTGTCAGGGGTGTGAGGGATCAAAGAGCACTCCTGTTGTATTACGCCTTCTGTGCAGACCTCATTGTAAGGTGTGCCACCCTGTACATTTTAGAAAAGGAAATCCATATTCTTCAGTGGATCGGCCTTCATCGTTGTTGGTGGTACACTTTGTCTTGGATCAGCGTTTTAGTTTCAGTGCTTGACCTGGGTAGGATTATCACTCATGCCATTGATAGTTGTGTTTTTGAACTTGTTGTTACCTCTGAAGGAGGGTGCTCCATGGTCGGCTAGGCCATAAACAATGTGGCTGAAGTGAGTTGATGTGTGTATGCACACGTGTGTGTGTGTGTGTGTGGAAGGGGGGGTGAGTGTGTGTGTGTGTGTGTGTGAGAGAGAGAGGGAGAGAGAATGTGTGATAATGTGTGTGTGTGTGTGTAAAAAACATGAAACTGGCATACTGGCAGAAATTTCAATCTCAGCATTTGGCTATTCTTTGGTCTAGGTTTCTGAAAACATGAATTCAAAAACAACAACAGTCACAACAACAACAACAACAACAACAGTCACAACAGCTACCAGCTTTTAACCTTGGTGCCACATTGGCATGGTATTGGTATTCCTTTCAGCAACCTGTGGTGAAGTGGGTGGACACAGGGCCCGGGGTAAAGAGGTTAATAGGCCAAAGGTGAGCCAGGTGAGGAATACTGGATGCTTCAGATATCATTGTTTGGGTTCCATGTGGTGTGTGTGTCACTGTGTGTGTGTGTGTGTGTGTTGGAGAAAGAGAGCAAGAGAGAAAGTCCAACTTAGGTTGATCTGACAAGAAACTGGTTTCAATGTGTGTGTGTGTGTGGGGAGAGGGGGGGGGGGGGGTGGTTGGTGTGGTGTGTGTGTGTGAATGAATGAGTGTAATGAATGCATGTGCCAATGTAATCCACCTCATGGGACAGGGTAAGTTGTATAAAATGTAAACAAGCAGCATTGTCTCTCGCTTCTCTGACTCTGTTTGTTTGAACAGGAAAACAAAAGCCAAAATTGAATAAAACAAGTGAAAAAAAAGTGAAAAACCAAGATCAGAGAAAAGAGTGCTTTGGAAAAAAAAAGAAAAAGTCTTAATGTCATTGACTTAGATGTTGCTTTAAGTAGAGACCGGATAACGTGACGGTTTTGAGGTAAGAGGTTACTTGTTATGAACAGTATTTGTTTACTTTTATATCACCATTTAAAAATGATTCCCCAAGTAAAATTGGTGCAGGCATGAAATCGAAAGGAAGACTATTTTTTTCTAATGTGTGACATTTGATTCTGGAACTTCTGCCGTCTTGATGAAATTCTGTTCAAAGTGTGAGCCTAGTGCTGCTATTAGAGAAGGAGGGGGGTAAAGAGAGAGGAAAAATTCTGTTCAAAGTGTGAGCCTAGCGCTGCTATTAGAGAACGAGGGAGGTATAGAGAGGTGGGGGGGGGGGGGGTGTCGGAGGATCATGGGGTGGGGATGGAGGAGGGGAGAAGGGAGAGGGGGAAGGGCTTGCACTGGTTTGAACAGGTTGAGAGTTTTATATTTATGTATTATCTGTTTACTGGTTCAGAAAGGGAAACCCATGAATGCACAGTTTTCTCATCGTTTCAAGCAACTGAAGGCCAGAGAGAGTGAGAGAGAGAGAGAGTGAGAGAGAGAGCTAGCTGAGGGAGGAGATTGGGGAGGGGGTGAGGCGAGAAGAATGTTTGCTATGGAAGAAGTTGATGAGGACATCCAAAGTTTATACAAGTTGATTGAGATTAATAATTGGTCCTAAATGAGGATTGATGGGGTAGGGCAGAATGGGGTTTTGGGGGGGGGGGGGGGGGGGGGGGGGGGAGGTTCAGGGGTTAAGGAGAGGAAAAGCGGGATTAGGGCTGAGGAGAAGGTGATCATGGGGTCACAGTTTGGGTTTTTGTCTTCCCATTGTCAACAGACTTAAGCCCATGACTTTATGTTCCCTTTTTCGTGGATGATTACCAGTGGATTTTTTTCCACAATTGTCACAAATCATTAGAGGTATGCCTGGTCTACAGAAGAAGACAAGACAAACAGCTGTTCTATGGAAAGCAGTCTTGAACGTAGGGAGGGAGGCTTTATTGGATCGAATGTAGGGAAGGAGGCATAGTTGAGAGAAAAGTCTGATTGAAACCAAGACAGACGTTTTATCAACCAGTGCTGGGATTGCCTCTCTTAGCGGATCCAGGTAATGCCTCTCTTAGCGGATCCAGGTAAAGGCCATGTCACACGAGTGGGACACCTTTGTCAGAGCTGATTTTGTCTGTTTCCGGTTTCCATGTTCTGCCCTTCACTGTCTGCCCAGGTCAGGCTGTCAGATCTTCACTTGATCCACGTCGTTGAATCAGGACTCGGGGCAAGCCAGTCTTTCAAGGAAGAGGACTACGATCTGTTTGAGTGTTTTTCAAGGGCTGTGTTCATTGACACAAGACTTATTGTCAAATGGTCAGGGTACTTAGCTGCGGAATTGAGGGATTTGAGTCCTGCGGGGGTTGAGTTGTTATGGCTTGAACCCCTCTGTGTCTGTCCACTGTGGACTTGAGTCCTCCTGTGGGGGTTGAATTGAGTTCTTCTGTGGGGGTTGAGTTGTTTAGGCTTGAACACCCTCTGTGTCTGTCCACTGTGGAATTGACTTCTCCTGTGGGGGATGAGTTGTTATAGCTTGAACCCCTCTGTGTCTGTCCACTGTGTACTTGAGTCCTCCTGGGGGGGGGGGGGGGTTGAGTTGTTATGGCTTGAACCCCCTCTGTGTCTGTCCACTGTGGACTTGAGTCCTGTGGGGGTTGAGTTGTTATAGCTTGAACCCCTCTGTGTCTGTCCACTGTGGACTTGAGTCCTCCTGGGGGGGGGGGTTGAGTTGTTATGGCTTGAACCCCTCTGTGTCTGTCCACTGTGGACTTGAGTCCTGTGGGGGTTGAGTTGTTATGGCTTGAACCCCCTCTGTGTCTGTCCACCCACTACCAATATAGGGGTACCTGATTCAGTTCAGGGAAGGTGAATAGCCGTGGAAAGACAGGGATGAGCACAGCCTTCCTTGATGCAGTGCCCCAGTAGTAGTGCATTGAGCTCTGAGCTATGACGCTTTCATCCTTTTCAGTATTAATACTATCCAGCGAGAGCGGCACGGCGGCACGATTCCCTGCTGCCGCATGCTCGCGCACAGCACTCATTCCCTGCCGACACACATATTTGGCCACTTTCCAATTTATTTTTACGGTAGCTAGACAACAACTGACGGTCTTGTGTTAGGTGTCACAGAAAAGAACAAACACTTGACTAATCGAACTAGTAATTTCAAATCACTTACTTTCAATGTGTACACACGACTGTGCGTTGAAAAACATGTCTGAAAAGTAGAAAAATGCTTTGTTTGCATTCTATTCCATTCTTTTACAACACCAAATCGGAAGATGAAGGGATGGCTGCATCTTCAAACAATTCACTTTCCTGTTCTCTTTCAAAGTTTTCTATCTCTCTATCACTCCCTTCATCACCAGATCCACTTTGTAATACGATTTCAAGCACTTCATTGAGCGAGAAATCGCTACCACCCCTTCGCCTGACCGACATTTTTCTGGCACAGGAAATACGTTCCGCGTGGCGGTGCCGCCACTTCCTTTGTTTCAAAGCTCCTGGGGTCAGCCAAGTTCACAATTGGCCACTGAAAGTATGGTCTACAACTCGCTCCAACATCCCAAGACTAGTTACAGAGCTTATTTCCCTTGGACCATTTCATGGAAAGTGTAGGAATTTTTTATGTTCCCGTCGTCTCATTGTGCACGACACGGCAGAATGTACTGCTGTCTGTCCGTCATCCGGACTTGGACGACTCGCCTCAAGGGAGAGAAATCCTGTCGTCAACTTTTGGACGACTCGGCTGGTAAAAGTTAATGGTCAAATGGAATGACCACAGTGTGTTTGTTTGACTTTGAGCTATGACGCTTTCATCCTTTTCAGTATTAATGGTCAGTGGAATGACCACAGTGTGTTTGTTTGAGCTATGACGCTTTCATCCTTTTCAGTATTAATGGTCAAATGGAATGACCACAGTGTGTTTGTTTGAGCTAGGACACTTTCATCCTTTTCAGTATTAATGGTCAGTGGAATGACCACAGTGTGTGTGTTTGAGCTGAGATGCTTTCATCCTTTTCAGTATTGATGGTCAGTGGAATGACCACAGTGTGTGTGTTTGAGCTAGGACACTTTCATCCTTTTCAGTATTGATGGTCAGTGGAATGACCACAGTGTGTTTGTTTGAGCTAGGACGCTTTCATCCTTTTCAGTATTGATGGTCAGTGGAATGACCACAGCGTGTTTGTTTGAGCTAGGACACTTTCATCCTTTTCAGTATTGATGGTCAGTGGAATGACCACAGCGTGTGTGTTTGAGCTAGGACACTTTCATCCTTTTCAGTATTAATGGTCAGTGGAATGACCACAGTGTGTTTGTTTGAGCTAGGACGCTTTCATCCTTTTCAGTATTGATGGTCAGTGGAATGACCACAGTGTGTTTGTTTGAGCTGAGATGCTTTCATCCTTTTCAGTATTGATGGTCAGTGGAATGACCACAGCGTGTTTGCCTTGTGGTTTCAGGACTAGACGTGCAGGCCAGCACTAAGGAGGGATGGCGGAGCAGTCGGACATGGAGCAGACCCAGGCAGAGGAGGAGCTGAAGGCCCTGACCGCCAAAGACCTGGAGAGCCCGGGAACCTGAGCGAGGGAGGCGTGTCCCTGGGCCTGGAGAGCTGCACCAGTGAGTTCTCCGCGTCCAGCGGGCGTGCGCTCCTGCCCAGCAGCAACGGAGGCAAGCCGGTGTACATAGAGGAGCGGATAGAGCTGGAGGAGGAGCACGACTGTCAGATCGGGCGGTTCACATTCCCTGCCTTGCGCCGCTGCCTGCGGGTCAAGTTCTTCGTCTTCTGCATGTGTGTGCTCCTTGTGGTGGCCACCGCCGTCTCCACGGGATACCTCAACAGCGTCATCACCACCATCGAGAAACGCTTTGAAATCGGCAGCTCTGTGTCGGGCATGATTGCTGCCTCCTACGAGCTGGGCTCGCTGATCTCGGTGATATTTGTCAGCTACCTGGGCAGTAACGGCATATACCCAAGTGGATCGGTATCGGGGTCTTGGTCATGGGTGGTGGATCCCTCCTCTTTGCTCTACCTCATATCATCGCGCCCAAATACACTTTGCAGTCGGGGATGTCCGCGAACTCCACGGACGAGAACATCTGTGGGGGCCCCCTGGGACAGCAAGGACAGGCTCTGAAGTGCATTGACGAGCACTCGGGCAACTGGGGCTACGTGGTTCTGCTGATAGCGGCCCAGATCTTGATCGGGACGGGGGGCACCCCGATCCTCACCCTGGGCATCACCTATGTGGACAACCACGTGGCCAAGGAGAAGTCTCCAGCTTATCTGGGTAGGTTTTCTGTGCAAATACGTGTCTGGCTGTGTTGTGGAAGTTGGTGCCCTGATATGTGTTGCGTTTTAAGATGTTTGACAAAGTGTATTACAGTTAAAGATGGATTGATTCAATTCATTTGTTTCCTGCATGTTGCACCTACTTACTTTGTTGTTGTTGTAATTATAGAAACAAACCCAGATGATGTAAAACTGGAGCTGAAGATTGAACACCAGTTTCAGCTTCAGTGTCATCAAGGTGTCAGTGCGTGCTGACCAGTCCATACACGATACACCACATCCGTTAAGTTTTGAGACCACACTGCGCATGATTTAAAGCTGATGGATAAATGAATTGATAACTAAGATGAGAGATTCTTTTCCTTTTTTCCTTTCCTTTTTTTTTTTTTTTTTTTTTTTTTTTTTGCATACGCACGCCGATACTCCTGCGGACACTCCCTGTATAGACGGGCAGGGATAAATCCCATCTACCCAACGAAGGGAGTGGAGTTTTGTGTGTATGGCCGCTTTTTATCCGCCATTAAGGCAGCCATACTTCATCTTCGGGGAAGGTGCATGCTATGTGTAACATGTCATCCATACCAACGGCCAAACTGGCCTTCTCTTCCGAAAGTTGGTGATGGGATTTTACGTGTGTGCAAGATGTTATGTGTGCGTTCACACGCAGAACCTCGGTTTATAGTCTCATTCCAAGGGCAGTATGGGAAATGGGAGTCAGAACCAGTGTTAACTCCGAGGGAAAAATCCCCCAGTACCGAAACAGCCCGGCGGAGATTCAAACCCGCAACCCCAAGATTACGAGTCCGGCGCTCTACCAGGCGAGCTATTCCGGCCCCAGAGAATTGAAAAGAGGGTCTCATGACTTCGACTTAGCAGATGTCTGATCTACGCGTTAGCCCAATGCGCTGGTCAGACCTTGAGTACCTACTTAAAACATTGGTAGTCCATCTAGGCGAAGGAAAACACTGAATCTAAACCTCCGCTGCCTTGCGGCTATACCCACTCATGGGAAAGGCTTCGGGAGTCAACCTGAGGAAAAATCCGGAGCCGGAGTCCTAAGGCGGCTTGACCTTGCCTACAACGTCATCCCGGCAACTCCTGCGATGCCGTTGATGCCAAGTTGTATCGGCTCTGCCTTTCCCTTGGATCCATCAGCTGTGTGGAAGGGGGAATCTGCTGCATGGGGAACAGCTGATTCTCCATACCAACTCGCCTAGGCTTGCGCCTGGAGAGGACACTTCAGCTTCGCTGCAAAGCGTCGAAACAACACGGGAAGCAGCAGTTTACCGGTTATAAGCCATCCGCTCGATTGGCGTAGAGCTGGCGCCAGGGGTTGCTTCCGTCGGTGGGAGAGATCATCATTTCATTGGACAGCTACCGCCCGCCTCAAGCTGGGCAGCCCCCAGCCAATAGGGTGCTGTCTCGCCACAGTTCGCCTGCCTTACTGGGTGCGTAGGGCTCAGGGTACGGAAGTATCTGACAAGCGGACTGCAATCACTGCACCAGGCAAAAGCAAGGGAAAATCAAAATTAACAAGAAAAACTCCAGCTCTCAAGCTTGGCACCTGGAATGTAAGGACAATGACTCCTGGATTGTCGGATGACTTCCAGGCTATTAGCGATGCTCGAAAGACCTCCGTCATCAACGATGAACTTGTGAGACTCCAGGTCGACATCGCTACACTGCAAGAGACGAGGCTTGCTGACTCTGGAACCCTCCGAGAAAAGGATTTTACGTTTTTCTGGCAAGGGAAGAGCGCTGAAGACACCAGAGAATATGGCGTTGGATTTGCTGTCCGGAACTCTTTGCTAGGGATGATAGAACCTGCCAACAAGGAACTGAAAGACTGCTATCACTCCGCCTCAACACCACCACTGGTCCCGTCAACCTGATCAGCGTCTATGCGCCAACAATCAGCGCCACCAAGGAAACAAAGGACGAGTTTTACGATCAGCTCGACTCACTTATCCAGAGGACCCCCAAAGACGAGCAACTGTTACTGCTGGGTGACTTCAATGCCAGAGTGGGTGCTGACCATGACTCCTGGCCCTCCTGTCTTGGAAAGTTTGGTGTGGGAAAGATGAATGAAAATGGGCAGCGACTCCTGGAGATGTGCTCATACCACGACCTCAGCATCACCAACTCCTTCTTCCAGACAAAGCCCCAGCAGAAAGTGTCATGGAGACACCCTCGCTCCAAGCACTGGCACCAGCTAGACCTGATTATCATCAGGCGGTCTGCCTTGAGGTGTGTCCTTCTTACTCGCACCTTCCACAGCGCCGACTGCGACACGACCACTCGCTGGTGTGCTGCAAGATCAAGCTCCAGCCCAAGAAGATACATCGCTCTAGGCCTGAAGGCAAACCTCGCATCAATGTGAACAAGACCACACAATCCTGACAAGGCGGCGGAATTTACCCTAGCCCTCTCCGAGATGTTCGACTCAGACCCTCCTGGTGGCTCAGCCATGAGAGATGGGACCACATCAGAGAGACAGTACACAGCACTGCCATGAAGATTTTTGGAAAAAAAGCAGACTAAGAACAATGACTGGTTTGAGGCCAACTCCTCCACACTCACTCCAGCCATAGAAGAACGCCGCAGTGCCCACCTGGAATACAAGCGATCCCCAGCCAGAGAACCCTGCAGGTGTACAGATCTGCAAAGAGCAAAGTACAGAGATTAGCAAGGCAGTGCGCTAACGACTACTGGCTCCAGCTATGTCAAAGCATCCAGATATCGGCTGATACTGGAAACATCAAGGGCATGTACGACGGCATCAAAAAAGCAATGGGCCCACCAAGAAGACTACAGCTCCACTGAAGTCTGCCACGGGTGAGACCATCCAGGATCTAGGACAAGGATAAGCAGATGGAGCGATGGGTGGAACATTATTCCGAATTGTACTCCAGACAGAACCACGTCACCGATGAGGCCCTCGATGCGATCGAAAGCCTCCCCCTCATGGCGGAACTGGATGAGAAACCCACCTGGCAGAACTAGAGAAAGCAATCATGAGCCTGTCCTCAGGAAAAGCACCAGGGAAGGATGGCATACCACCAGAAGTCATCAAGTGTGGCGGCAGTGCACTGCTTGAACATCTGCACAACCTCCTCTGTCAGTGCTGGGAGGAAGGGGCAGTACCTCAAGACATGAGAGATGCCAATATTGTCACATTATACAAGAACAAAGGCGACAAAAGTGACTGCAGTAACTATAGAGGAATATCTCTCCTGAGCATTGTAGGCAAAGTATTTGCAAGAGTCGTCCTGAACAGGCTGCAGAAGCTCGCTGACAGAGTGTACCCAGAGTCGCAGTGCGGGTTCCGCTCGGAGAGATCAACCATCGACATGGTCTTCTCCATCAGACAGCTGCAAGAGAAATGCAGAGAGCAGCACAAGCCCTCTTCCTGGCCTTCATTGACTTGACCAAGGCATTTGATCTTGTCAGCAGAGATGGACTCTTCAACGTCCTAGCGAAGATAGGCTGCCCACCAAGACTTTTGAGTGTGATCCAGTCCTTCCACGACGACATGAAAGGCACAGTGCAGTACGACGGCGCGACATCAGATGCCTTCAACATACGCAGTGGAGTCAAACAAGGCTGTGTCCTCGCTCCCACCCTCTTCGGCATCTTCTTCGCCGTCCTGCTGAAGCACGCCTTTGGGACATCAACTGAGGGTGTCTACCTTCACACCCGATCAGATGGCCGACTGTTCAACCTGGCTCGGCTGAAGGCAAAGAGCAAAGTACGGGTAGTGACCATCAGAGACATGCTGTTCGCAGATGACGCTGCTCTGGCCACCCACACCGAAGCAGAGTTACAGAGTCTGATGGACTGCTTTGCAAAGGCTTGTGATGAGTTTGGCCTGACAATAAGCTTGAAGAAGACAAATGTGATGGCTCAGGATGCTGAACAACCCCGCATCACCATCAACAACCATGATTTAGAGGCCGTTAGTCAGTTCACGTACCTCGGTTCCACCATCACCGACAACCTCTCTCTGGATACGGAGATCAACAGGATTGGCAAGGCCTCTACCACCTGGCCAGACTATCTCAGAGAGTGTGGAACAACAGCATGTTAACTTTGAACACCAAGATTGCTGTGTATCGAGCCTGTGTGCTAAGCACTCTCCTGTACGCCAGCGAATCCTGGACCCTGTATGCCTTACAAGAGAAGAGGCTAAGTGCCTTCCACATGCGCTGTCTCCGGCGCATACTCGGGATCACATGGAGTGACCGCGTGACAAACACGATGTGCTTGAACGTGCAAAGATTCCCAGCATGACCACTCTTCTCCGTCAGCGTCGCCTCAGGTGGCTTGGTCATGTGCGTCGAATGGACGACGGCAGGATCCCAAAGACATTCTGTACGCAGAGCTTGCCTCTGGCAAGAGAACAACTGGAAGACCACAACTCCGCTTCAAGGATGTTTGCAAGCGCGACCTGAAGGCTCTCGACATCGACACCAACACCTGGGAAGAGCTTGCTCAGGACAGATCCAGCTGGAGACACACTGTGAACACTGGGCTGAAAGCTGGCGAAGAGAGCTCCGGAAGCTTGCCGATGACAAGCGCGCACAGAGAAAGAACAAGCAGCTGCTGCCAGCGGCGACTCGGCCTTCAAGTGCACCAAATGCAGCAGAGACTGCCACTCCATGTGGGTCTATACAGCCACAGCAGACGCTGTATGACCAACTGAAACATTCGCAAAGGGCGCAAATCCATCGTCTCTCGAGACTAACGGATGCCAACTATATCATTGTATGTGTGTGTTGCGAGTGTACACATGTGTAGGCATAGACCCATGTACGTGTGAGAACGCATATGTGTATATGATGTGTGTGTGTATGTGTGCGCGAATACATGTGCATGTGCACACTAGTGTGTGTGCATGTGTGTGTGTGTGTGTGTGTGTGTGTGTGAGAGAGTGCGTTTGTGTAACTGAACACCAAAGAGGACCCCACTGACAGTGCATGCCTGTGTGGGCAGCCTTCATCCACGCCTCAGGGGCGCTGGGCCCGGTGCTGGGCTACGCCCTGGGGGCCCTGCTGCTGCAGTACTACGTGGACAGCTTCACCCACCAGGTGTCCATCAGCCCCGGCCACCCCCAGTGGATCGGGGCCTGGTGGGGCGGCTTCATCATCTGCGGCCTGCTGCTGCTGCTGCTGGCCCTGCCCTTCCTGGGCTTCCCCGCGTGCTGGTGGCCGAGAAGCGGCGGCTGATGGAGAGCCGCACCAAGGAGCAGCTGGCGGAGGAGGACGGCAAGCCCCTGGACACTCACTACGGCAAGAACATCAAGGGTGAGTGGACGACAGCCACTGGGGCCGACATCCTCACACAGAGGTCAGGGGGTGGTGGGGGGGCGGGACACCCCTGGGGCAAAAATGTTGGGCACGGAAGTTAGGCTGTTCTGCACAGCACTGTTTTATACTGTGCTCCACTACATTAACTTGTTCAGCACTCTGTTGTTCTCTGTAGTACTGTCCTGTGCTACATTAACTTGTTCTCTGTACATAGTACTGTCCTGTGCTACATTAACTTGTTCTCTGTACATAGTACTGTCCTGTGCTACATTAACTTGTTCTCTGTACATAGTACTGTCCTGTGCTACATTAACTTGTTCTCTGTACATAGTACTGTCCTGTGCTACATTAACTTGTTCACTGTACATAGTACTGTCCTGTGCTACATTAACTTGTTCTCTGTAGTACTGTCCTGTGCTACATTAACTTGTTCACTGTACATAGTACTGTCCTGTGCTACATTAACTTGTTCACTGTACATAGTACTGTCCTGTGCTACATTAACTTGTTCTCTGTACATAGTACTGTCCTGTGCTACATTAACTTGTTCACTGTACATAGTACTGTCCTGTGCTACATTAACTTGTTCTCTGTAGTACTGTCCTGTGCTACATTAACTTGTTCACTGTACATAGTACTGTCCTGTGCTACATTAACTTGTTCTCTGTACATAGTACTGTCCTGTGCTACATTAACTTGTTCACTGTACATAGTACTGTCCTGTGCTACATTATAGTGCTGTTCTCTGTCACTCCCCAGGGCAGAACAATGAAGGTGAGACCAGGGAGTGTGCAACACAGGGGACCCCACATCCTCCCCCACCTCGCCCTTGGCCACCTCCATCCCTCACGCCCCTATCCACCCCCCCTCGTCTTCCCCCCCACCCCCCTCCACTTCCCAAACATACTTGGGACACTTGTCTGCTAATCCAGGCTAAACAGGAAGGATGGGGATGGTACTTACCACAGCATTAAGGATAGGGATGACGTCCACCTGACCATTGTGGGTACAGGGAAGACGCACACCTAATCATTAACTAGGAGAGGGGTGTCACATGCCTCAGCATCGTAGAGGAGAGGGTGGTCTGGGCCAGTCAGGAGCACCCCTGGCTGGGGGGACGCCTGGCTCGTGGCTGTGTCGTAACATGTGGGTTAAAGACTAATTAGATGGTCATGCAATTATGATGTTGATGTTTGGAAGCTGCTTTGATGTCTTTTTCTAGTGTAATGGTTATAGGCATGCGGTGATTGGCATGTACATAGATGTATACTGCACATGCGCTGCTCTCTCTCTGTGTCTCTTTCATGCCCACACACACACGCATGCATGCGCACACATCTATCTCTCGCTCTCTCTTTCTCTCTCCCCCCCCTCTCTCTCCATGTATGCATGCATACACACGCATGCGCACACACTCACACACACAAACACCTCTCTCTCTCTCTCTCTGTCTCTCTCTCTCTCTCTCTCTCTCTCTCTCTCTCTCTCTCTCTCTCTCTCTCTCTCTCTCGCTCTGTCTCTCTCTTTCTCTTAAACACTCGCACACACTTTTTCTGTCTTTCTCCCTCTCTCTGTCTCTCTCTCACATATGTGCACACACACACACACACACACACACACACACACACACACACACACACACACACACACACGCTCTCACTCACATTCACTCTCTGTCTCTGTCCCTCTCTCTCTCTCACTCACACACACACACACACACACACACACACACACACACACACACACACACAATCACACACACACACACACACACACACACACACATTCTCTCTCTCTCTCTCTCTCTCTCTCTCTCTCTCTCTCTCTCTCTCTCTCCCTCTCTCTCTCTCTCTCTGTCAGTGAGTGTCATAAACTGGGTCAGTGGTTGTGTCTAGTTTGGATGCAATGACACGGGTCAGGTGGATCATGTGGATCAGATGCCACTGTTTCATGTGCCAGACGTTGTAAACTGTACCATCATTAACTGTCCACAAACATACTGTCATTATTCTTTTCCGTTTCTGGCCATTGTTGTTGACGTTTTTATTTCCAAACATGCACCATGTCATCGTTAAAACTGGCACAGGAACAGGTCAGTGTGCAGAGGGCTTGCGCTGCTCCAGAGGCCGTGTTCTTTTGTGCAGAAAAAAATGGAGTGCATTTGAAAAAAAATGATGGAACATATATGCAATAGATGCATTGTTTTGGTGGCACTGTACTGCTATGGGTGGGGAAAGACTCTGATACATCTGAATTGAATGACTGCTGAGGTTGATTGGACAAATGAAAGTATGCGCTTCAGTGCATACTGTCTGTAAACTGCAGATCCCCAACTCTTTTTCTACACTAGAAAGGCACCTGGGAGGATCTCAGACCTCGGCCAAAGTGGAATGTCCAGATCCTGGATCGGTCCAGTGACCGCGATCTGCATCATGTATCCCAAACCAGAATTTGTTGAGTTCTTCTTT
This sequence comes from Conus ventricosus, assembly GCA_018398815.1. Classification (NCBI taxonomy): domain Eukaryota; kingdom Metazoa; phylum Mollusca; class Gastropoda; order Neogastropoda; family Conidae; genus Conus; species Conus ventricosus. Next base: position 7,028,151 of record CM031622.1, read on the forward strand.
GGACCACGTTGTATTTTTAGTCTCTCCATAAAATTTTGTTTAAAACCGGTTCCGAAGGTTTGTGAGTCATTTTGCTGAGGAGATGATGGATCAGCCCTACGGAATCCCCACCATGGAATCATTCCGAAAATTAAGAGGTTTATCCTTTGGTCCCACTCCATTTCTCTAGCATGTAACAAGTTTGGCTTCAATCAGTTTTTTTGTTTCTGTCCACAGTGTTGTTAACATTCAGTGACCCAAAGACCATCCCCAAAAACTTGACATGTTGATGAATCAGCAGTGCTTCTGTTGTAAACCATGGTGTGTTCAGACGTGGGAATCTTCCGCCTTTCGGCGGAATTCCGCCTTTTTGGAGGCCTCGGAGGTCATTTTTGAGATCGATGCAAATCCGTTGAGAAATTGGGGGGGGGGGGGGGGGGGGGGGGGTTTTAACATTTATCAGAGCTCTTCCGCCTTAGGCGAAATCCTACGCTCGCATGGCCGTAATGCGAGGGCGAGGGGGTGAAACTACGTCAGCGAATGACTCGTCGAGCAACCTACCTACTGATTCGTTCGGTCATTTCCGTTTAACATGAGCCCTCCCGAGACAAGTACAAGAACAACGTACGACGCGGTTTAACCGAATGATTCAAACGCTCACACATGCACACTTTTGATCTTGATCATTTGGTGTCACAGATTATGATTTTTTCAATGTTAAATGACAAAAATCCTTCAGCTTCAGGGGGCTTCGCCCCCAGACCCCCACCAGGGGTGTTGCCCCTGGACCCCACTGGGGGCCTTCAGCGGCCCCCAGACCCCGCAAACATTTTCCTCCTTTTTCACTTTTTCTCATTCCCACCTCTGTGTGTTGTAATACCACGTGATTGATGCCTGGTGCATGCGTGTGTGTGTATGTGTGTGTGTGTGCGCGCGCGCGCTTGCATGGTTGTGGGTAGGTGTTTGCATAAAGTTCATTGATTTGAAATGTTTGTACATCTGTTGTTCTTTCTTAGCACCTTGAACCTTTGGCAAGACGTTTGATAAATGCTATGTTATTATCATTATTATCATCATTATTATTATTATTATTATTATTATTATTGGATGATTCATGCTGGTGCCTTCTGTGGGAACGGTTGCAGAGATTCCCAGGTCCATCCTGAACCTGCTGAAGAACCTGTCTATGCGCTGCTGCTGCCGGCCATCAGTTGCGAGATTGCCATCGTGTCGGGCTTTGTTGTCTTCTTACCCAAATATATAGAGACGCAGTTTGGGACCTCCACCTCTGTGGCCAACTTGTTCACAGGTACGACTCAGTGGTCTTTCACCACAGACTTTCACCACAGACAGCAGTCTTTCACCACAGATTGGTGATATCAGTAGTCTTTCACCACAGATTGGTAGTATCAGTGGTCTTTCACCACAGATTGGTAGTATCAGTAGTCTATCACCACAGATTGGTAGTATCAGTGGTCTATCAGATTGGTAGTATCAGTGGTCTATCACCACAGATTGGTAGTATCAGTAGTCTTTCACCACAGATTGGTAGTATCAGTGGTCTATCACCACAGATTGGTAGTATCAGTGGTCTATCACCACAGATTGGTAGTATCAGTAGTCTTTCACCACAGATTGGTAGTATCAGCAGTCTATCACCACACATTGGTAGTATCAGTAGTCTTTCACCACAGATTGGTAGTACCAGTAGTCTTTCACCACAGGTTAAATATTAAGTTACACCAGGTGTTACATCGACAGATTGGTAGTAAGTTACACTGGTGTTACATCGACAGATTGGTAGTAAGTTACACCAGGTGTTACATCGACAGATTGGTAGTAAGTTACACCAGGTGTTACATTGACAGATTGGTAGTAAGTTACACCAGGTGTTACATCAACAGATTGGTAGTAAGTTACACCAGGTGTTACATTGACAGATTGGTAGTAAGTTACACCAGGTGTTACATCGACAGATTGGTAGTAAGTTACACCAGGTGTTACATCGACAGATTGGTAGTAAATTACACCTGGTGTTACATTGACAGATTGGTAGTAAGTTACACCAGGTGTGGCATCCACAGATTGGTAGTAAGTTACACCTGGTGTTACATTGGCAGATTGGTAGTAAGTTACACCTGGTGTGGCATCCACAGATTGGTAGTAAGTTACACCTGGTGTTACATTGACAGATTGGTAGTAAGTTACACCTGGTGTTACATTGATAGATTGGTAGTAAGTTCCGCCAGGTGTTACATCGACAGATTGGTAGTAAGTTACACCAGATGTTCATCAACAGATTGGTAGTAAGTCCACCAGGTGTTACATTGACAGATTGGTAGTAGTTACACAGGTGTTCCATGACAGATTGGTAGTAAGTTACACAAGGTGTTACATTGACAGATTGGTAGTAAGTTACACCAGGTGTTCCATTGACAGATTGGTAGTAAGTTACACCTGGTGTTACATTGACAGATTGGTAGTAAGTTACACCTGGTGTTACATTGACAGATTGGTAGAAAGTTCCGCCAGGTGTTACATTGACAGATTGGTAGTAAGTTACACCAGATGTTACATCAACAGATTGGTAGTATAGTCCCACCAGGTGTTACATTGACAGATTGGTAGTAAGTTACACAAGGTGTTACATTGACAGATTGGTAGTAAGTTACACCAGGTGTTACATTGACAGATTTGTAGTAAGTTCAGACCTGTTTACCCCTACAGATTCACCGTAGTTTCTACAAAAATAGGCCCTCAGTTACGGTGCTACGATCACACAGGCTCAAACTACGGAGGAAAACAAACAAACAAACAAAATCAGCCACTAAAGCTGTCGGAGACGATCATAAATGAAAGTAAGTGAAGGGAGATAATTCTGATATTTTCCGATTTGCTTGCGCATGCGCGCTAGTTTCTTTCATCTGCTCAGTCGATTCGCACGAAAATGTCAACAAAAAGGGAAAAAGAAAAGACCAGTGAATCAACTGACCCTTGCACCTCTCCACCAAAGAAAAAAGCCCGGCCGCCTCCTGCACAGCGTTTTCGAAAGGAGTATACACAGGAGTGGTCTTGTTTACAGGCATCGAAAAAGGGAGAAGCGTATATGCGGTGCACTGTTTGTGACACGGACTTCAGGTGTGCGCTTGGCGGAAAGAACGACTGTTTCAGACATGTTAAAAGTGCCAGACACGAACAGTTCGAGAAAGCCAAGGGAAAACAATCCACTCTGCAAGGCTTCTTTACACAGCAGCGTGATGAGCTAGAGGTGACACGGTCAGAGGCTCTGATATGCGAATTCTTGGTGGAACATAATTTGCCATTCACAGCAGCTGACACTCTCACAAAGGCAATCAAACGCATATGCCCAGACTCAAAAATTGCCAAAGAGATCAAATGCTGCAGAAGTAGTGGTGACTACTGACAGTTGCTCAAATTTGAGTCCAAACTACTGACACAGGTCATCATGACTACTGAAAGGTAATGTTGGGGGTAAACAGGTCTGTAAGTTCCGCCAGGTGTTACATTGACAGATTGGTAGTAAGTTACACCAGATGTTACATCAACAGATTGGTAGTAAGTCCCACCAGGTGTTACATTGACAGATTGGTAGTAAGTTACACAAGGTGTTACATTGACAGATTGGTAGTAAGTTACACCAGGTGGTACATCAACAGATTGGTAGTAAGTTACACCAGGTGTTACATGAACAGATTGGTAGTAAGTTACACAAGGTGTTACATCGACAGATTGGTAGTAAGTTACACCTGGTGTTACATCGACAGATTGGTAGTAAGTTACACTGGTGTTACATCGACAGATTGGTAGTAAGTTACACCTGGTGTTACATCGACAGATTGGTAGTAAGTTACACCAGGTGTTAAATTGACAGATTGGTAGTAAGTTACACCAGGTGTTACATTGACAGATTGGTAGTAAGTTACACCAGGTGTTACATTGACAGATTGGTAGTAAGTTACACCAGGTGTTACATTGACAGATTGGTAATAAGTTACACCAGGTGTTACATTGACAGATTAGTAGTAAGTTCCACCAGGTGTTACATCAACAGATTGGTAGTAAATTACACCAGGTGTTATATCGACAGATTGGTAGTAAGTTACACCAGGTGTTGCATCAACAGATTGGTTGTAAGTTACACCAGGTGTTACATCAACAGATTGGTAGTAAGTTACACCAGGTGTTACATGAACAGATTAGTAGTAAGTTACACAGGTGTTACATCGACAGATTGGTAGTAAGTTACACCAGGTGTTACATGAACAGATTAGTAGTAAGCTACACAGGTGTTACAGTGACAGATTGGTAGTAAGTTACAGCAGGTGTTGCATCGACAGATTGGTAATAAGTTACATCGGGTGTGGCATCCACGCCCGCTTCAGATGGTACATAGGGCAGACAGGGATAACCATCCCAGGGGAGGGAAGAGAAGAGTCCTGTGAAACACTAAATCACAGTGTGAAGGCGATGATGATAATGAGCTGTGGTGTGTAAGGTCATTGTGTATGTGATGAAGAATATTGTACATAATGTGAAGTTCACAGTGGATGTAGAGGTTATTGTTTGTAGCATGAAATCCTGACGTATGTGTGGAGACGTGTGTGTAGTGTGAAGGTGATGTACTTGGAAGATTGTTGTGAAGTTGAAGTGTGAAGGTCAAGATGATGTGGAGACTAACTGTGTGTGATGTTAAGGTCCTGATGTATTCAGAGACTGTTGTGTGTAGCTGTACTGTTAGGGTCAAGGTGTGTTTGGACTTGGAGACTTCTGTGTGCCATGCGAAGGGTACGGAAGATGTAGAGACTGCTGTGCGTTGTGTGAAGGTGGTGATGTGTATGGAGACTGTTTTGTGATGGTGATGGTGTATGTGGAGGCTGTTCTGTAAGGTGTGGAGGTGATGATGTGGGAGACTGTTGTGTGACGGTGATGGTGTATGTGGAGGCTGTTCTGTAACGTGTGAAGGTGATGATGGTGTTGCAGGGGGCATCGGCATTCCAGGCGCTGTGATAGGGATCCTCATGGGCGGATACTTGTTGAAGCGCTTCCAGCTCAAGCCAAAAGGTAGGGGGCTCTCTGTTCTTCTGTTGAACAGGTCTGAATGGTGATTGTTCTGATGTCTGTTTTACCTCGGTATGGAGGCTATACTACAGTGTGCAACACCGCACTGAACTACTGTTCTGTATCCTGCTGTTCTTTATTGTACTGTACTCTCTGTGCACTGTACTCTGTTGGTCCGTTCTATATTTCATAACAGTCTGTTGGTCTGTTCTATAATTCACAGCACTCTGTTGGTCTGTTCTATATTTCACAGCACTCCGTTGGTCTGTTCTATATTTCACAGCACTCTGTGGGTCTGTTCTATATTTCACAGCACTCCGTTGGTCTGTTCTATATTTCACAGCACTGTGTGGGTCTGTTCTATATTTCACAGCACTCTGTCGATCTGTTCTGTATTTCACAGCACTCTGTTGGTCTGTTCTATAATTCACAGCACTCTGTTGGTCTGTTCTGTATTTCACAGCCCTCCGTTGGTCTGTTCTAATACTTCTATAATTCACTCCATTCTGTCGGTCTGTTCTGTATTTCACAGCTCTCTGTTGGTCTGTTCTGTATTTCTCAGCACTCTCTCGATCTGTTCTATATGTCACCGCACTCTGTTGGTCTGTTCTATATTTCTCAGCACTCTGTCGATCTGTTCTATATTTCACAGCACTCTGTTGGTCTGTTCTGTATAAATTTCACAGCACTCTGTGGGTCTGTTCTGTATTTCACAACACTACACTGTGATACATATTTTTCTGTACTGTACCATACTATTTTGTACTATACTGCGCTTCACTGTTCTGTGCTATGCAATGTAGAATACTGCCCTGTACTGTTCTGTATTTTTCAACACTGTACAGTACTGTACTGAAGTTTTCTGAGCAGTATTGGGCTGAACGTTTTTGCACTGTACTGCACTGTACTATTATGAACTGTACTGCACTGTACTGTTTCTGTACTTTGCCTCTTTGTTTGATCTGTGCTTTATTGCCCAGTCCTGTTCTGTACTGTTTTAACTGTTTACTGTACTGTTAGGTTTGGCATCACTCTCCACAACTGTACTGAACTGTTCTGCTGTACACTGTCCTGTACTAAACTGTTGTATACTGTGCTGTACTGCACTATACTACATGATGCTGTTCTACATTATAAACTGTTCTGTACTGTATTACACAAGTTCTGGACAGTGTTTTACTGTTCTGCACTGTACTGTACTGGATTGTACTCTATAATATTTTTCTACTACTAATCATGTTCTGCACTATACTGTACTGGACTGTACTACATTGCTACACTGTTCTAAGAGTATAGTGAAGAAGTTCTTCACTATACTGCCTGTACTGGACTCGACTCTATGACATTATACTGTTCTGCACAATACTGTTCTGTACTGTGCTGTGCTACATTAAACTATATACCAGCACTGTATTGTTCTGTGTACTATTGTACTGTGCTACATTTTAGTGTTCTGCTCTGTAAATGCTGACAGTATTGACTGTACTGTATTGTTCTGTGTAGTATTGTACTGTGCTACATTTTAGTGTTCTGCTCTGTAAATGCTGACAGTATTGACTGTACTGTATTACTGTATCCCTAGTGTTCTGCATTGTCCTTTATTATCGTGCTGGGTTTTGTTGTTTGTTTTTTTTTAATTTATCGTAGTGGTAGCTAGTGTCAGTGTGTGCATTGTGTTGAGCTGAATTGGGTTACTGGATGACTTTTTTTTGTTTTGTTTCATTTTGTCTTCTTTACCATACATACTGAATGTTTCTTTTCTTTGGAATGGTTTGCCTTCTTCTCTGCATAGCACGGACTCTTTAAAGACGTTTAAAACCTTCCTAAAGACACATCTTTTCCCCAGGACTGTTTAACGATATCCACTTATCTCTGTGCGCCAGTCCGCTTGTTTTGACGCGCTCTTGTGTCTGTATGCATGTGTGTGTGTGTTGTTATTTTTGTGTGTGTGTGTGCGCGTGCACGAGCTCATGAATGTGTGTGTGTGTGTGTGTGTGTGTGTGCTTTGAGTTAGAATTAGTATTTTATCATGTTTCTGTAATATGCGCTTTGGGCTCTTGCGAGGTAAAGTGCTTTATAAATACATGGGTGCCACTCTTCCGTCTGGGTGACTGAAATCCGTTTTCTCGGCAAGGCCCCAGACGGAAATTCCGTTTTTCAAGTTTCGTTATTCAAAAAAAAAAAAAATAGCGCTCTCTATGGTTGAAGACAACACAGATCCAGCGATCTTTGTTAGCCTATGTTGTGCCATTGTGCTGGTAGAAAAAGTTTTCCAGTTAGGCAACGTAAAGTTTTGTCATACCGTTCTTACAAGAAGGGAATTCAAATCCTGCACCCCGCCGGGGCCTGGGTGGCTCCTGGACCCCTGCCTCATTTTCAGTTTTTTTTCCAGATTTTCAAAGTGTCACCCTTGTAAATATCCTTTTACATTACAGTACATTTTCACCCTACATTGTGTATTTTGCTATTCTTTGTATTGATGTGATGAGTTGTTCATCACTCAAGGCACTTTGTGCTGTGTTTTGAGCATGTACTGTGCCCTGGCTAGGATGAAACTAAGCCGATGTCTGCCAGGCAATAAATCTGAGAGTTGTGTGTTTGGGGATTCATTTTCATTTGTAGCTGATACACGCCCCTCCTTACTGAATAAAAGTGAAAGCATGTAGGATGGATGTTTGTATCGCTCTGAGAATCAGAATGTGCACAGTGCAGTATGCTGTGTGTGATGTGGCGGGCGCCTTGCACAGTTTGTGGTGTAAAGCTTTTCAGACTGTAAGATGAACTGTCTGTGACATGAAATGAAATGTCTGTGATGTGAAATGAACTGTCTGTGATGTAGCAGGTGCCCTAATACAGCTTGTAATGTAAAGCTCTTCAGTGCATGCAGTTTGTATGTATACATGTATGTGATATGGTAGGTGCCATACAGTTTGTCATGTTAAGTTCTTCTGTCTGTACAGCATGCCATCTATAATGACATGTTCCCTACAGTTTGTATTGTAAAGCTCTTCAGGTTGTACGAGGTGCTGTGTATGATGTACAGTGTGTCCTACAGTTTGTATGGTAAACTCTCAGGTTGTACGAGGTGTGTGTATGATGTACCAGTGTCCTCAGTTTGTATGGTAAACTCTCGGGTTGTACGAGGTGCTGTGTATGATGTACATGTTCCTACAGTTTGTATGGTAAAACTCTTCAGGTTGTCGAGGTGCTGTGTATGATGTACAGGTGTCCTACAGTTTGTATTGTAAAACTCTTTCAGGTTGTACAAGGTGTTGTATGATGTGGCAGGTGCCACTGTATTAGTCCTGTGTTGTAAGATTCTTCATATGTACAGGTGTCTTTTGTTGTTTGTTGTGAGGCAGGTGATGTACAGTTTCGTGTTGTGATGGTTCTTCAGGTTGTACAAGGTGTTGTTGTTGATGAGGCAGGTGCCTTACAGTTTGTGTTGTGAGGTTCTTCAGGTTGTACAAGGTGTTTTGTCTGATGAGGCAGGTGCTGTACAGTTTGTGTTGTGAGGTTCTTCAGGTTGTACAAGGTGTTTTGTCTGATGAGGCAGGTGCTGTACAGTTTGGTTGTAAGGTTCTTCAGGTTGTACAAGGTGTTTTGCGTGAGTGGCAGGTGCCCTGCAGTTGTGGTTGTAAGGTTCTTCAGGTTGTACAAGGTGTTTTGCTGATGTGGCAGGTGCTGTACAGTTTGTGGTGTAAGGTTTTTCAGGTTGTACAAGGTGTTTTGCTGATGTGGCAGGTGCTGTACAGTTTGTGGTGTAAGGTTCTTCAGGTTGTACAAGGTGTTATTGCATGATGTGGCAGGTGCTGACAGTTTGTGGTGTAAGGTTCTTCAGGTTGTACAAGGTGTTTTGCATGATGTGGTCAGGTGCTGTCAGTTGTGGTGTAAGGTTCTTCAGGTTGTACAAGGTGTTTTGCATGAGTGGCAGGTGCCCTGCAGTTGTGTGTGTAAGGTTCTTCAGGTTGTACAAGGTGTTTGCATGATGTGGCAGGTGCCCTGCAGTTTGTGGTGTAAGGTTCTTCAGGTTGTACAAGGTGTTTTGCATGATGTGTCAGGTGCCCTGCAGTTAGTGGTGTAAGGTTCTTCAGGTTGTACAAGGTGTTTGCATGACGTGGCAGGTGCCCTGCAGTTTGTGGTGTAAGGTTCTTCAGGTTGTACAAGGTGTTTTGCATGATGTGTCAGGTGCCCTGCAGTTGTGGTGTAAGGTTCTTCAGGCTGTACAAGGTGTTTTGCATGATGTGTCAGGTGCCCTGCATTTGTGGTGTAAGGTTCTTCAGGCTGTACAAGGTGTTTTGCATGATGTGTCAGGTGCCCTGCAGTTTGTGGTGTAAGGTTCTTCAGGCTGTACAAGGTGTTTTGCATGATGTGTCAGGTGCCCTGCAGTTTGTGGTGTAAGGTTCTTCAGGCTGTACAAGGTGTTTGCATGATGTGTCAGGTGCCCTGCAGTTTGTGGTGTAAGGTTCTTCAGGCTGTACAAGGTGTTTTGCATGATGTGTCAGGTGCCCTGCAGTTTGTGGTGTAAGGTTCTTCAGGCTGTACAAGGTGTTTTGCATGACGTGGCAGGTGCCCTGCAGTTCGTGGTGTAAGGTTCTTCAGGCTGTACAAGGTGTTTTGCATGATGTGGCAGGTGCCCTGCAGTTCGTGCTGGGTCTGAACACTCTGGCCCTGTGCGGCTTCGGCATCTTCTTCTTCCTGGGCTGCAACAACCAGGGAATAGCGGGCGCCACCTTGCCCTACTTCAACAGGTGGGTGTCAGTTTGATCCCTACCAATTACTTATATAGAGAAATATCAGCACCACCCTACAAACACTTTGATTGAAGCAGATTACATATATAGAGAAATATCAGCACCACCATACAAACACTTTGATTGAAGCTGATTACATATATATAGAGAAATATCAGCACCACCATACAAACACTCTGATTGAAGCAGATTACAAAATAAAGAGAAATATCAGCACCACCATACAAACACTTTGATTGATGCAGATTACTAATAAAGAGAAATATCAGCACCACCATACAAACACCTTGATTGAAGCTGATTACTAATAGAGAGAGATATAACCACCATACAAACACTTTGATTGAAGCTGATTACATATACAGAGAGATATCATAACCACCATACAAACACTTTGGTTGAAGCAGATTACATATATAGAGAGATACCAGCACCTCCATACAAACACCTTGATTGAAGCTGATTACATATATAGAGAGATATCAGAACCTCCATACAAACACCTTGATTGAAGCAGATTACATATATAGAGAGATACCAGCACCTCCATACAAACACTTTGATTGAAGCAGATTACATATATAGAGAGATATCAGAACCTCCATACAAGCACCTTGATTGATGCAGATTACATATATAGAGAGATACCAGCACCTCCATACAAACATCTTGATTGAAGCAGATTACATATATAGAGAGATACCAGCACCTCCATACAAACACTTTGATTGAAGCAGATTACATATATAGAGAGATACCAGCACCTCCATACAAACACTTTGATTGAAGCTGATTATATATAGAGAGAGATACCAGCACTTCCATACAAACAGCTTGATTGAAGCAGATTACATATATAGAGAAATATCAGCACGTCCATACAAACACCTTGATTGAAGCTGATTACATATATCGAGAGATACCAGCACCTCCATACAAACACTTTGATTGAAGCAGATTACATATATAGAGAAATATCAGCACCTCCATACAAACACCTTGATTGAAGCTGATTACATATATAGAGAGATACCAGCACCTCCATACAAACGCCTTGATTAAAGCTGATTACATATATAGAGAGATACCAGCACCTCCATACAAACAGCTTGATTGAAGCAGATTACATATATAGAGAGATACCAGCACCTCCATACAAACACCTTGATTGAAGCAGATTACATATATAGAGAGATACCAGCACCTCCATACAAACAGCTTGATTGAAGCAGATTACATATATAGAGAGATACCAGCACCTCCATACAAACACCTTGGTTCGGGTTTGTCCGAGTTACCAGTCACTACACTTTTGACATAGCATGCTATGATTCCATAGACGATGCTAAATTGAAACACTTTGTTACAAAATGCTGTGCCCAAAAACAAATTTGAAAAGAAGGGAGGTGGGGGGGGGATGTCTTCACAGACAGAACAAAGGCTTAAACAGAACCGAGACAACGTAGATCTTAAAACTAGAATTTTTTCATTAAAAAAAAAAATGACAGAGTTCAGCTAGGAGAGGAAGAAAAACAAGAGAAATACCGCTAAAGTCCATTGTGATTTTGCTGCTTGATCGATTTGTTTTGTCACCAGCCATGTTGATTTTTTTTGTAGGTCAAACTATACACGGTAACTGGCAAGATTTTCATCTTTGTCTGCTATCATAGCGTGTGGGAAGTGAAATGTGACTGGGAGTGCGCTAGTGAGGCTGACTTGTTGGGCGTTTAGGATGCCACAGAGATGGTGTCAAAAAAGAAACAAGAAGAAAAAAAATCCCTGCCACAGCTTTAGTCAAATCGCATATGAGTGCTGCGTTTATCTTTGGAATACATCAGTTAAAATGTCAAGTGCTACTCTTTGTGTTTTAGAGACCCTGCCGGCACTGGTTCTGTAATACATTAATATAATCAAGGTTGGGGATAAACATTTCAGCAAAACGAATGCTAACTTCCATAGAAATAAGCTCCAAGTTTGCAGAACATATCGGTGTTGTTATGAATTTGTGATGTGGTAGAGAATTTTTAAGAACTCCCAGTTTTTAAATATATATTTGAAGTAGCAGAAATGAAGCATTTAACTCCTACCAGTTTAGTGATTTTGACACCATAGTTTAAGGGACTAGGGTTATGATGGTTTACTGACTATGAAATGAAGACTGGTGATGCCAAAGTGAAGGTAAGTTAATGTCTTTAGATTTTGTAAATAAGAAAAGAGGTGTGCAGTGTCTGATAACAGAACATCATCGTGATTGGATTGCAGACAAAGCACCAGTGAGAAGAGAAGAAGACATAGTGTCAAAACTCAAATGTAGAGATTTGATAATCAGGAGAGAAACAGATAAAAGTTAGAAAGAGGGTTGGGGGAGGGGGGAGGTGATAGAGGGTGGGGTAGAGGTGGTTGGGAGGAATGGGGGTGGAGTAAGCAAGCTCTGTCCTGCAGAACGTTTGGACATTAGTATGGTATACATAGATTATTGCAAAGATTTTTTTTTTTTTTTTTTACTTTCCCAACAATTTTATGTAGATCAGGCACCTTGTCGACATAATGCAAGTCCTCAAGGACTGATTTGAAGGGGGGGGGGGGGGGGGGGGGGGGGGGGGGGGGTTGCTCTCTGATAACACGGCACTTCGACGCTGGTAATGTAATGAAAGCAAGGCGTGGACCCAGATCTAGATCTCTTGCTGTTCTCTTTCTTTCTGTAGGGAAATTATGTGCATTTGAATGACTGTGTGAGCTGTGGGAATTGTGGAGGCAAAAGGGACACCTAGATATCAGTGTGATCTCTGTGTCTCGTACTGTCTGCCTCTCTCTGTCTCAGTGTGTGTGCGTGTGTGTGGGCACACTTTCCTCTCTTTCAGTGTGTGTGTGTGTGTGTGTGTGTGTGTGCAAGCACACATGTACTTGCCTGCTTGATTGTTTTCAAAATGCTGGGTAATAATTGACAGAAACACATTTAATTTCTGATCACCAGTTAATTGTATTTGTCAGTTAGTGTTCCTGGGTGTATGTGCTTGCATTTGCTCGTGTTTAGTGTGGCTTGGTTGAAATGAAAGATTTTTGTGTGTAACACTAACAGTTTTTGTGTGTGAGTGTGTGTGTGAAAGAGAGGGAGGGAGAGAGAGTGAGTATACATCCTTTGCCTAATCCAACAACAAACAGGTTCAATCCCTGAGTGGGCATGTGTTTGTGCAGGTGTTTGCAAAAGTATGTGACATGACTAACTGTGTGCGCTCGCAAGTCATAAGCCACACCAGCTGTACTTCTTCACACAGCCAAAATCTTTCTGTCAAAAGTAACAGGGATGAGACACTGACCATGTAGTTGTCAACATAGCTCTGTACCAAAGAGGTTACATGTTCACCTGTGTGTGCAGGTTTGTCTGTCTGTCTGTCGGGAAGATACGCAAAACCTATGAAACTGATTTCCAGCAAACTTGATGGAAAGATGGGATGTGGTCTGAAGATGAAGCCAGTATATTTTGGAATGGGCCTAAATCAGTGGGTGGTTCCATGATTTAATGGAGAAATCTTTTTTTTTCATTCCGTAAGTGAGTAGCAAAGTGAGGTGACTGCAGGCGGAAATCAAAAGAAATTTGAAATATCTCCATCAGTTAACATGCACAGATGAATTACAAGAGAAAGCCCGACGCGTTTTCACCTCCTCTTCAGGTGAGAAGATAAGTGACTGCTTGTTCTTTATTTTTGTTGTCCTGAGTGTTGTTTTTCTTGCCTGAAGGAGGCCTGAGAGGTTGAAACGTGCCCTGTTTTGCCTGGTTATTCATTTATGATGTTAACTGGCAGAGTTATTTCAAATGCCTTTTAAGATGTGTTCCATATATGAGTTTAGCGCATGCAGAGTACGTGCATACCACACGTTGCGCGAGCATGAAGAATCGGTGTTCTGCCTGTTGGCTTTTGGCTCCTGTGATTCCTTCATCGGTTCAGATCGTCATTTTATGGTTGGTGAGGATGAAGTGATGTGAATGGGGCGTGCCACAACTTTGACATTTGTGATATCATCGTTGGTTCAGATCGACATTTTATGGGTGGTGATGATGATGAAGTGGTGTGATACATGGGTGGTGATGATGAAGTAGTGGTGTGATATATGGGGGGTGTGTGCCACAGCTCGGGGCACAAGATCTTCGAGGCCAACCTGACGTCGCACTGCAACGAGAACTGCGACTGTTCCCCCAACCATCTGGAGCCTATCTGCGGCATCAACGGCATCACCTACTTCTCCCCCTGCCATGCCGGCTGCACCGTTGCCAGCGACCTCACCCAGCCGGGAGAGTCCAGATTGTTGGTCAGTACACAGTCTCTTTCCCTGCTCTGTCTGTCTGTGTGGCGTATCTCTTTGTCTCCTGGCTTCCTGTCTTGTCTGTGTCTGTCTCTCGTCTGTGTCTCTCATGCAGGTTCTCTTGTCTGCCTGTCTGTCTCTTTATGTAAGATAGTAAGGACTTTGGATATTTTAGTGTTGACGTTTGTTGACACTGACAGCTGGGAACTGTCACTCTCTTTAGTTGTTGTTTTTTTTTATGCCCATGACCTGTCTTTCACTGTCGTTTAAATGTTTGGCTTACCGTCATGATCAGTTAATCACTGTCGTTTTAACGCTTGGTGTACAGTCATGATCTGTCAGTCACTGTGGTGTTAGTGTTGGGTTTACAGCCATGATCTGTCAGTCACTGTGGTGTTAATGCAGGGTTTACAGTCATGATCTGTCAGTCACTGTAGTGTTAATGCAGGGTTTACAGCCATGATCTGTCAGTCACTGTGGTGTTAGTGTTGGGTTTACAGTCATGATCTGTCAGTCACTGTAGTGGTAATGCAGGGTTTACAGCCATGATCTGCCAGTCACTGTAGTGTTAATGCAGGGTTTACAGCCATGATCTGCCAGTCACAGTAGTGTTAATGCAGGGTTTACAGCCATGATCTGTCAGTCACTGTAGTGTTAATGCAGGGTTTACAGCCATGATCTGTCAGTCACTGTAGTGTTAATGCAGGGTTTACAGCCATGATGTCAGTCACTGTAGTGTTAATGCAGGGTTTACAGTCATGATCTGCCAGTCACTGTAGTGTTAATGCAGGGTTTACAGTCATGATCTGTCAGTCACTGTAGTGTTAATGCAGGGTTTACAGCCATGATCTGCCAGTCACTGTAGTGTTAATGCAGGGTTTACAGTCATGATCTGCCAGTCACTGTAGTGTTAATGCAGGGTTTACAGCCATGATCTGTCAGTCACTGTGGTGTTACTGTTGGGTTTACAGCCATGATCTGTCAGTCACTATGGTGTTAGTGTTGGGTTTACAACCTTTATCTGTCTGTTGGTGTAGTTTTAACGCCTGGTTTACCACTGTGTGTGTGTGTGTGTTGGGGGCGGGGTGGGGGGTGGGGTGGAGAGGGCATAGTTCTTACCTCTGTGTGTGTGTGCGTGTCAGAACTACAGTGGCTCACAGTGTAGAAGGGAGGGCACACACCTTTCCTCAGTGTGTGTATGTGTGTGTGTGTCAGAACTACAGCGGCTCACCAGTGTAGAAATTGGGACATAGTCCTTACCTCTGTGTGTGTGTGTCTCAGAAGGACATAGTCCTTACCTGTGTGTGTGTGTGTGCGTGTGTCTCAGAAGGACATAGTCCTTACCTCTGTGTGTGTGTGTCTCAGAAGGACATAGTCCTTACCTCTGTGTGTGTGTGTCTCAGAAGGACATAGTCCTTACCTCTGTGTGTGTGTGTGTGTGTGTCTCAGAAGGACATAGTCTTTACCTCTGTGTGTGTGTGTGTGTCTCAGAAGGACATAGTCCTTACCTCTGTGTGGTGTGTGTGTCTGTGTCTCAGAAGGACATAGGCCTTACCTCTCTGTGTGTGTCTGTGTCTCAGAAGGACATAATCCTTACCTCTCTGTGTGTGTCTGTGTCTCAGAAGGACATAGTCCTTACCTCTGTGCGTGTGTGCGTCTCAGAAGGACATAGTCCTTACCTCTGTGTGTGTGTGTCACAGTCTCAGAAGGACAAGTCCTTACCTCTGTGTGTGTGTGTGTCTCAGAAGGACATAGTCCTTACCTCTGTGTGTGTGTGTGTGTGGTCTCAGAAGGACATAGTCCTTACCTCTGTGTGTGTGTGTCTCAGAAGGACATAGTCCTTACCTCTGTGTGTTTGTGTGTGTTTCAGAAGGACATAGTCCTTACCTCTGTGTGTGTGTCTGTGTCTCAGAAGGACATAGTCCTTACCTCTGTGTGTGTTGTGTGTCTCAGAAGGACATAGTCCTTACTTCTGTGCATGTGTCTGTGTCTCAGAAGGACACAGTCCTTACCTCTGTGTGTGTTGTCTGTTCTCAGAAGGACATAGTCCTTACCTCTCTGTGTGTATCTGTGTCTCAGAAGGACATAGTCATTACCTCTCTCTGTGTGTCTGTGTCTCAGAAGGACATAGTCCTTACCTCTCTGTGTGTGTCTGTGTTTCAGAAGGACATAGTCCTTACCTCTGTGTGTGTCTGTGTCTCAGAAGGACATAGTCCTTACCTCTCTGTGTGTGTGCTGTGTCTCAGAAGGACATAGTCCTTACCTCTCTGTGGGTGTCCGTATCTCAGAAGGACATAGTCCTTACCTCTCTGTGTGTGTCTGTGTCTCAGAAGGACATAGTCCTTACCTCTGTGTGTCTCTGTCTCAGGACATAGTCCTTACCTCTCTGTGTGTGTCTGTGTCTCAGAAGGACATAGTCCTTACCTCTGTGTGTGTGTCTCAGAAGGACATAGTCCTTACCTCTGTGTGTGTGTGTGTGTCTCAGAAGGACATAGTCCTTACCTCTGTGTGTGTGTGTGTGTCAGAACTAAAAGCGGCTGTTCCTGCATCATGGACCAGATCAGCGTGGCGGGTCCCACGAAGTGATTATCTCCCCTCTGGCCACCAGCGGGCCCTGCAAGAGTCATTGCGAGCGGCTGCTGCCCTTCCTCATCCTCCTGGTGGTCATGACCTTCTGCGTGGCCGGCACCCAGATGCCTCTGCTGATGGTCACCCTCAGGTAGGGTTACCTCCCTTGGCAAGTCTCGGAGAGTCAAGAATGTGTCCTCATTTTACAAAGGGTGGTGCGTTTGAGTTTGTGTGGGTAAACACGGACTACAGATATGTAGCCGTTTATTAAAACTGCTCAACATGCATACATAAACCATGACAAATGATTTTAGAGTAAAAACAGTAACGTCTTTTTCTTTACAAGCACAGAAATCCAAAATCTGACATGAATTTTTAATAAATGTGGAATTAAGATATGAAAAAACATAATGGTTTTTTTTTTTTCATTTCAAACATAAAAATGCATAAACGGACTTGAATTTTGAATAAATGTGAAATTGAAATGAACTAACGGCAAGGAAAACTCTCCCCCTTTGCTGTTGCTAGCAGGCACTTATACAGAGCGTTCCCATCCCCCACTGTCTCCACCAGCACCCACACTTCTGCTCCAGAACATGTTCTATATCTCCCTCCCACTACCTGCATAATAAGAATGAAATCCAATGAAACTATAGTGTAAGACGTGCAATATGTATACTTAAACTCACACATGCATGTATGCACGCGCGCGCGCGCACACACACACACACACGCACACACACGCACACACACACACACACACACACACACACACACACACACACACTTACATACACACACACACACACACACACACACACACACACACTGACAAGGGACTCTGTTGGCTTAGACATGAATTTCTTTCTATGTTCTAGAACATGTCACATTTGAGTTAGTTGATTTGAATTAAACGTTAAAGATATGAGAAAACATTGCATAATGATCCAGTGGCACATGCCTTTGTTATACGTACTTCTTCGTCTGTGTTTTCTTCATGCCAGCTTTACCTGTTGATGGTTGACTCGGTGTGTGTGGGTGTGGGTGTGGTGTGTGGGTGTGGTGTGTGTGTGTGTGTGTGCAGGTCTGTAGGAAAGGAGGAGAAGGCCTTTGCTCTGGGCCTGCAGTACGTCGTCATGCGCCTGTTTGGTGAGCACTCTGTCTGAACATGAGCTGGCCGCTAGACGTGGACACAGAATCTGTAGTGTGAAGGGTGGATGAGAATGCCTTCAATCTGCTGTTATTCTAGCTTTTCGGCATAATGCACACAGTGTGGTGTTTGGTTTGCTGTGAATCATCTTTCGGAATTCTGGCTTTTGGGCGTGGTGCGCTCATATGAGTAGAAGGACCTCAAGAGTGTGGGTAGCAGCTTCACGAACTGAACAGCATGGAGCAGGCACTCAAGACACATGTCCTCAAGACACATGTCTTCAAGACACGTCCTCAAGAGACATGTCCTCAGGCCGCCTGTTGTAGTGACAGCAGAGGCATACCTTCACGCTCGTACACATTTAGCCGTTTTTTGTTTTCTGATTTTTGCAAAAGACAGTGGGTACAAGAGAAAATAATGGTGAATGAAAATAATGTGAAGTTATCATTTAACGAAAATGAATAGAAGTATTCATCGATCATTGAAAAGCTTGTTTCTCTCTTTTTCTGTGTCACAATGAATGTATTGGTGTTATGGAATGTTTCTCTCATCTTTTAGGTGTGTATTAATCGTCCATCAGTGGATCTTGCTGGCTTTTACTTTGTCTTATGATCTTTGATTTTTAATGATGGATCTGATGAAGTTTGTCTACTGCTCATCAGTCATCATTGAAATAATGGACTCATGTCTCCTCTTCTGCTTGTCGTTCATGAGCTGCTGGCCCGATTTCCCCCCTGGTCCATGTCTGTGTCAGTGTGTGTATCCCATGTCATGCTTCACATTTTGATACACTGTCATTTCATTTTTACTGACGGTGTGATTGCTGTGTATGTCTAGAAAAGTTTGGTGCATTTGAAGTATTCCTTCGGTAGATTTGTTCTCTTTGTCTTTCTCTGTCTGTCTGTGTGTTTTTCTGTGTCTCTCTGTCTGTCTGTCTGTCTGTCTCTCTCTCTCTCTGTCTTTATTTTTTGTCTGTTCATGCATGTTCATTCTTTCGTATTTCATGTTTTTACACTTGCTTCTGTTTGTATGTTTTGTATTTGAAGCATCCTTTCAGGCCGTTGACATAATAATTAGCCCTGATGTGGCCCTTTGCAGTCGACTGGGCTATAAGCAACGTTATCTTATGTAATGTCATCATTTAGGTTCATCCAACAGCAGAACAAAAGAAAAATGATGGGGAACATGGAGACGACTGTGGATGAGGTCTCTCTCTGCTTCCTGTTGCAGCATATGTCCCAGCCCCAATCTACTTTGGAAATGTCATCGACTCAGCGTGCTTGTTATGGAGTCGACGTTGTGAGAGCCACGGATCTTGTATGGTGTACGACATTGTGCAGTTCCGCTATCGTTATATAGGTAAAAGAAAAAACACTCCTGTCTCTTTGTGTCCTCAAATGTGTTGGGGCACGTTACATCATTGTGAAAACACATGTCACTGTGGTAACACATTCAAATTGTGTGTTGTGTGATGACGTCGCAGGCGTTGGGGCACGTTTCATCATTGTGAAAACATTCAGAGTGTGTGTTGTCTGGTGGTCTGACAGGTGTTGGGGCACGTTTCGTCATTGTGAAAACATTCAGAGTGTGTGTTGTCTGGTGGTCTGACAGGTGTTGGGGCACGTTTCATCATTGTGAAAACATTCAGAGTGTGTGTTTTCTGGGGTCTGACAGGTGTTGGGGCACGTTACATCATTGTGAAAACATTCAGAGTGTGTGTTTTCTGGTGGTCTGACAGGTGTTGGGGCACGTTACATCATTGTGAAAACATTCAGAGTGTGTGTTGTCTGGTGGTCTGACAGGTGTTGGGGCACGTTACATCATTGTGAAAACATTCAGAGTGTGTGTTGTCTGGTGGTCTGACAGGTGTTGGGGCACGTTACATCATTGTGAAAACATTCAGAGTGTGTGTTGTCTGGTGGTCTGACAGGTGTTGGGGCACGTTACATCATTGTGAAAACATTCAGAGTGTGTGTTGTCTGGTGGTCTGACAGGTGTTGGGGCACGTTACATCATTGTGAAAACATTCAGAGTGTGTGTTGTCTGGTGGTCTGACAGGTGTTGGGGCACGTTACATCATTGTGAAAACATTCAGAGTGTGTGTTGTCTGGTGGTCTGACAGGTGTTGGGGCACGTTACATCATTGTGAAAACATTCAGAGTGTGTGTTGTCTGGTGGTCTGACAGGTGTTGGGGCACGTTTCGTCATTGTGAAAACATTCAGAGTGTGTGTGTTTTCTGGTGGTCTGACAGGCGTTGGGGCACGTTACATCATTGTGAAAACATTCAGAGTGTGTGTTGTCTGGTGGTCTGACAGGTGTTGGGGCACGTTACATCATTGTGAAAACATTCAGAGTGTGTGTTGTCTGGTGGTCTGACAGGTGTTGGGGCACGTTACATCATTGTGAAAACATTCAGAGTGTGTGTTGTCTGGTGGTCTGACAGGTGTTGGGGCACGTTACATCATTGTGAAAACATTCAGAGTGTGTGTTGTCTGGTGGTCTGACAGGTGTTGGGGCACGTTACATCATTGTGAAAACATTCAGAGTGTGTGTTGTCTGGTGGTCTGACAGGTGTTGGGGCGGGAATGAAGCTGATCAGTCTCTTCTTCTTCTTCTGGGTCTGGGCCATTGTGCGCAGCAAGACAATGGCCGAAGAAGCAGAACCCACCGTGCCAGACTTGGGGGCCGTAAGTTCTTTTTTTCTTTTTTCTTTTTTTTAGAATTTTGTGTCTCAGTCTTGGGAGTATAGGCATAGTGTTAGATATGTATGTCCAAAGTTCAGTGTCTCTGTCTTGGGGGTATAGGCATAGTGTTAGATATGTATGTCCAAAGTTCAGTGTCTCTGTCTTGGGAGTATAGGCATAGTGTCAGACATCCGTGTTCACTGATGAAGACCTCTGCCTTAAGAGTGTCGACATGGACTCCAGACATCCGTGTTCACTGATGAAGATCTCTGCCTTAAGAGTGTCGACATGGACTCCAGACATCTGTGTTCACTGTTTACCTTTGCTCTCCTGCCCCTTGATTATCATGCACCGTTGCTTCCTTGCCCCCCAGATATTTGATCATTGCTCCCACATCCCACACATTTACTGTTGTTGTTGATGTTGTTATAGTGTCACACACCGCATTTGCATACACTCAATCCAAACACAGCATGTTTGCTCCCTGTGCTCCATTCATCCAAAGGAGAGACTGGGAGGCTGGTAGTTGTCATCAGTGGCTGGACGCTGAGGTTTTATGGAAAGAACCCAAAGTCCTAACGTTAGCTTTGGAACATGTTAGTTTGAATTAATAATTTTTTTCAAGACATTACTCAAGGCATGATACATATATTCAGGAATTCGGAGCACTCAGCCTCCAGCATATTCCTTCCTACAGTTGGGAATACGAATTGAAATCTTCACAAAAATATTAATCTCAAAAAACGTTTGTATCATTTCTTTTGAAACCAGTTACACTTGTTCACAAAATGTTTCTCATTACTCAATGTCGTTTTTTATTTATTCTTTTCTTTATCAATCACATCAATATTTTTTTCCTTTCTCTGTTATTACAACTGGCAATTTACCCAAAGGGAATCACTGTCCTAACAACAGAATCCCTAGCAGACTTCTGTCTGCACTATGTCAAAGTCGACCACTCTCTGGTTGCACAGGAAAGTAAGTTTTCCTTTTACAACCCCCAAGGTGGAAAATCAACTGCCAGCTTGACCCAAGCCCTATCCTCCTGTCAGGCAACTCCTGCAGATCGGGAACACACCTGTCCTACAAAACGGTGAGCTTCTCTCACTAATCGTGCGCCACAGCGTCCAATCAACAACAGGAAAAGGTTAGGGATTCAAACACTGTTTACATGATGGTGGTGTCTTCGCATGAAAAGTCCAAAACATCAACTGTGCTTATCCGCTGTCATCACAAACAGCTGCAGTCTTATCCACTGTCATCACAGACAGCTGCAGTCTGATCCACTGTCATCACAGACAGCTGCAGTCTGATCCACTGTCATCACAAACAGCTGCAGTCTGATCCACTGTCATCACAAACAGCTGCAGTCTTATCCACTGTCATCACAGACAGCTGCAGTCTGATCCACTGTCATCACAAACAGCTGCAGTCTTATCCACTGTCATCACAAACAGCTGCAGTCTTATCCACTGTCATCACAGACAGCTGCAGTCTGATCCACTGTCATCACAAACAGCTGCAGTCTGATCCACTGTCATCACAAACAGCTGCAGTCTTATCCACTGTCATCACAGACAGCTGCAGTCTTATCCACTGTCATCACAAACAGCTGCAGTCTGATCCACTGTCATCACAAACAGCTGCAGTCTGATCCACTGTCATCATAAAACAGCTGCAGTCTTATCCACTGTCATCACAGACAGCTGCAGTCTTATCCGCTGTCATCACAGACAGCTGCAGTCTGATACACTGTCATCACAGACTGCTGCAGTATGTTATTTTTCATGGGAAGTTTTCAGTATTTCGTGCGTGCAGTGTACCTATGAGCATATGAGCATGTGTGTGTGTGTGTGTGTGTGTGTGTGCGTGTGTGTGCGTGTGTGTGCACGTGTGTGTGTGCGCGCGCGTGTGTGTGTGCGTGTGTGTGTGTGCACTTTCCTGCCTGATAACCGGGGCGTTGTGTGTGACAGACGGGGGAGGTGCACAGCTCGCTGGTGTCGCTGGACCGGGCGGGCTACAGCCCCAGCATCCACCGCCGCCCCTCCACCCTGCGCCTGCACCCACCCTCCCCCACCCTCACCAACGGCACGGCGGAGGACGGTGGTGGTGGTGGTGGTGGGGGCGACGGGGGGCAGAGCGTGACCCTGCAGCCGGCCACCGCCTCGGCTGCCTTTGACGCCGCCCAGCATTCCATCTTGTGATGGTCCAAATATCTCGCACACCCCTCGGAATCAGTTGGGGGGTGGGGGTGGGGAAGGGAGGGGGGTGTGTGTGTGTGTGGTACGCCGCCCGCCCCGCCAGTCCATAGATATACCAGCTGTGATGGTAGTAGCGTTGTTCCTGTGTCGGTGTTTGTGGCTTGACAGTCTTCGGGGGTTTTTTTCTGGTTTTTTTTTTTTTCCTCTGTTATCTGTTGCCAAAGTGTGGCTTCACACACGACTCTTCGGTGATGGTGGTGTCTGTGTGGTTTTGTTGTTGTTTCTTTTTTGTTTATTTGGGGTTTTTTTTTTGGTGAGTGGGAGGAGATGGGGGTTGCTATTGTATGATGTATGTTTGGGATTTTTTTTTTGTTGTTGTTGCAAGGTAATTGAGGGATGAGAAAGCTTTGGTGAATGAAGATTGGGTGCTCAGGAGGATGAGGGCCAGGGTAGCCGTTGGAATTTCATGTGTACTTTTTGTGTGTGTGTGTGTGTTTGCTGGTGATGACACTCGTGTGTCAGCCGGTGTGTAGTCGTCCGAGTATTGTAGAGTGGTGTGTGTGTGTGATGTTCTGAGGTGACATATCGCAGTGTGTATGTGTATGTGTGAGTGTTACAGATTACAGGGTATATGTTTGTCATCTTCTTAGTGTTACAGATTAGAGCGAGTGTGTCATCCTCATAGTGTTGCTGATAGCAGAATGTGCATGTTGTCATCTGAGAGGTACACACACGTGTGTGTGTGTGTGTGTGTGTGTGTGTGTGTGTGTGTGTGTGTGTGTGTGTGTGTTCCTCTGAATATGGTAAATAAGAGCATGTGTTTGTCATCTTTTGGGTGTTAAGATTAATGTGTGAATAGCAGATTGTGTGTGTGTGTTATCCTTTGATTGTTACAGATTAGAATGTGTGTTATCCTCTGAGGAGACAAGCATGTGTGTGAGTGTGTGTGTATTACAGTATTAAAATGAGTGAATGTCTGTGTTCTGTTAGTCTTTGAGTGTAACAGATTCAAGTGGGTGGTTGTGACCCTCTTGAGTGTTACAGGTGGCACAAGGGTGCCTGTGTCCATTGTCTGAGAGTTAGAGTGTGTGTGTGTGTGCGTCAGTTCATGAGTGTCGCACAGATTGGACTGTGTGTATCATCCTGTGGGGTTACAGTTCAGACTGTAAGTGGTGTCGTCCTCTGAGATTGCTATTGCGTGCTCTAGGTTGCCACTCCTTTGTCTCTCCTCTCTGTCTGTCTGTCTGCTTTTGTCACGCTGTCGCTGTCTGTGTCTTTGTCACTCTCTGTTGTTCTCTCTCTCTCTCTCTCTCTCTCTCTCTCTCTCTCTCTCTCTCTCTCTCTCAGTCTGTCTTTCTTTCTGTCTTTGTCACTCTCTGTTGTTCTCTCCTCTCTCTCTCTCTCTCTCTCTCTCTCTCTCTCTCTCTCTCTCTCTCTCTCAGTCCCCGTCCTTTCTTTCCCTCTTTTGTCACTCTCGTTTGTTTTCTTCTCTCTCCACTCTCTCTTCTCTCTCTCTCCTCTCTCTCTCTCTCTCTCTCTCTCTCAGTCTGTCTTTCTTTCTGTCTTTGTCACTCTCTGTTGTTCTCTCTCTCACACTCTCTCTCTCTCTCTCTCTCTCTCTCTCTCTCTCTCTCTCTCTCTCTCTCTCTCTCTCTCTCTCTCACACACTCTCTCTCTCTTTCTCTCTCTCAGTCTGTCTTTCTTTCTGTCTTTGTCTCTCTCTCTCTGTCTCTGTCTCTCTCTCTGTCTTTGAGCTCTCTCTCTCTGTATCTGTCTGTGTATCTCTCTCTCTCTCTCTCTCTCTCTCTCTCTGTCTCTGTCTCTGTCTCTATCAGTCCTTCAGTCCAAATGAAGGATGTACAGACTTGAGAAGTGAGGCATCGCTCACATACACCATGACGATTCCTGGCGAGGGGCTGAGGTCAGTGTCACTGATGTGAACAGTGGTGGAAGATGACCAGTAGGGGTGGGGGGAGGGGGGGGATCACATGCTCGCTCTGTCAATTTTTTTTTTTCTCCTTTCCTACAGGGATTGGATTAGCAGGGACCACACAGACGGACACACACAGAGGGGCTGTGAGCAAGGGCAAGCGGTGCTGCCCTGTATGGGCAAAGCAGACTTCAGAGACGGTGACCACCACAGCAACCGCTGGCTGGTACAGTCGACGTGAAGCAAGACTGAATGCTTTGTTCTAAAGGTGTGGGGGGAATATGTGTTTATGAGTACTGCTGGGAGCGGGGGAGGGAGGGAAGGGGGGAGGGTGCATGGTGGATGGGACGAAAGCATCCGTGGGGGACGAGACTTCATACATTCGTATCGTATATCTCTGTTAGAAATTTTGAAAAAAAAAGAAATGTTTAGCTTGATATCAAAAGAAATAGCTCACACCATTACGGGACCAGGGACCGACCTCCTTGTTGCTGGCAACAAGCTATGGGAAGGGAAGAGAGAATCAAACAAAACAGATTTATAATGTACGGTGTGTGACTGGGTGAAGGGGAGAGAATCGGAAGCGACCGCTGGCGGAGCCAAGTTGGTGCCTGGCTGAAGTGCGGAGGGAGCTGTGTGTGAGCGAGTGGCGGGGTGTTGCCTGGGAAAGCGGCTGTTTTGCCCGCGCCGAGCAGAGTGGATTGTGAGGTCTTGTTTTCCTTGTTGCAGACAGGGTGAGATTTGGGGTGGAAGAGGAGGGTGGGGAATGGGTGGGGGGGGGGGGGGTGGTGTGTTTGAAAACAAGTGAAGAGTGTGGGGACCCTGTGCCTCTTTGTGGAAGGGGATGTGAAGACTGATTTTTATCCCGAGAAGCTTCCAAGGAGGATGTCGTGTGGGGAGTGGTGACTGTGTACAACGACTTGAGCGGTGGGCTGCCTCTTCCGTCGCTGTGTGATCTTTGTGTCGTGGTGCCAGAGAGTCGTGTCTGCAGACATCGGTGATCTCTTCACCGCCTTGACCTACACAGAGTAACTCCACCCTTTATATGTGAGAAACAGCATGAAGAACGAGGGGAGGAAAATGTGTGAAGAGAGAAACATCTGTCTGTCAGAGGTTGGATTTTGTGTGTGATTGTGTCTGGGTTTGTAGTTTTTGTCATTGTGATTTTTTATGTCTGTGGCATGTTTGCTTTGAATGCCTCAATGTCTGCATTGTGTTCAGTTCTCATCGTTTTTCTTTTTAAAATGGTATACTTCTTGCTGCCCTCTCCTTCTCTCCCATGTCCGCCTGCGACTTTTTTATCTTTTGATTCTGTCTTTTTAACTGTACCATGTGGAAGTAGTGGTGGTGGTGTCAGCTATGATCGGCGTGTTTGCTCTGTTTGGGTCAGAATGGGATCCCATAGCACCATCTCCATCATCCTCATCCGTCTTGATCATTATCAACTTCTTTTTTTTTTTAATCATCCTTTTAGATTTGTTGTTAATGCGGTTCAGAGACTCTTCCCTGTAGCAAGTCGCCACTCTCCTGGACCGTCCAGTCATATCCACTTCTTCAGCCCTCCCCCCCCCCCTCCATCTAGTGATCTACAATTCAGATGTGGACCGTGGTTACCTCTGTTCGTTGTCCCCAGCCTTTGCTGACTGATCAGCTAGGGAGACGTCCAATGACCAGGATGCAGCTGTCTTCGACCTGGCCTGGCTGGAGCAGGGACTCCTGGGGCGGGTGGAGGGCTGGGGGGGGGGGGGGGGGGGGGGGGTCCTCCCTGTGGCAGCTGGTGGTGCAGGCTGGTTCCATGGGTTATCTTCCTTAGTAAGATGTTAGCCACGCCCGGCTGGTTCCATGGGTTATCTTCCTTAGTAAGATGTTAGCCACGCCCGGCTGGTTCCATGGGTTATCTTCCTTAGTAAGATGTTAGCCACGCCCGGCTGGTTCCATGGGTTATCTTCCTTAGTAAGATGTTAGCCACGCCCGGCTGGTTCCATGGGTTATCTTCCTTAGTAAGATGTTAGCCACGCCCGGCTGGCTCCATGGGTTATCTTCCTTAGTATGATGTTAGCCACGCCCGGCTGGTTCCATGGGTTATCTTCCTTAGTAAGATGTTAGCCACGCCCGGCTGGTTCCATGGGTTATCTTCCTTAGTAAGATGTTAGCCACGCCCGGCTGGTTCCATGGGTTATCTTCCTTAGTAAGATGTTAGTCACGCCCGGCTGGTTCCATGGGTTATCTTCCTTAGTAAGATGTTAGTCACGCCCGGCTGGTTCCATGGGTTATTTTAGTAAGATGTTAGCCATGCCCGGCTGGTTCCATGGGTTATCTTCCTTAGTAAGATGTTAGTCACGCCCGGCTGGTTCCATGGGTTATCTTAGTAAGATGTTAGCCACGCCCGGCTGGTTCCATGGGTTATCTTAGTAAGATGTTAGCCACGGCCGGCTGGTTCCATGGGTTATCTTCCTTAGTAAGATGTTAGCCACGCCCAGCTGGTTCCATGGGTTATCTTAGTAAGATGTTAGCCACCCTGATTCCTCTGAGAGAGACTGGAGCATCATCTGAGGCCAGTGGTCAGTGGGCGAGGCAGGTTCAGGTAGGAGTCATTCTGCTGCAGGTAATTCAGGTTTTGTAAGTGGAGGTAAAATCGCCCCTACTCATGACAATCAGTTACGTTGAGTTTTAAGCGAAGGTAGCGGCAGCCAGCGTTGCTTGTCGTCCACATATCAGGTAGACATCATGTCATTAGCTGGCAAGGTTGAATTTGGAAATGGTGGTGTTGACAAACAGTCAGTGGTGTTGTCTGTAGTAAAGGCAGCCATCAGTGGTGTGGCTAAGGTGAAATCGCTGACATTGTTTCTCACCCCGTGGGCCACCAGGGCAGACAAGATTGAGTTCGGGAAGGGGGGGCGGGGGGGGGGGGGAAGAAAGCACCAGCTGATGGAAGCAGACCTTGCAGTTGGGAGGCCTTGAGAACTAGGAGCACAGTGGCTGCATCTTCTTGGTGTCCAGCAGCAAGGAAGCACCAGGCAAGGCTGGAAAAGACAGTGATTGTCTGCTGTCAGAAAGGGCTTTCTTCTCACTTGTGTTGAGCACATCAGAAAAGACGCATTGATGATTCATTGCTTTCCTGTTGTCAGTGTGTGATGGATCAGGAAAGACACATTGATGATTCATTGCTTTCCTGTTGTCTGTGTAATGGATCAGGAAAGACACATTGATGATTCATTGCTTTCCTGTTGTCAGTGTGTGATGGATCAGGAAAGACACATTGATGATTCATTGCTTTCCTGTTGTCAGTGTGATGAATCAGAAAAGACACGTTGATGATTCATTGCTTTCCTGTTGTCAGTGTGTGATGGATCAGGAAAGACACATTGATGATTCATTGCTTTCCTGTTGTCAGTGTGTGATGGATCAGGAAAGACACATTGATGATTCATTGCTTTCCTGTTGTCAGTGTGTGATGGATCAGGAAAGACACATTGATGATTCATTGCTTTCCTGTTGTCAGTGTGATGAATCAGAAAAGACACGTTGATGATTCATTGCTTTCCTGTTGTCAGTGTGTGATGGATCAGGAAAGACACATTGATGATTCATTGCTTTCCTGTTGTCAGTGTGTGATGGATCAGGAAAGACACATTGATGATTCATTGCTTTCCTGTTGTCGGTGTGTAATGGATCAGGAAAGACGCCATGGATCATTGATAACTTTCTTCATGTCGGTGTGAAAGGGAACTCTCTGATAACCCCACCACTTACCAAAGGAAACAACTGACAAAAAAAAAAAAAAGGATTCTTCCAACAGAATGAATCCATGAATGAAGGCTGAGCACCAGTGAAGAGGGTGTGTCCATGACAGAAAGCCCACAGAGAGAAGGACCCCACTGACCCCATTAACGAAGAAAAACTACTGGCACTCAGGACAAGCAGTAGTCTGCTTCAGTCGGTCATCGCTCATGTAGATGCTATGTAGTTGTGTGTGTGTATGTGTGCGAGTATGTGTGTGTGTGTATGCATGCATTTCAGAATGGCAGGCAGATTCTTGTCTTGACTGTAGGGCCTGAGTTTAGAAAAGAACAAGCACGGTATGTATACAAGCAGGGCCAGGTTTTGTTGTTGGTTTTTCTTTTTTTTTTTTTATCTTTAGATTGATAATTTATTTGGCAATTTGCTCACAGACCTACAGTGGTCAAGTTCTTTAATCGTCGTACACTTGTCTGGTTTATGTTGTTATCATGTTATTCTTTTACTGAGAGAGTTAACCAAAGTTTGTTTTCATATTGATAGAGGTGCAGGTGTGTGTATGTGTGCAATCAGGGATGCTCATGTGTGTGTGTGTGTGTGTGTGTGTGTGTGTGTGTGTGTGTGTGTGTGTGCGTGAGTGCGTGCGTGAGCGCATGCATGCATGTGTGTGTGCATGTGTACATGTATATGTGTGTGTTTGTGTCCGTGTATGTGCATGCGTTCAGTTTTGTGTGTGTGTTTGAATGTGTGTGTGATCTTGAGTATTTGGTTTTGACAGAAGAAAGTCTTTGCATAAATGAATATATACACATCATTTTTATCGCTGGTCAGTATCTTGTGTATGCTATTGTTTTTGGCTGGAAGATTGGAAAAAAAAAAAGAATTGCCTGGAATATGTGTGATTATGTGTGTGAAGATCTCACGGGTTGTGTTAGGTACCAGACTGGGTGTATTGACTGTCGATGTTGCAGCTTTGCTGGCACGTTAAGTTGCTTATACATCTCCTAGCTTTTAAGACATCTTGGGGACGGGGGGGAGGGGTGGGGAACATCGTCACAGACTGCGAATGTGTCTTCCTGGCCTTTGTACGTCTTTCAGACTTTTAATTGGGTGTGTCTTCAGAGTTTGTCGGTATGTGTCCTGGGAGGTCTCCTTTTGTACTGGCACGTGTACAGATTCTGTGACTTTTTTGTTCTGTTTGTGTGGGGGTGATTCTTCCTTCATGTTGATTCAGTTGATATGTTCACTACGATGATGTGTCGTGTAGCAACTGATCTGAACATTTTGTCTCTCTCTCTCCATCTTGGGCTTGCCACCTGTGCAGAATAAGATTTTTGCGTTTTTATTACGTTGTTTGTTTCCTTGTTGCAAAGTGCATTGTGCTCCAGCTGTCATTGTCTTCAAGTTGTGACAGAGTGTCTGGGCTCCTGTTGATTGAAGCTGGGGGTGCTCTCTGATTGAACATGGACAGGAAGACAGCAGGGATTTCCCAGGTGGGGTAGAAAGGGTCAGTGTTGAAGTGGACTTTCATCCTCCCACTCGCTGCCCTCTTTCTGTTGTGTGCCTAGGTCTCATGAATTCTCCTCTCCAGTGTGCAGGCTCTCATGTTAATATTGTGAAGTCATGGTTCACTGTTGCCATAGCAATAGCATCCATGATTGTCCATGGATGGGGGGGGGTGACAAACATCACACCTGCTGGTGAGGAACAGGACCACTCCACCGGCCTGTTTGTGTGGCAGCGTTCAGATCCAGTCTCGCCTGTCTTCAGGTTGTAGGTCTGGGCTAAAAGTAACAGAAATCCCTTTGGACTATCATCATGACTTCTGTTGTCAGAAAGAGCTGTCTAATCGAGCTCTGCAGAAAGGCATCTTTGGAGTCATGACCATTTCCACTTGTCAGAAAGAGCTGTCTAATCGAGCTCTGCAGAAAGGCATCTTTGGAGTCATGACCATTTCCACTTGTCAGAAAGAGCTGTCTAATCCAGCCCTGATGTGGCCCTCTGCGGTCGGCTGGGCTATAAGCAACATTATCTTATCTTATCTAGCTGTCTAATCGAGCTCTGCAGAAAGGCATCTTTGGAGTCATGACCATTTCCACTTGTCAGAAAGAGCTGTCTAATCGAGCTCTGCAGAAAGGCATCTGGGAGTCATGACCTGGATGCGGCCTGGCCCCTTAGAGTGTAAGGAGTTCAGGATCGAAACACTTCTCTGAGGGGCGGGGGTGGGTGGGGGGGTTCTTCTCCAAGACCTTCTGCGGTCAAGGTCTCCCTAGAGTTTCTTCCAACTGGATGTGATGTCAGTGATAATTCTGCGGTCAAGAAACTGCCTGGCCCACACTACAGGTGCAGCCAGGGTTCGTACTTGACTGTAGCTGGGGTAACCCAGGCTGGCGTTCTCCACCTCTCCTTTCCTTTTTGAATTCAACGTGTGTGTTACCATGGTTTGTGACTTGGTGTTAGAGCGAGTGGTGCCGAGCATGGTGTGAAGGGGAGAGGGCGGTCGGCCAGCCAGGCTGTCCACAGTGACGATGTCAGGTGCCTCCGGACAAGCAGTCGTGTACTTCGCAGGCTGTGGGATTGTATGCAGTGTCTGGGTTCACATCTTGCCGTCTCATGCCCATGTGGATGGAAGGGTTGAGCGTTGGTGTTGGTGGACGTCAGGCGAGGATCCCAGTTGTCGTCCTCTTGTCACATTCCCATGCTGTCCTACCTGCAGACTGGTTCAGTTCATGTCGTTCTCTTTCAGTTCACCCTGATTCAGCTAACGCAGTTCTCTTTCGGCTGCAGTCAGAAGCTTGGAGAGGAGACGGGCGCCACCAAGGGATTCAAGCTCAGTGAAAAAACATGAGGAATGCAGGCGCAAAGAATTTTCATGCCGGATGGGCCGGGGCCCGGATTACCAACGACCGCGCGTCCCACTGACTCGTTCCAGGATGGGCGTGGTGACAGTCGTCACTCTAAGTATGCTACTGGAGCGAAAAACAACATCAAGCTATGTAAGACAGGAACAGTCATTGGAACATGGAATGTTCGCACACTACATGCCTGTGGAAAAATCTACGAGTTAACCCATGAGTTGGAAAGATACCGCTGGGACGTCGTCGGGTTATCAGAAGTCAGATGGACAGGAATGGGAGAAACTTGCACTGACGAAGGGCATAAGATGTGGTACATCGGCGAAGACAAGCTACACCGACACGGAGTAGCCTTCATAGTGACTAAAGAAGCAACCAAAAGTGTTCTCAGCTGTACGCCTGTATCTAGCCGACTCATCCACATCCGAATCGCAGCCAAGCCGCAGAACATGAGCATCATCCAAGTGTATGCTCCTACATCTGAGTATGAGGATGAAGAAGTTGAGAAGTTTTATGAACAATTAGATTCCATCATTGCAAAGATTCCAAAGAAAGACATCCTCATAGTACAAGGTGATTGGAATGCCAAAGTTGGGCCCGACACTTACAACGACTGGGCTAGAACAGTAGGAAAATTTGGCTTGGGAGAAACAAACGAACTGCTAGAATTTGCTAAAAGCCATGGCCTCACTGTAGCCAACACCCTTCACCCACACAAACTCTCTACGACTGCGACATGGCATTCACCCAATGGGCAAGTGCATAACCAGATCGATTTCATTCTGGCACCACACCGCTTCAAGTTGAGCATTAACGAGGCACACACAGGAACCTTCCCAGGTGCTGACATTGGAAGTGACCATGACCTTGTTCTGGCAACCTTTAAGCTCAAACTCAAAGCGAAGCAGTTCTCAAAGAGCCCTTGCATCCGCTTTAACCTGGAGAAACTGGAAGACCCGGAGATAGCCGAGGTATTTAAAGCCCAGGTAGGTGGAAAGTTCGCTGCACTGAACCTTCTAGAAGACATGGATACACTTATCAACAACGCCAACGAAGTGTACATGAATGCCGGCGAAGAGCTCCTGGGAAGGGAAAGGAAGAAGAAGAAACCATGGATCACAGACGAAATCCTCGACCTGTGTGACATGAGACGTGAACTCAAGGGCGAAAAGAATGAAAGCGATCTGGCAAGATGGCAACACCAGGAAACTAACAGGA
Organism: Conus ventricosus; assembly: GCA_018398815.1. NCBI lineage: Eukaryota > Metazoa > Mollusca > Gastropoda > Neogastropoda > Conidae > Conus > Conus ventricosus. The sequence goes on from CM031622.1 coordinate 7,060,610, forward strand.
AGGTGAGAAGGAAGATGAAGGAGGCAGAAGAAAACGGGATAGAGGAACAGTGCAACAAGATTGAAAAGGGCTTTGAAAATGGAGCAGCAAACAGGCCTGCAGCACACTAAGAAACCTCACTCGGTCAAGTTAAGCACGAACTGCCGTAATAGAGGACAAAGAAGGCAAACTCCTTTCAGACAGGAAGTAAAGACGTCCTGGAAAGGTGGACAGAATATTGCACTGGCCTGTATAACCACCAGCTCCACCCAGACAGCTCCATATTGGAAAATGACACTCTGTCAGCTGAACGTGACAACTATTGTCCACCCATACTGAAGGAGGAGGTCAGAAATGTAATACAAAGCTTAAAAGAAGGGAAATCACCGGGTGTGGACAATATCCCATCAGAAATGTTGCGGCAAGTTGGTGAGGCGTATGTTGCAGTCCTTCAAGCAGTATGTCAGAAAATACTTGATGAGAAGAGATGGCCAGAACAGTGTACGCAATCTCTGGTGATTCCTCTGTCAAAGAAGGGCAACCTGAGACAATGCCAGAACTATAGGACCATTAGTCTTATTAGTCACCCAAGCAAGCTCATGCTATGAATTCTCCTCAACAGACTGAAGTCAAGGGCCAAAGAAGTACTCGCCGAAGAACAAGCTGGTTTCAGAAAGGGGAGAAGCACCATTGAGCAAATATTCAGTTGCAGAATACTCATTGAGAAGCACCTTCAACACCAGCGCGACTTGTTCCACAATTTTAGTGACTTCAAGAAAGCGTTTGACAGGGTGTGGCATGAGGGACTATGGCATGTGCTGAGAGGATATGGAATCGACGAAGGCATCGTGAGCGTGATAGAGGCCCTATACAAAACTCCAACAGTGCAGTGCTCCTCAACAATCAACTAGGGGAGTTTTTCAGAATGACCGTCAGTGTCAGACAAGGCTGTATCCGCACTCCTGCGTTGTTCAATTTATTCTTGGAAAGGATAATGCATGAGGCACTGGAAAACCATGAGACTTCTATCTCCATTGGTGGCAGACAAATATGCAACCTCCGGTTTGCTGATGATATAGATCTAATAAGGGGAACGAATGAAGAACTGCAGGAACTTACCAACAGACTTGTTGATAGAGCAGGTGCTTACGGAATTTGAGGTCAGCACAGAGAAATCCAAAACCATGGTAAACAGCGAGAACATGAACCATGCCACTATTTTCATGAACGGAGAACAACTGGAAGATGTCGGAAACTTCAGATATCTAGGAGCAACCCTGACAAAGGATGGAAGCTGCACAGCAGAAATAAGAATTTGTATTGGCACAGCCACCGCAGCCATGACCAAACTGAACAGAGTGTGGAAAGGTAACATCCAATTCTCCACAAAATTCAAACTCTACAAAGCCCTGGTGGTCTCCATTGTACTGTATGGTTGCTAGGTATGGACACTGATGGCTGAAACTGAAAGGAAGATCCAGGCTTTCGAGAGCATATGCCTGAGGAAGCTCCTTCAAATCTCTTGGATAGAGCACAGGACCAATAAATGTGTACGGAGCAGAATGGAGAACCTTGCTGGACCTCAGGAACCTCTCCTTTCAGCTGTGAAGAGACGCAAGCTGATACGGTTTGGGCACAACACTCGACACACCAGTCTGTCCACAACAATCATGCAAGGCACCATCGAGGGCGGGAGAAGGAGAGGAAGACAGCGGAAGAACTGGCCTGAGAACATCAAAGAATGGACCGGACTCCATACACGTGAGCTGCTGCCGGCGGCTGCTGACAGAGACAGATGGAGAGGGGAGGTTGCGTCTGCGGTCCTCAGGTTTCCCCAACGACTACTTCTGTAGTTATGGGCCTGAGAGAGAGAGAGAGAAAGAGAGAGTTCTCTTTCACCCTGATGGATTGAGAGATGTTGGACAGGTTCTCTGTGTGGACATGGATTGAGAGATGTTGGACAGGTTCTCTGTGTGGACATGGATTGAGAGATGTTGGAGAGGTTCTCTGTGTGACATGGATTGAGAGATGTTGGACAGGTTCTCTGTGTGACATGGATTGAGAGATGTTGGACAGGTTCTCTGTGTGGACATGGATTGATAGATGTTGGAGAGGTTCTCTGTGTGACATGGATTGATAGATGTTGGAGAGTTCTCTGTGTGGACATCGATTGGGAGAGGTTCTCTGTGTGGACATCGATTGGGAGAGGTGCTCTGTGTGGACATGGATTGAGAGATGTTGGAGAGGTTCTCTGTGTGACATGGATTGAGAGATGTTGGACAGGTTCTCTGTGTGGACATGGATTGAGAGATGTTGGACAGGTTCTCTGTGTGGACATGGATTGAGAGATGTTGGAGAGGTTCTCTGTGTGACATGGATTGAGAGATGTTGGAGAGGTTCTCTGTGTGATATGGATTGAGAGATGTTGGACAGGTTCTCTGTGTGGGCATGGATTGAGAGATGTTGGACAGGTTCTCTGTGTGACATGGATTGAGAGATGTTGGACAGGTTCTCTGTGTGGACATGGATTGAGAGATGTTGGAGAGGTTCTCTGTGTGACATGGATTGAGAGATGTTGGAGAGGTTCTCTGTGTGGACATGGATTGAGAGATGTTGGACAGGTTCTCTGTGTGACATGGATTGAGAGATGTTGGACAGGTTCTCTGTGTGGACATGGATTGAGAGATGTTGGAGAGGTTCTCTGTGTGACATGGATTGAGAGATGTTGGAGAGGTTCTCTGTGTGACATGGATTGAGATGTTGGACAGGTTCTCTGTGTGACATGGATTGAGAGATGTTGGAGAGGTTCTCTGTGTGACATGGATTGAGAGATGTTGGACAGGTTCTCTGTGTGGACATGGATTGAGAGATGTTGAGAGGTTCTCTGTGTGGACATGGATTGAGAGATGTTGGACAGGTTCTCTGTGTGACATGGATTGAGAGATGTTGGAGAGGTTCTCTGTGTGACATGGATTGAGAGATGTTGGAGAGGTTCTCTGTGTGACATGGATTGAGAGATGTTGGACAGGTTCTCTGTGTGGACATGATTGAGAGATGTTGGAGAGGTTCTCTGTGTGACATGGATTGAGAGATGTTGGAGAGGTTCTCTGTGTGGACATGGATTGAGAGATGTTGGACAGGTTCTCTGTGTGACATGGATTGAGAGATGTTGGAGAGGTTCTCTGTGTGACATGATTGAGAGATGTTGGAGAGGTTCTCTGTGTGGACATGGATTGAGAGATGTTGGACAGGTTCTCTGTGTGGACATGGATTGAGAGATTTTGGAGAGGTTCTCTGTGTGGCATGGATTGAGAGATGTTGGAGAGGTTCTCTGTGTGGACATGGATTGAGAGATGTTGGACAGGTTCTCTGTGTGGACATGGATTGAGAGATGTTGGACAGGTTCTCTGTGTGGACATGGATTGAGAGATGTTGGACAGGTTCTCTGTGTGGACATGGATTGAGAGATGTTGGAGAGGTTCTCTGTGTGGCATGGATTGAGAGATGTTGGACAGGTTCTCTGTGTGGACATGGATTGAGAGATGTTGGAGAGGTTCTCTGTGTGGACATGGATTGAGAGATGTTGGACAGGTTCTCTGTGTGACTGGATTAATAGTGGGACATGAGGCCTCCATCGTCAGTCAGAAGTGCTGGTAGGAATGTGTGTGCGTGTGTGTGTGTTGTGTGTATGTGGTAGCTGCCACCAAACTGTTTCAGACTTTAATGAAATGTCTGTTGTGCTTTGGTTCTTTGATTTGAGCATTAGCAGCATACTTTACCTCCTTTGTGTGTGTGTGTGTGTGTCTGTTATATTGGTGTTGTGTGGATGTTATCTTTATGGTAATATGTGTGTGAGTGTATGTGTGTGAATGTATGTGTATGCGTATGTGGAACAAGTAATGACCGGGGAAAAGACAAGGGCAGGCAAGCAGTCCCCCTCTCTAACATGATGAAACCTTGAGGTGTAAATGCCTTTGCAGTCTTCACACCGAAGGCTGCCTCAGTGTGAAAACTGCGTGATACTTTGCAACTAGAAAAAGTGAAAACTGCATTGGAGAATGAAGAATGTTAACTCTGAGAGATGAGGACATGTCATATACTGGACAAACTTTATTTTTCTTCCGATCTTATGTCGAGAGTATGCTCCCAAGAGGGGGAGGGAGGGAGGGGGGATATTCTGCAAAAGTGGTGAGGACTTTGGACAGAGTGTGTGACGTGATGCAAAATGACAGGCGGAGAAATAGTCGACAGCCCCTCGTGAAGACGACGACGACCAATAAACGTTGTTGCTTGCGCGTTGTCCCCAACCACTGTGATGTAACACAGAGTAATCTCGGTCAAGTGGAACTGTTCATTGCAGAAATGCACCCCTTGTTGTACTGTAAGAGGTGACATTGTGAGGGTAACTGTAAACACGGGTCATGTGAACCAGGGGTCAATGAGCTTTGACATGAACCTGACCATGGAGATAATCAAAGTGAATGCTGGGCTGACTGAACCATGTGTTATTATTGTCGGTTTTGACACAATGAAGTGACTGTGAGGTGAACTGTGGGAACAGGGCCGTTGAACTGTGTAGTGTGGATTTGACTTGAATTGACATGGAGGTTCACTGTGAACAAACGATGTATCGGCTTGGGTATGAAGTGGTATGTGACGGCCATTGAAGTGGGTATGTGGTGGCCATTGAAGTGGGTGTGTGGTGGCCATTGAAGTGGTATGTGGTGGCCATTGAAGTGGGTATGTGGTGGCCATTGAAGTGGGTATGTGGTGGCCATTGAAGTGGGTATGTGGTGGCCATTGAAGTGGATGGGTGATGGCCATTGAAGTGGGTGTGTGGTGGCCATTGAAGTAACTGCAGATGTCAAAGATCTTATTAACGGTGAAGCGTCCACTTGCGGTGCACAGACTGTCCAGTGCATATTATAAACATTTCATGTGCCAGTTGAGGGCGGACAGTTTACTTGGAGACAAGAACTGGTGGGGGTGGAAGGGGTGGGGGATTGTCGTCCCTCACCTGACCCCCCCCCCCCCCCCTTCCCGCTCTTCTACCCCTCCAGGTGAAAGCATTCTTTAACATGCTTGTTCAGTGCAGCTGCAGGCCTTGGTACATAGTTTACATTTGATGTGAATGGAAGATGTTCTGGGTTTTTTTTTATTATTTTGGTTTGTTTTTTTTTTGCCGTGTGTACATGTGTGTGTGTGAGATCAATCAAGTCATGTCATATATTTGCCAAGTCTAGATTGCCATGGAACTTTAATTTCAAGAATGAATATATGCACATATGGTGGTGTAGCGATTGCTGCTATGTACTTTTTTTCCTGCGTTTTTTTTTTTTTTTTTTTTTATAAATCAGTGTTAGGGCCTGACATTTTTGCTAAGGATGATGGGAAAAGGTCAGGTAGGTAATATGATGATGTGTGGTTTTTGCTAAGGATGATGGGAAAAGGTCAGGTAGGCATATGATGATGTGTGGTTTTAGGCGTGAAGAGTGGACACAACAGGGACAGCAGTCCAGCCACTGCCGACATTTCATGTTTGAAAACTAGACCGAGACCAAGGGGAGCTGAAATGGCAGCCGTCTGGATCAATCTAGGAATTGAGCTTGAGGATGAAGGAGGGAGGGGGGGGGGGGAAGAGAATTTGAAAGGATGGAGGAGGGGAGGGAGGGGATCCACAGGATCAGGGAAGTTTACGAACCCGCCTTTTTTTTTTCTTTTTTTTTTTAAATAAACAATTTCCACCTTTGCATACATGAAAAAAAACAAATTTGCTTTCTCTGTGACTAAAGAGGAGTGGGGAGGGGAGGCTAGGGGAGTTGGGGCTGCAATTGTTGGATGAGGGGCAAGCAAAGAGTATGATGCCAAACACATTTTCCAGTTGATTCTCAAAATTTTGTGGGAAGAAAAAAAAGGAAAAAAAAGTTCAGGAGGGAAGTCTTGTCAAATTCTAAGCTAACAGAGGTTGAAATGGATTATGTCGTGTGCAAGTTCACAGTTTCACCATGGATCCTAAAGCCAAACACTTACATTGAGATGCACACACACACACACACACACACACATGTGAAAAGACAAAGTGCTAATGTTTAGTCTTGTGGCTGATTCAGTTTCTCTCCGTTACAGTTTTATGGCAACAGAAGGTTTCTGTGTATGTTAGAAGTCAGAAAGGAAGCCTTTCCTGACTGGCGTTTTTGTTGTTGTTGTTGTTGTTTTTTGTTTCTATGCAGGCACTATTAATAGCACAGTGTCTGCGTGTGCTGTGTTCTTATGTTGTGTGCAGATCTCTCCTCACAGTACATGCTGTACAGCTAAGTGTTGTGCTGGGGGGATGTGTGTACTTGGTGAGTGTGTGTGTGTGATTGTGTATGTGTGTGTATATCAAGTCTTACTGTAAGTTCATTCATACAAAAACTAATGTATTTCCTAAAGAAAGATCACTGACATATTGTTCTTTTTTCCTTAGATGTATGACATATCACAGATTTTTTTTCTTTTCTTTTTTTTTTTTTTTTTTAACAGTACATGATCAAAGCTGTTTCCCCCAAAAAAACATTTTCAAGTTTTATGATCAAACCTACATTTCCCAAAATGCTTTTGAGTTTTATCAGACTTTTTCTGATGTTATGGACACCCCTACAAGAAATGTACAGTGAGATATATTTTCTTTGAAAACTTTAATCTCTTTAATGATGTCAGTCAGGTCAAGGGTTAAAAAATGCAATATCCAAATAAAGTTTGGCTGCTTACGAGATTTGATCAAAATTTTATGTGTACGGTTAACCTGTTTACCTGCGAGATTTAGATTTGTGATGACTGTATTTGATGTTCATCGATCGTTTATCTGTTTTCTGGAGAGGTTTGGATTTAATTTGTTGGTTGAACAGATAGCCATAAATTTGATGTCCATGGAATTCACTATCAGGCTTCATCGACTCATGGCCCAGATTGTAAATACGCAGTTTATTCAGTTTGCCATAGAACATATCAAGACGATGTTGACCCTACATATCTTCCATTTCGCATGACATACATAGATTGATGTGCTTGTAGTCTGGCCAAAGGTGGTGTCTGTGTTGCTGTCACAGAGGTTGTAGCTGTTCAACGTTGGGGTGTATCTTGTCAAGGTTAATGTGAGGGCGTTCTTTGTTTCTTCTGCTTCTCCGATGCAACATATGTGACATGCCATTCATTACCTGTCAGCATCATACGAGTCATGTCTTTCATGTGCATGTGCATACGTAACAAAACGGTGGATGCAAGACGACTGGTGTTGTTGTTTTGTTGTTGTTGTTTTTTTGTTTGTTTTTTTTAAATGTGTTGTAGCTTGGTCATGTGCAGATGATGACATCATGTTCCTTGTCGCCCCGAGGGAAAGATGGGACAAAAGGGAGGCGACCCATACACTGCTGGACAGTAGTCCCCCCCCCCCCCCCCCCCCCCCCAATGTCTCTCTCACCTCTGTCCCTCCAGTCCACCAACAGTCGATAGATTTGAGGAACTGGATCTGTGCCAGAGTGTTGGGTCGGAACTCAGAATGATAAAACTGTAATCCGGATGTGGGAGCATGTAGAGCTCCTGTCGAGATCCATTGCTGAAGTCGTTTAGGACCGAGTTCAGAATGGAGTGCATGTTGATGTGTATATGTGTGCTCACGGGCCCAGCACTTGCTATGCGAGCGCGTCCGGGAGAGGAGGATGGGGGAAGGACCCGTTTGCGATGTGTCGTTCCACAAGGGTTGTTTTAGAGTGGGAATAGTTTGGGAAGTGTTGAGCGGTGTGACGTTCAGTTGCGGGGTGGAAGGAGAACAGAGTGTCCCAGTAGGAATAGAAGACAGAGGGACAAATAGGAGGTCTGGAACCAGACAGAGGGTCTGGAACCAGACAGAGGGTCAGGAACCAGACAGAGGGTCAGGAACCAGACAGAGGGTCTGGAACCAGACAGAGGGTCAGCAAGGGTGGTGCTGCCTGTGCACAGACAGAAGGAGAATGTGTGTGTCGGCCATTGGAGGAGACCTGTGTTGACGCCATTTTAAAGAGGAGGGAATGATGAAGATTGGCATTGCTGTAATGACGAAGGACTGACGTAGACAGGGAGTTGTGATGTCAAGGGAGGGACAGATTGTCAAGGGAGGGAGCAGTGTGTTGTCATGGTAATGCCAAGGGGAGACGAACAGTGAGGGGAAGGAAGGTTAGCATTGCCGTGGTTGACATGCCAGATGGACAGACAAGGAGAAGAAAGAAAATGATGAGTTGCCATTCAAAGAGGAAGGGGGGTGGGGTGGGGGCAGGTAAAGGGAGGGAGGACATTTGAGGTCAGCGGTGTTGTCATACAGAGGAGGGACAAATGATTGAGAAAGGGAGACTAGTTTTGCTGTTGTTGCCGCACTTAGATATGGAAGGCTGGGTAAAAGACGGGGAAAATGATCGGTGATGCAGTTTTTGTCATGTCAAGGTGAGAGAGAGATGATTAAAAAAAAAAAAAAAGGATGAAGATGAGCATTGCCCTTGAAGGAGAGAAAGCGAGGTTAGTTTTGCCCTTGTCATAATGCGTATGAGGGACAGACAGAGAGGGACGAAGGAAGGGAGATAAGTTGCCATTGTCTTCCTCACTCTGCTCAGTGCAGACAGGGTTCCCATTGCTTCCATTGCCTGAGCAAGAGAAAAATACTCAGTAGCTGACCGACTGGCCGTTCCTCTTGGGTCTCAACAGCCAGTAATGTTGTGAGACTAATGGGCAGATATTGGAGGACTTGATTTTGTGTGGAGCCATTGAATGTGTTTGAAATAGAAGGTACTGAATGGGGGCATGTTTGGATATGTCGCAAATAGAATTTGTGATGCGTGTTTGAATATATTGTGTCGACTGTCCATCATTTGGATACTGATAATAGTCAGCTGACACTTGTGTAATGATACTCGGTTTAAAAAAATATATTTGAAAACAAAAGAAAAATGAAATAGTATTATGAAAATAATCATGCGTCCTGATTAAAATAGTGTGGTTAAAAACAATTTTTCTTATTGTAAACTTATCATCGAATGACAGTGTGATACTGATGAATATATTTTCGTGGTCACAAATTTAGTACCGTAGCCATACCTGTTCCATTACATATCTTCATGATGTATGATGCTTATGTCTTTCTTGCCCATGCTCATGATGTTTCAGTGCAAGTATTTGTCTTTTGTTTTGCTTTGAAAATGTTTGTGGTTTTTTTAATGTTCATTCACAGTAAATGCGGTGCAAGGATGAGAAGTGAAAAATGGTGCATGTTGCCGAGATCAGAGGCAAAATAGAGACACTGTTCATTGATCAAAATGACAAAAGTAGAACCTTTGTGTTTTCAATGATGAATGAAATATGAAATGAAACTGAAAAGGGGATTAGGGAGAAAAGAAAACCAAACTCCCACGGACAAAACGAAGCTGCTGTGTTTGTTCCCACAGGGACTAGTTTGGAAGAAAGGAAGCGTACAACAGTTTGGGTTGGAACGGAAGGTCAGATAGTGCTGCTGTTGGACTGATAAATAAAACCTACACATAATTGTGATCAGAGGGAACGATGATGTGATCAGTTCCAGTGTGGCCCAAGGCAACAAACATCCCGGGCCGTATTCCACACTTCCTTTTGCAATCCACCCTAGTGTGAAGCAGGCCTGAGAGACACAGGCACCTGCAGTGTTGGTCAGGGAAATTGGGCAACGCTGTCAGAGCTCGTATCTGTTATTGAGTGGAGGAAAAGCCACTCTGGTTCCAGACGTCCTGTTTGAGCCCAAAGCGCGCCCAACACTGGACAGGAGCTGGTTAGAGCAAACACATGCCGATGGGATACGAACACACAACCTCCCGGTCTGTTACCAGTGCTGTGGTCGATGTGCCGTTGTGTCAGTGACCAGGGAGGTGCTCGATCATAGTTCAGTGGTCGGCGTTAGGTGGGACGTCCCACTAGCCAGTTCCAGATTGTTTTTGTCAAAAGATAGATTAGAATGCAGCAGTGTTGATCTGTGTGTGTAGAATTGAGCAATGTTGATGTTGTGTGTGTGTATGTGTGTAGAATGCATCAATGTTGATCTTGTGTGTGTGTGTGTGTGTGTAGAATGCAGCAATGTTGGTGTGTGTGTGTGTAGAATGCAACAATGTTGATCTTGTGTGTGTGTGTGTGTGTGTAGAATGCAGCAATGTTGATTTGTGTTTGTGTCTATGTGTGTGTGGTTCAAACATCCTTGAAATGGAGTGAAAATAGGAGTCTCTTTTTTTTCTTCCTTAAAACTATGGTATATGAATATTGCATGACCCTATGTTTTGCAGTGTGTCTAGTCGCTGTGATAACCAGAGGAGCATGCAATGGTGTATAACATTATTTGTATATTCACTTTTCTTTCACCCGGTTCTATTCGTTCACATTTTGTTTGGTTGTCAACATTTTAAATGCTTCTGGCCACTTGTTTTGTGTGTGCGAGGAAGGTCACCCAGAAGAAAGGAGATACAGGAGAATGGCCATCGATCAGGGTGGCATCTTCAGTGGCCATCGATCAGGGTGGCATCTTTAGTGGCCATCGATCAGGGTGGCATCTTCAATGGCCATCGATCAGGGTGGCATCTTCTGATGGGGAATATGTGTGTTGTCTGACTGAACAAGGCCTGGGTTGGCCCCAGACATGATCAGAACAGCACAGCAACACAGCTTGACCTAAAACAGTGTGGGAGACCCCCAGTGCAGCAGCAACATTTATGCAAAAGGCACATGAAAACTCCCGCTTCGGGATCGGCAAAAAAAAAAAAAAAAAAGAAAAAAAAAAGCCTGGAAAGGCAGCTGAACTGAGCTGCAGAGAGCAAACATCTCACAGAGTGTACCTGGAATAACCAGCGCCTGTTTACTAGTAATCTTGCTGTTCCTAAAGAAGCTGACAGAAAATCAAAAAGCTCTTTGGTGGGCTGTGAAGACTCCACAGGTTTCAAGGACAACACGGAAATGATATCTTGCTGGATGAAACGAGTGCCTTTGGAGCTTCCCTGTGTCTCGGGGGAGGGGGGGGGGGGGATTATAATTTTTTTTTTCCCCTTTTTTTTCTTTTTTTTTTTTCCTTTTTCTTGTTTTCTTTTTAGAAGGCGATGGAAAAACAAAGAGACCATTGAGTTTGAAGACTGTTGACTTGGGCTGCCAGCTGTGCTGGATGCACACCGCTGCTTACCTACTGCTGTTGTCCTTTTCTCCCCTCAGCTGCTGCTGCTCTTCTGTGACGGAAACCGCATCAGTCAGAAACAGAAACTCCATCCTGCCATCGCACAAAACCAGCCCCCTGTGCAACCCCCCTCCCCCCCCCCCCCCCCCCCCCCCCCAACTCCTTGCTTACTCCCACGATGTGAATGAAAGGAAGTGAAATGGGGAGTGAGGATGGGGGTGACGGTGGTCATGAGTGTCAAATGTGATGTGAAGTTTTCAGTTTTGATTGATGTGAAATGAAGAGAGACGGTTCTAATGTCCACCTGCAGTGTCGGGCGGCTGCAGGTCCAAACGAATCTTAAGACGTCGCTCAGTGAAACATCCGCCAAACATGAGCAAACTCATCACAAAACACGTTTTGCGTTTTGGTCTCTCAGGTCGTCTTCAGGCAAGCTAAACAAACGCTCAGGACAACGACAATGAAGAATGAGCGATCACATATCTTGTCAAATTTAGTGCAAGAGGGGCACTGAATGAAACGAGGCTGCAAGGGATTTTGCTTCAGACTTCTTAAGATTTGAACAATATTTATTGGTATTTCCTTTCAGAAGTTTAAATGCTAGAAGAAGAAAAGAATTTAATCATTAGCGTCCGCAACTTGCAATCTCTTATGGACATCGCAAGCAAAAAGTTATCACAAGCAAATAAAGGCTAAAGGGCAGAGGAAACATTTCTTGAGGAAAGTGAAGTTAAAGTCAAACTTCCACCAGGTCTTTCTAGAGCTCACAAGTGTTCTCCAGGGACTGTAAAATACCAGTGAACCTGTCACAAGCCATCCATTGATCTGTAATGCAAACTGCAATACACAACAGCGCAACTTCTTAGCCCGACGGCCTCGTTTTCATTCAACGCCGATCTTGCCCTGAATTTGACGAGATAACGTGATTGCTCGTTCTTCATTTCCGTTGTCCTGAGTGTTTGTTGATCTTACCTGCAGAAGACCTAAGAGGTCGAAATGCATCATGTGTTGTGATTTGTTTGCTGACGTTTGGCGGACGTCTTACTTGGACTTTTTGTGATTCTAACGTTCAGGTTGTGAAGAAAAGTGCCCCACATCACTCGGTGAAGGTCAAAGGAGAACTACAGAGGGGGCTGACAACCTGAGTGGTCAGTAAAGGGTTGATGTGATGCTCACTGCATGGACCGCTGGTATGAAGGGACACCCGTAAACAACCTCAGGCAGAAAATCAAAATGATAGCGTTACTTGATGAGTGTTCCCTTCAAAACGCAAGTTCCTCATGCTTAGTCATCTGTCATGACTGAGAACGGGTATGTGTTTACCTCACCAGACTGAGAGAAGCGTGGAGTGGCGGCTCAGGTCAAACACAGTAACTGCAGAGGCGGAGAGCAGCCAGTCGATGTGCCAATATCCTGCTTGAACTGCAGTGTTCGTTTTTTTTTCTATTATGAACCGTACTTAAAAAAGAGCAAGTCTGCCTTTCCTAGTACTTAAAAACCTGGAGTACTTGGAGAAATCAACATGGTGTTTGCTCATGTTACCTGGGAATCATCCGTGTACATATGATAATGAATGTAGATGTGTGATTCATTTACGTAACTGACCAAATATGGACAGACAGAACCTGTATCGTATGTTGTATGTCGTAGCCAGTACTGTGTAGTGAGAGGTTCTGCGTAGATGTGAAAGTTACCATGTGCGTTGTTTGTGGGTTGTTGTTGTTTTTTTTACGTTATGTCTGTCCGAGATTTGCTGTTCGAAGCGCACACTTCTTTGCAATTTTTTGCGTCTTTGTCAGCTTTTTTGTCAGAGATAGACGACCAACTCCAGATGACTTCATGAACTGAAGAGGCATTAGTGAGGTAGACTGATGCAGATATTGTGTGTGACGTATGTGTTCTTTGAACTGTTGGTATAGTATTCCAAGTTGATGTTTCTTCCCTCTAGCCTGCACTGTGCTGTGTCGCCCTTTGTGGACACAGGGGTCATGAAGACGGTTGGAGGGTCAAGACGGGGGGGGGGGGGGGGGGGGGGACATGTGAGCAGGCTGGGGTTTTTTGGGGTGTTTTTTTTTCCAGTGCAGTGTGAGACCGTTTTGTTTTCAGTTCTGTTACACTCACTTTAGATCTGTTGTATGATGTGTCTGCAACATGTCCAATAAAAAGTCCAAGTATTTCCGCTTGTCAGGTCTGATGGTGTGCGGGTGAATGTCGAAAGGGTTGACGGACCAGTAGATGTGGTGGGACTGGTAAGGGGGCCAAGTGGTGCCTGGAAAGAGGGTCAGGGTTCGGATCTTTCAGTGGTGTTTGGAGACGAGGAACACAGTTTGGAACTAGCAGTGGTGCTGAGACAGTCGGGCAGTTTAACATAAAACAAGCAAAAAAAACCTCTGTAGTAAAACCAGAACCACACATCAGTCAATGTTTACAAACTTTTAATAAAAATGACAAACACCCCACACGGCTTGACGTATTTCCAGAGCCAGTCATTTACAAAAGGAAAAAAAAATTGTTTAAAAAAAAAAAAAAAAAGCTCAAGTGAACAAGTAACTGAATATGCAGAATCACTTTCTGCGAAATGATTTCCAACATAAATGATCACTCTGGTTAAAAGAACTCCGGATGCATTAAGACTTGCACTGGAGAAACCAGCTGACGGCAATGAAGATGACCTGTTGAATCTCTGTCTCTCTCTCAAAACGTACACAAGGGACATGACCTCATCCTTGCGTCATTAAGGAACACGACCTCTGACAGGCAATGTTCACAGCAAGCAACGCCCAACCACAAAACCGAAACGTCGCTGCCGGCCACTGATGCAGGCAATATATTCCCATGCCTGGGCTGGACCAAATCAAAAGAAACAAGAAAAAAAAAGCAAATAAAAAACACAACAAAAGCCATGAGATCATCTTATTAAGTTACAACACTAATCCGTGGCAGCTGTTGGTCCAGCGTCTGCCGTTTCTAGGATTTTTTTGTATGTGTTTGTAGTCTGCGAGTGTGTATGCATGCGTGCATCTGCGTCGTCAGGTTGATGTAGCTGACTATGAACACACATTTCTCCCAATCTGCTCTTGCCTGCATGAGGACACCTGTCCATTTCTGGGAGCCTGCATGAATGAATGTACTCAAATTCTTGTGTAAATCTTTTTTTTTTTTCCCACATGAAACCTCTACCTCTCCAAACAGTTTCATTTTCATTACTAACGGTGATCATTTAAAAATTTATCGACATGCTTTCTATAAATGGAAACCAGTTCGCAATTCAAACAAACTGCGTTGCTGCGCCAGGTTTTTCTTTTTAACTGCCCACATGACCAACCCATTATTTGAATCACTCGCGCTCTTTTATAAATCTGTTTTCCCCCCTGTTATCACGACTTTCCCAACACACTGAGACGGTTGATATGTCAGCTGGTGTTGATTAAAGCCTATGCTTGGAGAAAGGATGGGGTGGGGTTCGGGGAGGGGGGGGGGGGGGGGGGGGTGATATGCTGAAATGTCCCTGATGCATGGCTATGTCAGGACAACTCGAGAAAACTGGGAGAGGCCCACAGCAAACCCTGCGTGTTGCCCTCAACAACACGGCACAACCCCGCAAATGATACACTATGTACACAGTGTGATATCGCTACCAGCACCACCAGACTGTACCACGACTACTCGTCTGTTTAAACAAAACGGCCACAATTTAAACAAAACAGCCACAAAACCCGTTTGAGAAAACCTATTAAAGATTAAACAAAAACATACAAATTAAAAAGTGTGAGATTAAGAAAAAAAAGAAGATAATTTTAATTTTAAAAAATGAGGGGGAGATAAAAACTATAGGTAACAAACAAAGCAACGTTTGCTCCAATTAAAAAAATGAATGTTGCTTACAGCACCAATTCACTAAGCACAGACAGACTGCACAAGGAAACACTGTTTCTGTAGTTGTTCCCTTTTCTGTTCTGGTGCCTTGTGTAAGCACTTCCATCCATTCCTACACATAAACAAGCGGGGAAAACCTATCCCCTACATTGCTGTTCTGCCTGTTGTGTAAGCACTTCCATCCATTCCTACACATAAACAAGCGGGGAAAACCTATTCCCTACACTGCTGTTCTGCCTGTCGCCAAATCTCACGGCAAAATGGCCAGATCCCAAGCACAGAGCAAGTTCAGTACATGCTATACAGCCGATCTATAGGTATGGGCCATATCTACTCTTTGGAAAGGGGGGAGGGGGGGGGGGGGGTAGTAAACCTTCATTATAAAAATTCTAAATGAAATACAAGAAGTAGTAAAAAAAAAAAATCAAAACAAAACACACTGAAGCAACACAAGCCACACAATATGTATGTGTCATAAAGATGCACAGAGACGGAAGCGGGGGTTAGGATATGCAGGAAAGAGGTGGAGGTATCAGATCCCTATCTCGACGGTGCTCGAGCATTGCTGAGGTAACTGCACAGATCTACCGCTTCCCTTCCTGTGCTACATGAGTACACATTACATGGATTTCAACTGTGGCTTTACAAGTCGAAATACACCCCCCTGGCAACACAGAATTGATGAGTAAGCCTTGCTAGTTAAAAATGCACCCCTCAACACAGGTTGAAATTATAGTATTGCAAATGAAAATTCATGACTCGACACAAATCAACATTGTAGCTTTTCCAGTGGAGTACATCCTTCCACACAAATGGTTACAGTGGTGCTACCTGCAGAAACGAATCCTCAACACTGATCGAAACTGTGACATCACCAATGAAAAGACATCCCTTGACGCAGATTCTAACCAATGGAAAGACATCCCTTGATGCAGATTCTAACCAATGGAAAGACATCCCTTGACGCAGATTCTAACCAATGGAAAGACATCCCTTGACGCAGATTCTAACCAATGAAAAGACATCCCTTGACGCAGATTCTAACCAATGAAAAGACATCCCTGGACGCAGATTCTCACTACAGCATTACTCCCATCCCTAAACCAAGACTGTTACCGTGGAAAAACATCTGTAAACGCAGATCGTTATTGCAGCATTAGCATCTCTCGACACTGACTGTTGCTGATGTAATTGCAGTATTACCTACCAGTCCAAATCTATCCCTGCAGTCGATGCAGATTGTAACTGTGGTACAAACCGTGGAAATGCATCTTTCAACATTGGCCTACTGCAGCATTACCTACAGGAAACGCATCTCACTAATCGATACACACTGGCATTGTTGTGGCACCAGGGGAAATGTATCCCTCAACACTGTCATTGTACTATTACCTGTGGAAACTGGCATTACCAGCGGAAATAATCTCCCTAATCTATACAGACAGTAAGTGTGGAATTACCAGTGTAGATACATCCAGCCATACCAATTGCAATTGTTGCATTATATCCCCAAGTACAGACGTAACTATAGCGTTTGCAGTGGAAATGCAAATCTCTAGACAGATCATAACCGTAACATTACCAGTGGAATTCAACATTCCTGAATACAGATGTAATTGTTGTATTTTCAGCGGAAACGCATCTCCCCGATATATCAAAACTAGCATTAACGATGGAAATAAACATCCCCAAATCAAAATGCAATTGTAGCATTTACAGTGGAAATACATCTCTCTTAATACTCATGACAACAGCATTACTAACGGAAATCAACGTTCCTAAATAAAGATGTAATTGTAGCGTTTACATTTGAAAATACATTTCTCTAGACAGACCACAACTGCAGCATGCCAACAGAAATAAACATTCGTAAATAAAGATGTAATTATAGCATTTACAGTGGAATACATTTTTCTAGATAGATTGTAACCGTAGCATTACCAGTGGAAACAAAACCCTCTAGACAGACGGTAGTTGTGGCAGTACCATTGGAAATGTGTCCACCAATACAGGTTATAACAAGGGAATGCCTCCCTAAGTACAGACTGTAATTTGTACACAGACTGTGACTGTTTAGCAACCAGAAAAAAATCATCCCTAGACCTGTGGGTAACAAACACACACACACATATACACACACAACTAAAATGTGCCCTTTCATAACGTGTACATATGCAACAGAAGAGAGAAAAAAGTTCCGTGTGTTGTGTCCCTCCTCCCCTCCCCTAAACACACACACACTTTCAAGCTTCTAATGCATCATCAATTCATACACACACGCAGCCGATCATGTATACATAATGAACGCAAAAAGACATCCAGTGAAAGTCTAAGTGCCCTCCATCCCAATGTCACTATGGAACGCCAGCACAAGCAGTAAATGTCACTGAATGCTGAAAGTGGTTTAGTCAATAGTTATATATTTTCCCAATCCAGATCAACATTAAAATTAGTATTCTGACATAAACAGGCTGCATAGAGTTTCGTACAAAGAGGCGAGGGGGGAGAAAGGTCAACTGGTATCCCACAAGAGCAAATGTGTGCGATGATGAACCAACGCCCCAAATCACGTGAACCAATCCCTCGTAGGCACCAATCAGAAAGCCCAGCACAACTCAGCGCCCATGAGCTTTAAAGAATCCAGCCAGCCCAATGAACAGAATGCGTGAAACAGGCGTGCATGCACTAAGGCCGTTGCCACGACAGCTGTGTCGGAGTTCCATGTCTGTGAGGTCAGGGGTCAGCAGGATGTAGAAGTGAGAGATGCTGTTTCCGGTCAATCATCTGACAGAACATAGCTTGACCTGTTAGCGCATGCTACTCGAATCGACCATTGCAATGACGAAGGGGGGGGGGGGGGGGGGGGGGGGGGGGATGCCATCTTTTCATACCTTCCAACACACGCCGCATATTGTGTGACAGAACTATCAGAAAATTGGCCAATTCACAAACAAGGAGTTCCAGAGAAAAAAACATGAAATAATGGAAGTGAATCTTTTGATACTTGCATAATTTTTTTTTTTTCTTCAGCAAAACAGTGCATGTATTTCACGTTCAGGATGCTGCCCTTAAAGGAAAGTCACTGTCATCCCGCACAATGTCCCCAGAGTTCTCTACCTTTCCTAAAGAGATGTCACATGAGAATGCACACAGAATGGAGCCTATACAAGACCGTGTAGGAAGCGTGAGTCATTCACCAGGTAGCCTATACAAGGCAGATGTATTGAGTGTGTCTATCAGTATCACCTGGTAGCCTATACAAGACAGATGTATTGATTGTGTCTATCAGTATCACCTGGTAGCCTATACAAGACAGATGTATTGATTGTGTCTATCAGTATCACCTGGTAGCCTATACAAGGCAGATGTATTGAGTGTGTCTATCAGTATCACCTGGTAGCCTATACAAGGCAGATGTATTGAGTGTGTCTATCAGTATCACCTGGTAGCCTATACAAGACAGATGTATTGAGTGTGTCTATCAGTATCACCTGGTAGCCTATACAAGACAGATGTATTGAGTGTGTCTATCAGTATCACCTGGTAGCCTATACAAGGCAGATGTATTGAGTGTGTCTATCAGTATCACCTGGTAGCCTATACAAGGCAGATGTATTGAGTGTGTCTATCAGTATCACCTGGTAGCCTATACAAGACAGATGTGGGAAGCGTGACAAACTTTTTTTTTTTTTTGGCAACAATTTTCCATGCAGAACAAACAGGCCCCTCCTATGCCCCTGTCCTCTCCCTGGGGACACAAAACAAACAGAAAAGTCGCTCCAGGAAACCACAACAAAAAGGATACATAAAACAGGGACGAGCCCCCGACCAATAAAAAAAACAATCAACAAACCACCCCTGGGCACTGAAAGCAGTCAAGACACAAAAGCGTGGGAGCATATATACATACACTTCACCGTGCGGAAACATTTCCCCCTCAATACCAGTGGCCTGAGAGGGGGGACTGCATTTGGTCACTGCCAACAGTGTCAGACACGGCACGGCTGTGCGCCATGCCAGAAACCTTCTCCCAATCCTCCACACACGATGAAACTGGTATGCAGTCTCAGGTCCCACTTTGGCCACAGAAATAAAAACAACTTTTGCTCCAAACCTTGACCACTCTCCACCCCGTGTTTAATGAAGGACCCATCAACAGAAAAAGGCTGGGTCACTATGAACTGCACCTCATGAATGGGACAAATCATGATGCAGGAGCAATCGCCTAACAAATGGACAATAAACCTAACAAATGGACATTAAAAAAAAAAATAATATGAAATGAAAAAATACAGAAGCAATGCTAAAATGGTCTGAACGAATGATAAACTACCAACTGTGAAATACGCGGACCAACAGATGACAATGCAGATGCATTCATCACATACATGGACCAACCAAATGATAAAACATAACCAGTTGCCAAATGAACGGACCGCGCAGATGAGAATACACTGTCCAATGAACAGACCCGATCAATGACAATGCACAGGCAGCTATAAAAAAAATGTATGGACCAATGAAATGACAGAACACTGCCAACCACCAGAAGCATCAACACCCCCTTCCCCCATCCCCACCCCCAACAGGACAATACAGAACCAGCCATCCAACAAATGAAGCAAACAACAAAACCAAAAGCAACTGCGCAAAACGTGGACCAAACAAATGACAATACACAGCCGACCAACCACAGAACAAATGGACCAATCAGCAAAAGCAGAAGCAACTGCAAAATAAATGGGCCGAACAAACAGCCGTATGGACCCAACCGCCAAATGAAGGGAGAAACAAAATGACCAAGCTCTGCCAACCCTCCAGTGAATGGACCGGGCCAGTGACAATGCGCAGAGCCAACGGCCAAATGAAGGGAGAAACAAAATGACCAAGCTCTGCCAACCCTCCAGTGAATGGACCGGGCCAGTGACAATGCGCAGAGCCAACGGCCAAATTGGCAAACGGCGATAAAGAGCCAACTGCCAAATGAAGGGAGAGAACAAAGGACAATTCCAATTCAATCACCAAATGACAATTCCAATTCAATCACCAAATGACAATTCCAATTCAATCACCAAATGACACAATCACCAAATGACAATTCCAATTCAATCACCAAATGACAATTCCAATTCAATCACCAAATGACAATTCCAATTCCATCACCAAAGGACAATTCCAATTCAATCACCAAAGGAACAGACCAATTCCATCACCAAATGACAATTCCAATTCAATCACCAAATGACAATTCCAATTCCATCACCAAATGACAATTCCAATTCCATCACCAAATGACAATTCCAATTCAATCACCAAATGACAATTCCAATTCCATCACCAAATGACAATTCCAATTCAATCACCAAATGACAATTCCAATTCAATCACCAAATGACAATTCCAATTCCATCACCAAAGGACAATTCCAATTCCATCACCAAAGGAACCGACCAATTCCATCACCAAAGGACAATTCCAATTCCATCACCAAAGGAACCGACCAAACAGATGGCCATACAGAAGCAACTGTCAAAATGAATGGACTGGGGAAAAAAAAAAAGATAAAACTTCAGCAACTGCTCAACGAACCGACCAAACAAACGGTGATAATGAATCAACACGTTTCAATCTGCTTTTGCCCCTGTGTTGCCACCAGTCTCTTCCACTGGTTTGTCAGTCTAGTACACTAACTTTTGTTGTTTTTTGGTGGTTGTTTTTTTTTTTCAACTTCTGCTTCTATAGATCTACACTCAACTGATAACCCAATCCAGCCAACATTTTGATTTCTTTAATTAGCTATCCACAAAATCTAGCGAGAGAGTCTTCTTTTTTTTTTTTTTTTTTTTTTTTTGTCAGCGCTATATATGAAGCCACCTGGATTGCCTGCAGCCAGTGTGGGACAGGGGAGGGAAGGAAGCAGGGTGTCCCTGCGCAGTGTGGAGGACCGAGGTGCATGAGCAGGATCCTCTATAGCCAGTGTGGGACAAGGGAAGGAAGGAATGGAGCAGGGTGTCCCTGCGCAGTGTGGGACAAGGAAAGGAAGGAATGAAGCAGGGTGTCCCTGCGCAGTGCGGCGGACAGAGGTGCATGAGCAGACCTCTCCGGCAGCTGAGGCAGTTTCAGGGGTGATGGGGTCGCATCCCCCCTGGCCGGCACAGCTCTCCTCATCCACCTCCTCACTAGATATACCTCACTGCTTTCTGTTCCACCTTTCCCCTCATCGCTGATCATAAATCAGGCATGAAAGTGACCAGCAGTAAAAAAGGCTGAAAAATCGGGGGGGGTCTGGGGGCCACCATAGGCCCCAGTGGGGCCCAGTGGCAACGCCCCGGCGGGGGTCAGGGGGCAGAGCCCCCTGAAGCTGAAGCTTTTTTATGAAATAAAAGGCCTAAAACTGCAAATAAACCCCTATTTCAGCGCTGTTAAGAAGGGCAAATAAGCCACATTTTCATGTTTTCAGTAATGAAAATAATACTTCAAAAGATTATATAATAATATACTTTTATATGTGCATACTGACTCATTCACTCGCATTATTTTGTGTTATTTTATTTTTACTTTTTAACATGCGCGCTGGTGACCTACTCGTTTTTGAGTGAACCAGTATTTTAGGAAGAAAAAGAAAACAATGAGGCAGCCTTCATCACAACATTGATTCAGTCGGTCAATCTTTCCACATGGAACACAAAATGCAGCGCCTTTTTCGTCTAATTTGCGAAACACATCGCCAACTCAAACATCGTCCACTTCCTGGTCTAGCCAGTCCCACCTCCAATCGTTTCTCATCCCTGTTTTTTTTGGCGTGAAATCGCGACGCGCTTGACAAACTTCGGCAATTTAACGATGTCCGACGTTCGACAGGCGCGACACAGCTTTATTTTTCTGTCCCATTCGAGACACTTAGTTATAGGGCCGAACAAACAAGCCTTACACATTTCTGACCCAACATTTTTGTTGTTGTAGTCCAAGCAGAGGCATGTATCAAACTTGTGTACTAGTTAACTAGGGAAAATTAAGTTCCCAGAAAGTGATGACGTCATTTTTGCACAATTGTGTGTGTGTGTTGTCATTGTTTGAACATCGCCTGACCTCTTGTGTACAAGCTTTCATGCCGTATCTACATTATCTACAGGATACAGTTTGGTATTAAAAGAATTGTCGGGAATTCGCCTATTCAGTCATCTCAAGAGCACAGATATATTACATTTTTCATGACAACCACTGATTATCAAACTATGAGCCCCATTTGTAATGGCCGCTCATCAACGCCGAACACATTGCTGCCAGACCAGCTGTACACAGATGACATTCAGTTGGTCGAGTACAGCACGGTTAGCTGGCTGGTGGGGAGCAGCCTGCAGAAAACACCCCTTTCCTTGACCTGCATTCACGGCTTGGCCTCTGCAGCTGTGGGAGAGCTGTAAACTCCCCTGCCTCTCAGAACTAAGTGGCTTGCTCTGAACAGCCGTGGCGAAAAGACCGGATGTTGATTGACGGCGGAAGTGACTGGTTAACTCTTTTGAGAATAACAAATTGTCCAAATGGGAATCGCATCGAACGAAAGTTTATTTCAGGATTTTTCTTTTTTTTTTGTTTTTTTTTTTGGGGCGGCACATTTTTTTGGGGGGGGGGCGGCGCAGATGAAAAAAATGGGCGGAAAATCCGCCTTAGGCGGACGAATTTCATGCCTGTAAATCGCTCCTTGCTATTCCACCTGTGTCCTCATCACTGGGACACAACCCACCATGGTCTGACTGCTTCTCCTGATGACAAAGTCCCCACTGTTCCCCACTGTCTGGTTATCATCTAAGCCTACTTGACCACAAGGAAAACTGGGAAAGCCACGGGCAAAGCAAAACAAAGCGTCCAGAGAGCAACCCGAGGTTTGATCTGTACCGCAAGATCTCGGAGGAAGTATGCTGTGCAGACTTCTACTTCTTGTGGAGCTGGTCATGTCACACTTGGACAGCTCTCCTTTGGAGGTTGTATCATGACGGAGCTGGTCATGTCACACCTGGACAGCTCTCCTTTGGAGGTTGTATCATGATGGAGTTGGTCATGTCAAATTTGGACAGCTCTCCTTTGGAGATCTTGTCACGACGGAGTTGGTCATGTCAAATTTGGACAGATCCCCTTTAGGGGTCTTATCATGACAGAGTTGGTCATGTTAAATTTGGACAGATCCCCTGAAGGGTTTTATCATGACAGAGTTGGTCATGTTAAATTTGGACAGATCCCCTGAAGGGTTTTATCATGACAGAGTTGGTCATGTTAAATTTGGACAGATCCCCTGAAGGGTTTTATCACGACAGAGTTGGTCATGTTAAATTCCGGCCACACTCCTTGGGACATCCTGTCAGGCCAAGCTGGGCGTGGTCCAATCTGACCGCACTCCTTTGGATGTCTTGTCACAGTGGAGTGGGTCATGTCCAGTTTGGACAGCTTTCCCCTGGACACTGGGTCACGACAGGCGTTGGTCACGTTGACGTTTGAGCCACTCTCCTTGGGAAATCGTCATGATCTGATTGGTCACGTCCAAGTTTGGACCACGCCCTCTGGACGTTCTGTCATGACGGAAATGGTGACATCAAAGATATGGATCACTCCTACCTTTACCATTCTTTACAATTCTCTCCCTTTACTTCCGTTCACTGTGGTTACTTTTCCGTTGCGTGTGTGCATGTGTGTGTGTGTGTGTGTGTGTGTGTGTGTGTGTGTGTGTGTGTGTGTGTGTGTGTGTAAGTGTGTGAGCGTGTGTGTGCGTGTGTGTGTGTGTGTGTGTGTGTGTGTGTGTGTGTGTGTGTGTGTGTAAGTAAGTGTGTGTGTGTGTGTGTGTGTGTGTGTGTGTGTGTGTGTGTGTGTGTAAGTGTGTGTAGCGTGTGTGTGCATGCATGCGTGTGAATGGACCTCAGTGTGCCAGGTGTTTTCAACAGATCCAATTCTAACTTCTCCAACTGAATAAGAGTTAAATCATAAAATTTATACATCAAAAGTTAGCTGAGGTAGGAAGCCATTTGGATTTCTGTGTTAATTTCACCATTCAAAATGCCCCCTCCGTACTCCTCTGCTCCGGCATCTCCACTGAAAGCCACTTCAGCCAGCATGCAGCGCCTGTTTGACAGTCTCACTCACACCATCCTGTCACTCCATGAAGTGCATATGTACATATTATGCACACTTATACAATAAATTAACACAACCCCTCCCCCAAAAAAAAAAACAACCCAACAACTAAACATAGAAAACCTAATGTGTATTAATAATGCAAAGATAAAACTCAGAAAAATATTTCCATGATGATTTCATGGCAATATTTTTCTGAGTTTTTATCTTTGCATTATTAATACACATTAGGTTTTCTATGTTATCAACTATCAATGAGAAATCAATACAAACAATAGCGATATACCATCAATGAGAAATCAATAAACAGCAATAGACCATCAATGAGAAATCAATAAAAACCACAGAAATAAACTACAATGAGAAATCTGACATCAGTAGCAATCAACTATCAATGAGAAAAATCAATGAAAACAATGATCAACTACCAACAAGAAATCAACATAAACGATAGGAATCAATCATCAACGAGAAATCGAACCTTCAAAACACAAGAAAAATAAATTTCAGTTATTCTATCAGAAACCACAGTCAGGAACAAACAAAAAAAAACAAAAGAAAAAGAAGAAAAACAAAACAGAGAGCAATCATCAGCAAAACTCAAGCATGTACATTTAAAAAAAAAAAAAAAGGCATAGGGGAAAAAAAGAAGCGATAATCTCCATCAAACAAAAAGAACGTGAACCCAGACAGGTGACCCACAGACAAACCAACAGTCAAGCAGTCATCAGAATCCAAAAACAGCAGAAGCAGCAGAACCAACCCCTCACCACACACAAAAAAAAAAAGAAAAAAAAAAGAAGAAAATATGATCTTAATTCATAACGGTCCTAAGCAGAACCAGACTCTAAGCTGAACAACAAAAGTAACGAGCTCACACAGCTGTGAAGAAGTGCACCTTTACACACTAAAAAAACAAGCTGTGAGTATGCGAGAAAAAAAGAAAGATCAAACAACCCCCAAAACCTCATTCTGTTTTAGAAGCATCACTAAGTGCAATACAATTCATCACGCTGGACACCGCAAGTTTTGAATGCAGGAAAACCAATGAACCTAGACAAAAAAAAAAAAAAAAAAAAAAAAAAAAAAAAAAAAAAAAAAAATTTTACATTAGTCCAATTCAAACGGAATAAGAACATCTGATTACATCCAAATGAGCGCAAAAAAAAAAAAAAAAAAAAAAAAAAAAAAAGAAAAAGTACAAAATAAACGACGCTGTAAAATACGCAAGGCTGGAGAAAGAAGAATCCTGACATCGCGCCGACCTTTGCCGCCAGTGCACCAACCTATGGGACAACCCCCGACAAAGCTCAGGTCCACATGCTTCGAAACCTGTCAGCCTTGTCCCACGCCAACCTGCCTTTAACGTGCCGCTGAAGTGCCAATGTGGGCCTACACTTTCCTGTATGTCCTCAACTGAGGAGAAAATGAAAGGGCGGACAGAGAGAGAGAGAGATGGAGGGGGAGAGAAAGACAGAAAGAAAGAGACACAGAGAGAGAGACAGTCAGAAAGAGAGAGAGAGAGAGGGGGGGAGAGAAAGAAAGAGACAGAGAGAGAGAGACAGTCAGAAAGAGAGAGAGAGAGGAGTAAGAGACAGAAGATAGAGGGGGGGGGGGGGGGGGGGGCGGGGCATAAAGACTGAAGGACAGAGAGTGAATGAGAGGGGAGACAGAGAAATGAGTAAGCAACAGGCGAGGGAATGTGTATGCGAGTAAGCGCGTGTGCGTATGAGGGAATGAGAATGTGTGTAGTTTGTCAAGTGTGTGTGTGTGTGTGTGTGTATGTGTGTGTGGTGTGCGTGTGTGGGTGTGTGGGTGTGCACATGTGTTCAAGGGGACACAAACGTGTTCCCACACATCTGTGTATGAGAGTATTATTCAGAAAGAAACAATGAGAGAAAGAGAGAGAGAGAGGGAGAGAGCGCATGCTTCCGTGTCGCTGCACATAACCATCACCCGATGTCAACACCGTCTCTATGGACCATCTCCTGTGCCATCCCTACACACAAGTCCCCTTCATCACATGAGGCCGCCGCCTTGACTCCTAAGTTATTCAAAGTCACTTCCCTTTTCCCGACGTTCTGGCAACGATGTTTCCACCAGTCCCGATCGTCCCACGCCGCCATGATCATCAGGAAATCCGTTTTCCTCTCCCTCAGACACAGCGGCTTCTCCCAGTCCAAATTCCGCTTTTCTCATGTCAGTGTTCTTAAACCACCCTGGCTCACGTATAGAGACTAACCTTTCTAAGAAAGGGATTCCTGTCCGTTATGTTCTGATGGTAGCACACCACTGCTGATTTCCCGCACATCTGTTGGAGAAACACCGCAGGCCCTCTTCCCGTCTCACACACACACACTGTGTGCCACGCTTCAAAACACTCCGTACACCTTGGTGCCCTGCCCGCACTCCTGGCCGTCGCAGCAGTCCACAGCAGCAGCGGAAGACGCGTGGCCAGTCACATGACCTTCCTTACTCCAGCGGCCCGCTGGCCATGGCCGTGTAGCTTCGCACGCGGGAGAATATCAGAGGGGGGTAGGTGGCATCCTTCAGCTCAAAGTCTGTCACCGTCTCATGCCCACTGGCTCTGCACAGGTGACATAATGACGATACAATCATCACCATGACGATAAATCTTCATAATGGTAATACAATCATCACCATGATGATAAATCTTCATAATGGTAATACAATCATCACCATGATGATAAATCTTCATAATGATAATACAATCATCACCATGACGATAAATCTTCATAATGATAATACAATCATCACCATGATGATAAATCTTCATAATGATAATACAATCATCACCATGATGATAAATCTTCATAATGATAATACAATCATCACCATGATGATAAATCTTCATAATGATAATACAATCATCACCATGATGATAAATCTTCATAATGATAATACAATCATCATAACGATGATAGAAATATCATAATGAGGACATGATTATCATGATGAAACAATTATTACAATGATGATACAATAATCACAACAATGATACAATTATGATGATGATGATACGATTATCACAACGATGATACAATTATCATGATGACATAATTGTCACAATAATGATACAACTGTCATAATGATGATACAATTCTCACAATGATGATACAATTATCATAACAAAGATGCAATCATCATAATGATGATACAATTCTCACAATGATGATACAATTATCATAACAAAGATGCAATTATCATAATGATGATACAATTCTCACAATGATGATACAATTATCATAACAAAGATGCAATTATCATAATGATGATACAATTCTCACAATGATGATACAATCATCATAACAAAGATGCAATTATCATAATGATGATACCATTTCATAACAATACAATCATCACAATAGACCTCACCGGAGAAAGGATTTTCAGCCAATCAGAAAATAGGTCACATTCGGTGCGCGCCTTGCCGCAGGCAGCATAGAAGGGGGGGCCACAAGCTACAACCTGTCTGTCTGTTAGAGTATTCATATTTCCTCTCTCCTCTCTCTCTCTCTCTCTCTTCTCTCTCTCTCTCTTTCTCTCTCTTCTCTCTCTTTCTCTCCTCCCTCTTTTTCCTTCTCTCTCTCTCTCTCTCTCTCTCTCTTTCTCTCTCTTCTCTCTCTTCTCTCTTTCTCTTTCTCTCTCTCTCTCTCTCTTCTCTCTCTCTCTCTCTCTTCTCTTCTCTCTCTCTCTCTCTCTTTCTCTCTCTCTCTCTCTCTTCTCTCTCTCTTCTCTCTCTCTCTCTTTCTCTTCTCTCTTCTCTCTCTCTCTCTCTCTCTTCTCTTCTCTCTCTCTCTCTCTTTCTCTCTCTCTCTCTTTCTCTCTCTCTTCTTTCTCTCTCTCTCTCTCTCTTTCTCTCTCTGTCTCTCTTCTCTCTCTCTCTCTCTCTCTCTCTCTCTCTCGGTCCAGAAGGCGATAGACGGTGGAAATGTGGACTCCGAATGCGATAGCGACCTGCCTCAAGGATGCAAACTTGTTTTTTCCTCGATCAAGTACAGTTTTTGAGAGCGTGCTGTACTTTGGAAGGTAATGAGGGCCGACGGAATCATGGATGCCTTCGAGCGAGTCTGTCGCGCTGTTCGTATCAGTCGCCATTGTTTCAGCCTCCCGCGAGAGCTTGTGGCCCCCTAGCAACTCTATGATAATGAGGCCCGCGCGAGCCGCGAGCCGGTGAGGTCTATGATGATACAACTATCAGGGCTTCTGAAAACGCAAAAAATTGCGTACAGTTCGCATTAAAACTCTACGGGACGCACTGGGTGTCCGTGTAAGGGGTCCCCAGGGACCCCTTCAAATTTTGGTGAAGTCAGACATAAAGTGAGAAAAGACTGCCTTCAACATCGTAAGTTGGGTGCCGTAACATCGTAGGTCTGCTACACTTCGGACCGAACCCATCCCTTTTCAAGTTAGAACAGTAACAAAGCGAGTAGGGCAGCCTCCTAACAACATACGTCGGTCACTTTTGTCGTCTGCTGAAGCTGACTGACTAAGCTTAACGCTAGGCCACAGCCTCGTTTTCAGTTGACCGAATTTCCTACTTTGAGCCATGTGATGTCACAATGACGCTTTTCATTTTCCCGGCAGGAGAGAGGCATTTCCGCGAAGCCTTTGTTTCCAACATGTCATCTCTCGAAGTGTGGTTAACGAAATCATCGTCCCAAAAGCGAAAAAGCGTAGCAGAGGAGCAAGATCGAGAAGATCAAGAAGCCATTCGTAGGAATACCATTTTTTAATGTTTATTTTGTTGTTTTTATTGTGACGATGTGTCTGTGACAATTGCAGTGCGCGTGCAGGGATGCAATTTTTTAACGTTTATTTTGTTGTTTTTATTGTGGTGTAGGGACCCCTTAATGTTAGCCTGGGACCCTTTAAAAATCTGATGAAGGGGTCCCTGGGACCGGAAAGATTTTCACCCCAGCAGAAGCCCTGCAACTATCATAATGATGATACAATTTTTACAATAACACAATTATCACAATGATGATACAATCATCATAACAATGATGCAATTATCACAGTGACGATACAATTATCAAATCATGATACACTTATCATAATGATGATAAAATTATCACAACGATGATACAACTATCATAACGATGATACAATTATCATGATGATGTAATCATCATAACGATGATACAAGTATCACAGTGACGATACAATTATCATAATAATGATACAATTATCATAATGATGACACAATTATCACAATGATGATACAACTATCACAATGATGATACAATTGTCATAAAGATAATACAATTATAATGATGGTAAAATTATCATAACGATGATACAATCGTCACAACGATGATACAGTTATCATAATGATGATACAACTATCATAATAATGATACAATATCATAATGATGACACAATTATCACAATGATGATACACTAGTCACAATGACGATTCAATCATCATAACGACAATACAAGTGCAGAAAATTAACGGCACATGTATTCAATCACTGGCCCATGAACTCAGGGGTACTATGAAATCCCTGCAAACTCAGGGGTCTTCAAAGTTATGTCCCCAATCCTGCACAACAGGGCAGAGGTATGATCACCAGTCTAGTCCTTCACTTTGCTCCCTGACGCCAGCGGCCTGTTGTGGGCCTGCCTCAGAGCACAACGCAAAACCCAATAACGCTCAGCCGCTCAAGTTGTGCAACTTACTCAAGCAGCTCCAATAGCACACACACTGACCATCACTCTCCACACTAAATACCACTTCCACACTGTCAAGGCCTGATACAGCCGCAAGTCAGTCAGGATCGGAACGAGATGTAACTCCCAATGCAAGAGGACATCCAAGCCAATATGTCAGAATATTTCTCTCCGAGAAATAAGCAGAAATCATAGCCATACAACCATCAGTTCTGTACGATTCAAACTACTGCTGAAAGCGATCTAGTTGCAAAGTGAGACGACTGCTATCTAAACAAATCTTATTATATTAGCGAACCGCCAAGAGGAACGTGGACAAACGAGTCACAAGACAAAACACAATGCGTTTCAACCTGTTAGGTCTTCTTCAGGCAAGACACAAACAAATAGGACAACGAAAAATTAACGAATTTGTACCTCAGCTTAGATCTCTTCTCTCTTCAGCGCAAGGTTGTCCTGTTTGTTTGTGTCTTGCCTGAAGAAGACCTAAGAGGTCGAAATGCGTCGTGTTTTGTCTGGTGACTCGTTTGTCCAAGTTTCTCTTGGCGGTTCGCTAATATAATAAGATTAGTACTGCTGAAAGCGTTTGGCGAAGTCATGGCCTTTATCATACAGAGGCACCTTCACGTGTGGGAAGCCTGCAAAGCTTCACATGGATATATTCTGCTCTGCTAACTTTGGTTCTCCCAACGGGTTGGTACTGCAGACAAAATACCAATATCAACATTTCGCATATACCTAAACACGCTCACACACACACATCAAAACATTGTGATTACAGACTCACGCATGTCAAACTTTATCATGTCGTAATCAGATCTGATCAGCACCGGTTACTGTTTATCTGGAGTGCCAAGAACAATGGTAGCCCTGCTAGTCAGTTCAAATCAATATCGGAGAAATAACAACTTGATCTGTAGCTCAGTTTCTTTGCAAAACTCGATAAGTGAAACAGTTTTGCTCGTCAGAAAAGAGACACAAAGGTTTTAGCAAAAACTTACTTGTAGACCATGCGCACAGAGTAGGACACCCAGTTCAACCTACGGTGACATCGGCGACTATTGTCAATCATCTCGAACTCCTGCAGAACAAGCCAAGAATTATCAAACGTCAAAACAGTTTGAACATACTTACAACAACAAAATATATACTAAGCTGACATACACGTGTCATATCTCAAACACATACACAGTGAACATACCGCAGACAGAATAAAAACACACAAGAGCATGCTTAGGATGTTAGAAAAAAACAGTGAACACTCGACAGACTAAACAGACACACATGTATGTCTCAGACAGTTCACCAGCAACCGACCAACACAGCACCCAGGAAAACGCAGACCTCCACCATGGAGACACTGATCCTGGATCCACCCTCTGATCCGGACTCTCACCCTGGATGCACACCAACCAACCAATGGACGCGAGTGAAAAGATCACCTCCCAGGTGAAGGCAGTGAAAAAATTAAAATGCCGCAGACAGAATAAACAGACACAGGCCACACTCGGATATTACTCACATGCAAACAATACAGACATCACAGCAGAGTCATGCGAGCACACAGAACCAACAAGGAGACAATCCAAGGTGCCATTATTATCAAGGGGATATCTCCTTGTTGGTTCTGTGTGCTCTGTGTTGTCATGTCTGCTAGGCAATTCCATGTCATAAACAGCATTCGTTTGGAGTTATGGGGCCTGTCTTTATTTCACCATGGGAACAAGAGTTACCTCACTTGCTTGTTATTAGAAGTTTAAGACGGTCTGCTGTGTGCTTTAGTTCTGTACTGACCACAAAAATCAGCCAAACAAAGCCTGCAAAAGTCCAGTGCTTGCACCAAGTTTGACATGGTTCTGCATAGTAAAGCAGAAAAGTGACACAACTATTTCACTTAAAATTCAATCTACAGCGACAGGCAGACCTCAAGGTTCTAATACCACAACCTCCCCACCACACACATACATTCATTCATGCACACACACACACACACACACACACAGAGACAGCAAAAAAATGACATTCACTGCATGGTGTGGCCTCGCCCACAGACCGACTCACCATAGTGTAGGTTTGTTCACACAGACAGACTCACCATGGTGTAGGTTTGATCACACAGACCGACTCACCATAGTGTAGGTTTGTTCACACAGACAGACTCACCATGGTGTAGGTTTGATCACACAGACCGACTCACCATGGTGTAGGTTTGTTCACACAGGGTGTGGCCTCGCCCACAGACCGACTCACCATGGTGTAGGTTTGTTCACACAGACAGACTCACCATGGTGTAGGTTTGATCACACAGACCGACTCACCATGGTGTAGGTTTGTTCACACAGGGTGTGGCCTCGCCCACAGACCGACTCACCATGGTGTAGGTTTGATCACACAGACCGACTCACCATGTGTAGGTTTGATCACACAGACCGACTCACCATGGTGTAGGTTTGATCACACAGACCGACTCACCATGGTGTAGGTTTGATCACACAGACCGACTCACCATGGTGTAGGTTTGATCACACAGACCGACTCACCATGGTGTAGGTTTGATCACAGTCATTTTGGTTTGCTGCCTGTCGTCGCTTGTTGTAGCGCAGAACGGGGTCGGGAGCTTCATCCGCCTCATCACACACATCACCTGCAGCACACCGACACCCATCAATCATACACACCGACACCCATCAATCATCACCTCATCACACACTCATCACCTCATCACACACATCACCTGCAGCACACCGACACCGACACCCATCAATCATCACACCGACACCCATCAATCATCACACCGACACATCAATCATCACACCGACACCCATCAATCATCACACCGACACCCATCAATCATCACACCAACACCCATCAATCATCACACCGACACCCATCAATCATCACACACCGACACCCATCAATCATCACACACCGACACTCATCAATCATCACACCTACACCCATCAATCATCACAACCGACACCCATCAATCATCACACCTACACCCATCAATCATCACCTCATCACACCGACACTCATCACACCGACACACAACAATCTTCACCTCATCACATCGACACTCATCAATCTCCACCGCATCACTCACTCATCTATCACAGAGCCTCATTCACCTCGTCACACTCATCACCTGCATCACACAAACACTCATCAATCTTCACCTCATCACCTGCATCACCCAAACACTCATCAATCGGAAAGCTTCATTCGCCTCATGATACTCATCATCTGCATCACACCTACTCACCTTACATCCTGACATCATCACACACCTGGATGA
The DNA here is from genome assembly GCA_018398815.1 of Conus ventricosus. NCBI lineage: Eukaryota > Metazoa > Mollusca > Gastropoda > Neogastropoda > Conidae > Conus > Conus ventricosus. The sequence continues at coordinate 7,093,765 of CM031622.1, forward strand.
CTCACCTTACATCCTGACATCATCACACACCTGGATGACTCACCTTACATCCTGACATCATCACACACCTGGATGACTCGCCTTACACCATCACACACACTTGGATGACTCACCTTACACCATCACACACTTAGATGACTCACCTTACACCATCACACACCTGGATGACTCACCTTACCTCATCACACACCTGATGACTCACCTTACACCATCACACACCTGGATGACTCACCTTACCTCATCACACACCTGGATGACTCACCTACATCATCACACACTTGGATGACTCGCCTTACATCCTGACACCATGACGCAACCCTTCATCACACACCTGGATGACTCACCCTACATCATCACACACTTGGATGACTCACCTTATGACATCATCACACACCTGGATGACTCACCCTACATCACACACTTGGATGACTCACCTTATGACATCATCACACACCTGGATGACTCACCTTACATCATCACACACTTGGATGACTCACCTTATGACATCATCACACACCTGGATGACTCGCCTTACATCCTGACATCATCACACACCTGGATGACTCACCTTACATCATCACACACCTGGACGACTCACCTTACATCATCACACACCTGGATGACTCACCTCATGACATCACACACCTGGATGACTCACCTTACATCATCACACACCTGGACGACTCACCTTACATCATCACACACCTGGATGACTCACCTCATGACATCACACACCTGGATAACTCACCTTACATCATCACACACCTGGATGACTCACCTTACATCATCACACACCTGGACGACTCACCTTACATCATCACACACCTGGATAACTCACCTCATGACATCACACACCTGGATGACTCACCTTACATCATCACACACCTGGATGACTCACCTTACATCATCACACACCTGGATGACGCACCTCATGACATCACACACCTGGATGACTCACCTTACATCATCACACACCTGGATGACTCACCTCATGACATCACACACCTGGATGACTCACCTTACAACATCACACACCTGGATGACTCACCTCATGACATCACACACCTGGATGACTCACCTTACATCATCACACACCTGGATGACTCACCTTACATCATCACACACCTGGACGACTCACCTTACATCCTGACATCATCACACACCTGGATGACTCACCTTACATCATCACACACCTAGATGACTCACCTTACATCATCACACACCTGGACGACTCACCTTACATCCTGACATCATCACACACCTGGATGACTCACCTTACATCATCACACACCTGGATGACTCACCTTACATCATCACACACTTGGATGACTCACCTTATGACATCACACATCTGGATGACTCACCTTACATCATCACACACCTGGATGACTCACCTTACATCATCACACACCTGGACAACTCACCTTACAACCCTGACATCATCACACACCTGGATGACTCACCTTACATCATCACACACATGGATGACTCACCTTACATCATCACACACCTCGATGACTCACCTTACATCATCACACACCTGGATGGCTCACCCTATGACATCATCACACACCTGGATGACTCGCCTTACATCATCACACACCTGGATGACTCACCTCATGACATCACACACCTGGATGACTCACCTCATGACATCACACACCTGGATGACTCACCTTACTTCCCGACATCTTGTAGTAGCCCTTCATCAGCCCCTGAATGCGGCAGGTTGGACTGGACAGTTTGGGCACCACCAGGGCCGGCTCCTCGGGACTGCACATCATCAGCACCCCACCTGCCACCAAGTGCAAGCAAGAGGCCATCACTACAACACGGCACGCAAGCCAGGTCAGGTTGTTGTTCCCTGCCAACCAGTGTGACCGAGGGCCCTGTCAGGGTTGAAATTCTTTCTTTTTTTTTTTTTTGCTGGTGTCCCATCTTGTGTGTCACCTCAGTAGCGATGCACCCACACCGCTCGTGACACTGAGGTCACCGTGGAGCAGAGGTATGAAGGGCCCAGACTTTGAGACATTTTTAAATGTTGATCGATGAGAATGAGGATGATGAACATGATGCTAACGGATTTCCATTCCGGTCTGAGACTGCATGACAGGGCTGCACTCTACGCTTACTTCCATAATATATCCCGGCATCAACCAGGCCTGAGAGATACAGACACCTGCGGTGTTGGTCAGGAAATTTGAGCAAAACTCTCAGAGACGCATCATTAGTGAATAAAACTCGACAGTGTGGTCCCAGTCTTCCCAACTGAGTCTGCAGCAAACTCAACTCTGGGTAGATGCCGGTCGGGGCAGAAAAATCCCACATGACTCTGATGGGAATCAAACCCATGACCCTGACCTTCCAGCCGGGAGTCCGCAACGCTAACCACTTCGCCACAGTGGTTCAAACGTTAAGCTCACAACAGTGCACAAACTAATTTACTATGTCACAATCAACTGCCAATGCAAGTAAACCAACTAAAAAATCAATCTGAAGCAATCATTTCGCAATCCATGAGTGAAATCAAATCAGATGAAAAACATTGATTTTCTTAAAACCAAAAAAAGCAAGAAAGAATTAGAAAAAAAAAAGTAGAATTTTTGGAACAGAGTCTCTATGGAGTCTGTACTGAAACTTTTGCGCCAAATGTTAAGTAAATCCAAGCACTCAACCCCCCCCCCCCCCCCCCCCCCCACCCACACACACACACATGCGCAAGCACACAAACACACACATACACATCCACGGCACACACACACCACCCCCCCCCCCCCCCCCCCCCCCCCCCCCCCCCCCCCCGAGTAAGATCTGAAAGACAAGTAGGAAGATGTTTCAAAGCTCGACAGACACATTGCGGGAATCCACTGACAAGTGCAGAACAATAATTTTCCTTTTAAAGTTTGAAAGTCCAGCTTTTGAACACAGCATGCAGACTCAATGTTAGCAGCCTGTTACCTTCGGGAAAGAAGCGCAGGAAGCGATAGTAGGCCACCATGTGGAAGGGGCGGTAGAACATGTCCATTCCTTGCTCCCCCTGGCGGACATACGTTGCGCGACTGATGTAACAGCCTGTTGGCAACACAAAGGGAAAAGTTTAACAATGGCCGTCTCTCCATTATGCTCATAACACGAAAGACAGACGAGGGAGAGGTGGGGGCCATGGAAAATGACCGTACCATTAAAAAGGAGGTGCGGTCGCTGGATAACATGTTTGGGGGTGGGGGCCATGGAAAATGACCAAACCATTAAAAAGGAGGTGCGGTCGCTGGATATACATGTTTGGGGGGTGGGGGACATGGAAAATGACCGTACCTTTAAAAAAGGAGTGGGGTCGCGGTTTCCCGTTTTGGGGGGGGGGGGGGAAGGGAAAATGACCGACCATTAAAAAGGGGGGGTGCGGTCGCGGATTACAGTTGCCCAGCCGCCTACTTTTTGCGTTCGCGTCCCCCCCGATCCTGGGAAAACCAAAAATGGTAAACTCAGTACTGAAAAATTGACGAATTTCGCATTTTTTTTTTTTTTACCATTTCCATTTTTAAATATATATTATTATTATCTGTAACGAAAAAGATTCACGCCTTTGTTTTCGCCATTTACCTATACATGTACTTTTTTTTTTCAATGAATTTGTTATGATCCCCCGGGGCTGTCATTCCGTCGGCAGCGATCCCCCGTGACACCTGTCTAAGGTGACCAAAGAGTCCTTTCTAAAACCGGGTTCGGGGAAATTGATCAGCCCCAAAAGTTTTTACAAAAAATTTATCTTTCAGCTTTTTTTTCCTACCAGCAACTTTTTCTTTATTTGCTAAAGTTCCCAAAGCTTTCACTACCCATCAAGGGAAAATGTGAAAAAAAAAACCGGGGAAAAGCCCTGGAAACTCTTTTAAAGGGTTTTGCATAGAAGAGTAAATACAAAATGAAGGCAAAAACTTTTAACTTGATACTTTTTTTTTCGCCCTACAGCACTTTTTTGGGTTATGATTTTTCCTAACATTCCGTCTTTGAGTCACATTAAGTTTTTTTTTCCCAAAAAAAATTTAAAAAACGCCACTAGGTTTTCCTGCTTGGCCAACTCTTCAAGCTGTATGGATCCTGGTTTTGTTCGAGTACGACCGGTGTACTAATAAGGATTAAGGTCAGGAAATGTTGTTAGACCCAGCTACTGAAAAGGGTTATCAGGGATGCGCCACAAGAAATCATTCAAGTCACTTTTTAAACACACACAAAAAACAGCCCATTCACAAACCCCTTTAAAAAAATCTTCTAAAAACAACCTAAATTCTCTCTTTTTTTTTTTTTAAATCTTTTCCTCTTAAAAAACAAGATAAATAAAAATTGGAAATCTTTTACAAAACAAGTCACAGCAGGGGGGAACCCCTTGAAAAAGGTTCGGGAGTCTGCTGTAAAGTGTTTAGTTACACATGCATTCCCAAACATCTAAAAGAATATTTTACGATGATAGGACAGTCCCTTTAATAGAAAATTGTGGGGGCTCTTTAAAAGGTGAATGGGCAAGTCCCCCAAGGCACCGTGACAATCAAAAAGGAAAAATTAAAAAATGTTTTGCATCAAAATTTACCCATCAGTGGCAGTGCTGAAATTTTCCCCCAAAAAGTAGGAAGTTTGGGATTAAAGACCGATGAACTGCAGCTTTTTCAGAAAACAGAAAACATCCGCAACAGGTGGTTAAAAAATTCACCACCCCCCCCCCCCCCCCCCCCCCCCCCCACAAAACACCACACCCACACACACACAGCAACCTACCCATACCACTTTTCTAGATAAATTTTGTGCGTTTGGACCCTTTATTTTTTGCTTAAAAGTACCCCCTTTCGTAATAAAACTTTATATGTACCCCCCGCCACTTCCACGTAAAGTAAATGTATTCTACAGAGGCAGCTGTACCAAATTTTCTTCCCCAAATTTCAAATGAATTTTTAGAAAGTAAGTTCCGGTTTAAACCAAATTCCAACTTACTTCAAAAGAGCCACTTTCCCCAGGCCTTTGCCGTGCACAAAGGTAAAACCCACGACACACTGTAACCCAACACATTCCTTTAAAAATCTTTCCCTAAAAAAATACAACCACCGTCAGCACCCCATGTTTCTTTTCCAACGTCATGTTCAAGGGGGTTTTGTCCCGAGGGGAAAATTTGTTAGGGGGTTAGTTTTGTTAAAAAAGTAACCTTTTAAACGGGGGTCTTGTGTCTTAAAAAAAAACAAAATGTTTTATTTTCTTTTAAAAAAAAAAATCTGACCCCCTTCCATCCCGCATTTTTATGGGTTTTCCCCGGTGGATCGGGTTGCACGGGGGGTTTTTAAAGTAGGGGAGTGAGCCTTTCCCCCCCACCCGCCCATCGGTTTTTTTTTTTTGGAAGCCGATGAGCAGTGGGATTGGGTTGGGGGAGTGGGAGGAAAGATAACGTGTCGTGAACCTTTGCATGCAGGTTTTTTTGTAAATTATTTTTGTGAGGGATCCTTCCCCCGGGGGGCCCCCCCCGTTTGCCCTTTTGGGGAAACTTCGTTGCATTTTTTTTTTGGGGATCCAACTCCGGGCTCTTGGCGTCAGGTTTTTTTCCTTTGGGGTTTAACCAAAAAAATTTTTATCCAAGGATGCTGTGTTGGTCCAGCTTGTTGTTGTATTCCCGTGATCAATGCAGTCTTCCCCCATTCCTTGGGGAAAATTTTTTTTTCCCTTTTTTAAGGGGGGGGGGCAGGGGAA
>CM031622.1:7099588-7119588 GCA_018398815.1 Conus ventricosus
GCTTTAAGTATCGGTTCAAGCTGGCCAATGAAATCAATCATGAGTCAATTCACACTGGCCAATGAAATCAATCATGAATTGATTCACACTGGCCAATGAAATCAATCATGAATCGATTCAAACTGGCCAATGAAATCAATCATGAATCGCAACTGACAGGCAGCTCAAACTTCGACATTCATACAATTTGTGCGCTGATCTAGTTTCAATATCAACTCACACTATTCATCGGCTTGACTTTTGACATTGATATAAATGATCTGCTGCTCTGGTTACTACAAAAACCATTTACTACTGTGGCTCAGACAACAGAAGCCAATGAACTGCTCTGGCTTACACATCAACACAAATCACTTCCTGCGCAGGTTTCTAATCAAATATTGCTCTGCCTTAGAGCTACAAATCGTATACAACTCTGACTTATAACACTGAACCAGATCATGTTTCTCTAGCCTACATATCTGCAGGAATAACTCCTACGGCTAAGCCATCAACACAATGAATACTCTACTCTGGTGTCATAGTACAACCATTTCGCTGTTGTTATGGTTTATGTACCGACACACATCGTTTTCTTTTCCGATAGCGATACAATGAACTGACCTTTGGTGCATGTATTCATTCAAATCGTTGACAGCTCTGTCTTGGCAACAGACACAAGTTGTTTCCCTCCTGGCTTTGCGAGCGATACCTTTCGTTTCCTGCTCTGGCTTGTGCATTGAAACACATCTTCAGTGTAATGTTTTGCGTGTGTGCGTGTGCGTGTGTGTGTGTGTGTGTGTGTGTGTGTGTGCGTGTGCATGCGTGCGCACGTGTGTGTGTGTGTGTGTGTGTGTGTGTGTGTGTGTGTGTGTGTGTGTGTGCGTGTGCGTGTGCACGTGTGTGTGTGTGTGTGTGTGTGTGTGTGTGTGTGTGTGTGTGTGTGTGTGTGTGTGTGTGTGTGTGTGTGTGTGTGTGTGTGTGTGCTCCGGTTTATGTTCTGACAACGAATCGCTCCCTCTCCACCAGCCTACGAATTGACACAAACTGTCTTCAGCTCGGTGAAGAAGTCCATGGAGTACTCCCCGCCCTCGCGTCCAGTTCCAGACTCCTTCATCCCTCCAAAGGGCATGTTGAGGTCCCGCAGCAGCCAGGAGTTGATCCACACAGTGCCCACCTGTCAGTGTCAGAAGATGGCACCAGTTTTTTTTCTTTCTTTCACATTTTCATTTGCTTTTATTATTGTTCAACACAGATACATGAAAAAAAAAAAGCAACATCCACAACTAGAAACTAGGTATAGAGCAAGCCCAAAAAATCAAAAGAATTAAAAAAAATGAAATAGATAAACTAATGGAAAGAAAAAAAGGAAAGTTCAGTATAGCATCATGTACATGTAGAAAGTATGGTTACTTATTGACAAACATAGCACAGTGCTTTAAGAAATGTTCATAAGCCTGTATACATTATATCATTCTAACACAGCTACTCTTAAGAAATGTGTACATGGGTTTGATGAAAAAAAAAAACAAAAAAAACATGCAGGATAAAGAGTCAGTCAGAGAGATCGGTACGCATAAACAGACAGTAAAGGACAGACAGACAGATGGACAGACAGACGAACAGACAAGCAAACAATTAGGGAGACAGAATGGGTTGGGTCACATCAAGTGAAGATATACTGTGAACAAAAAAAACCCGCATATTTTATTTCAGTCATTTCATGCGTCATTTAGCATTCAAAATATTACAACCACAGAAGAAATAAGACATCAACCTACTGTTATGTCTATTCATTATGTCTGACTATTCACACTGGACAGAGTTCCCTGCTATATGGGGCATGTTTCTGTCAACATTTTCCTCAATATTTTCAGCGAAAAAAATATGCATTTCTTTTTGTGCACAGTATATATATTGTCACACAGCAGATTCTGTCGAATACAAATATGCAAAAATACTTCAGCAGCATATAAGAACATTATAAGATGTGACAAGTTTGTATGTACATGCATAACTCTCTGTCCATCTGTGAGTGTCAGAAGATGTGGCATGTTCGTCTGTGCATACATTGCTGTGCCCGTGCACATGGCATGATGTACTGCCCAATTACCCATCTACGTTCCGACACCAGCTAATGTAACTGGATGACAGCAAATTTGCCAGACTGAACGGGAGACTTGGTCGAGGTTTTTGAATCTTTGCTTTTCAATCACGAGGGCATAGTTTTTAAGTTTCAGTAGCACCTGGCGGGGGAAGCGTGACGCATATTTTCCCAATCTCCAAGGTATGCAGAGACTGGCCCAACACCCATACAGGGGAAGCAACTCTTCCGGTCCGTATTGCATTACATCCCCTGCAGGGGCAAAATGACTGTGGTGGAGATCTTCACTCTCCCAGGTGTCCTTACAGGTGTTCGGTTTGTGTTCAGAGTTAGCAATCGATTTCAGAATGTTACATACGTGTTGCAAGTCTAGCATACCATATGTTGCAATGTCTTGCTCACCTTCAGTTTGCGAGAGACGCGTGAGCTGTCGACAGGCTGCTCGTCCACACTGTGGGACACAGACCGTACTTGACGTGTTGGCACGTTCCACCACCTAAAGACCATATCTAGAATTAGTCTGGCAAAATAGAGCAAAACTTCAAAAGACAATAGGACATGACTGCTAGTCCATATCACCTCTAAAAAGAAAATTATACATACCAGCTGGTACACCAAAGGCACCACAGGGACCCAGAGAACTACTGTCCTCAACCACTGAACCAATCAGCTGGGAGCAATCCTGCACTATCCTTGGAAGCCTGCGCCGTGTTCACGTAGGACGCTGGCACGCACAGGGCATTCCATTAGGACAAGTGAAATAACTGCTCCCTGGCAGACACCGCTGTGTGACCGACCGCTGGAGACGACACAACAAGACCTCCATGGAAGCGGCCGCATGGGTGTACCAGCCCGTACTTCACGACAGCAGCGCCCACCGGTAAAAGAGGTCACCACGAAGCGAATTGCTGCACGCATCCTGCAGTCCTACTAGTTGCCGTTTCGCCGACAGTTCAAAACAGTACAACTGCAGACACAGCCAAGCTTTTGCCGCAAGATCTTACATGTCCTCTGAAGAGGTTTCTGGGTAAGCAGAAACAATGAAGTGAACCTGTCCTAACGTACGTTCAGTCATATTTCCCTCCAACATAACGTGGACTGACAAAGACAGGAGAACCTGTAGCAATACAGAGTGGATGTTCCTGCTGTATGGACACACGACTAATGCACTTACCTTCTTTCATCCGATTGCGACAGATCTGCTTCAAGTGAAGCGTGAACTAAAATGTCTACAAACAATGCATTTGGAAAACACACACACACACACAGGAATCCATACCTTACCTGTACAACTGGACTGTCAGACAAACATTTCACGGGACATTTATGTGTGTTGACAGCTGAAGAAGTCAGCCTATGTGTAGAAGTCAGCTATGTGTTTTTGCTATGTATTCTTTTCCAGTTTCTACATCTGTATTGGCAAGAGTCATAAAAAGCCGTCTTCATTTAAATGCAGACGTTATTCATTCCCAGTGCCTCTTGTAGTTTGACGTTTTATCTCCATGATCACAATGGTATAAATGACAGCACAACCTGGACCACAAATGCATATAACAATCTGATCATACACAGTTCAAATAAACAGAAAATATTTCTACTATATTAACAAAACTAATTATTAATCATGTCATGACTAATGGAACACAAACAATAAACAAAGCAGTATCTCTCATCCAGATGATACCAATGAATACAAAACTTTGCCAGTCTTGGTTCCTTAGTTGACGACAAACCTTGATCCGAGGAGAACTGCAAGGATGGCGATACTATAATCATTAAGGAACATTATCAGGAACCTGAAAATAACATGTCAAGCGAACAGCGGAAATGTCAAACTTTGAGAAGTCTAGTAAAACTCAATCAACTGAAGTATCAGGTCACGAAGGCCTTGTCAGTGTGTCAGGGAGATGATGAAACCTGTGTCACAAGAAAATTGTGGTTTTCGTTTTTTTTTTTCTTTTTTTTTTTTTTTTTTTTAGTGCATATCAAGGTTTTGCTTTCAATCTTTTTCTGAGTTCAAACTTGTTTTAATTCTGGTGTTTGCTTGACGTATTTACACAGACTAACAATGTCACTTATCATCTGACACTGAATGATAAAGTTAGTAGTATGAACGTCCTGTGTACATCAACATTCAGTTAAACTTCATAATATAACTCAATTGTTCTGATTTTATATTCCATTCGATTACAGCTTCTGCTTCTCCTGAATATACAACCTTCAAGCAAAATGATAATCTTATACTGTTGTTATGATTAAACAATACTATAGCATTAGTACACTTTACAAGTAAACGTAAGATCACTTAAATTTAGCTCTTTCTCCAACATTTATTCTTTATTCTACAAATGTAAAAGAATGAAGCTGTCCAATTGCTAATGGAAGAGGTATGAACATAAGTATCTTCACAATGACAAACTTCCTTAAACTCAAGTGCAAGTGTTTCTATAACAGTCCATGACGATCGTAGGTTACAATCAGCTTTTGATGAAAGCATATACAGTATACCGATAAAGCTGATCCATTATGCTATCTTCATAGAGGTCTTGTCTTCAAAGATCCTCTACTTTACAGTCTTAAGGGTATACTGCGTTTAATTACAGTCTTAGATGATTACTGTGTGTAATTACGGTACAGTCTTAGATTATATGGTAGACGGAGGCGCATTTCAGAAGGTTAGCAGTTGGCAAGCTACAACACCATGGACCCAGATCATTTTTACAGATTTTCCCCCGATGTTTACCCCACATGCTTCTTGTTGCTTTCTTTTGGAGGATGTATCTCACTGCAAAAACATCTATGTGATCAGGAAGCCAGTCATCAACCGTTAGGGCTGAGGTTAAATTTAACCATGTCCAGAGGAGCCAGGTCCTACTGGGAGGCAAGGGTGGGTGGGTGGGGAAGACAGAAGAGCTGGGTTGGAGTGTCAAACTGCAGGAAAAACAAAAGTGTATCGATTAATCCGATATGCAAATTTGAGGAATGAACTTGAACAGAAAAAAAACCCTCCTACAGACCAGCTGAAGTCCCCCAGTGCTTGCTCCCATCATCACCACCACCACCCCCGCTAATTTCCCCAACCCCATCCTCTCCCCCTCTCTAAAGAAGGAATTCAGTAACCCTCTTGGCCAGCCACTGGTGAGAAAAGCTCGAGGTCTTCTGTCGGCGCATGCAACCAACAGGAAAATCTAAAAGAAATGTGAGCAAACAGCAAAAAAAAAACTGTGGACAAACGGATCAAAAGACAAAACAAGACGACGCGTTTCGATCTCTTAGGTCTTCTTCAGGCAAGATACAAAACAATTATTACAACGAAAATGAACGATTATTATTATGATTGTCAGTGTTGATATTACCATCACTACCATTAACATCACCATCGCCACCAAGACTGTTGCCACGGCAACCATGCTGTTTCAGAATCCTCTAACCCACTCTCCTTTGTTACATACACCTGGTATTGCCATAGTATCACAAAAAGTGGTAGTAATCCTGTCTGTTTATTTTTTCAATATTTTGATCATCATCATTACCATTATTAGTATTCCTACGAGTAATATAATTATCATCAATACAACCTTGACTCCACATTATCTCCTTCTGACAGCCTCATTTCCATTCAACGCCTAAGCTGAAGTGATTGAAGATAAGTGATTGCTCGTTCATTTCTGTCGTAATAATTGTTTTGTATCTTGCCTGAAGAAGACCTAAGAGGTCGAAATGTGTCATGTTTTGTCATGTGATTCGTTTGTCCACGTTTTTTTTGGCGGTTCGCTAACATTTATTTAAGATTGGTTTAGATTTCCACCTGCAGTCATCTCACTTTGCAACAGGAAAAGTTCAAAGTGCAACAGTTGACCTACTCAGCCAGTAGGAACAGTCCAAAAGTCCTTCTCTGCTGCTCATCCAAAAGACTGGAAAAGTACAGAAATTCATGTTTTTTTGCCCAGCCAGCCAATCGAAAGAGTCCCAAACACTTCCTTTTACCTGCCCATCCAAACCACAGAAAAAGTCCAGTTCCTCTTCACTGTCAAACCAGCCAAAGGGGGGGACAAGTCTGAACACCTCGCCTGCTGCCCATTCAACCAGCAGGAAGAGTCCAAATGTGCATTCTGAGCTAGCCATCTAACAACTGAAAAATTGAACATTCACTCTTTGCCATGAAGAGTCCAAATGTGCATTCTGAGCTAGCCATCTAACAACTGAAAAATTGAACATTCACTCTTTGCCATCTGCACTGTTTACAGGAAAAGTCCCTTTTCGCTATCCACCCAACGAATGGAAAAAGCCTGAAACCAGTTGCTCTCCATTATCCCTGAATATCACAGAGAAAAAAGGCCCCAACATCATCCAGTCTTTGATGCTCCACTGACTGCTATCCTGTGCGCAAACTGACCAAGTCCAGCGTTCCATCTTCCCAGCCAGAACACACGAATCCTACGTCACTCCACTAAACACACGCACTATACAGCCCTAGTTGCCCGAGTGCAGAGATGGAGAAAGTGGTGCTACAGTGGGTCCCAGCTCATGGCGGCATCAGAGGCAATGAAAAAGCAGACACACTGGCAAAAGAGGGAGCGCCGAAGGAGCAGACTGACAACCTAGTGAGCTATGATGAAGCAAAGACCATCATAAGACTCAGCAGCGGAAGAAGTGGCAGCTTCAGCACCCGAAACAACCCAGATGATGGCCGCTTTTCTCTGCGACGACGGGAACAGGTGCAGATCTTCCGAATGAGAACTGGACACAAACGTCGGCGCCACCACATGCACACAAAACTCGGCACTGGACAGTCTGGAGAGTGCCCTTGTAGTCAGGGACAAATGACAGAACATATCCTCCAAAACTGTCCGACGCATGCTGCAACCCGAAACAAATACTGGCCGACATCGACAGCATTGGAGGCCAAGCTGTACGGCACCCTGGAGGAGCTGCGGCGGACGACTCCTTCATCCAGGACACTGGGCTGGACATCTAAAGAGAGGCGAAGAGGAAGAAGACTACGTCACTCCTCACCATCCTAGGCCCTACGCACTTCTCGTTAGCGTTTGAAGCCAGGCTATATACATAGCCTGAAAAGAATGTTTATGTGACAGGCTTAGTATTTGTCTCACACTGAGCTACTCTCTGAACAAGATTAACACTTCGTCATGGTTCTAATGGTGGTTGGCCAACCAAAGTTAACAAAAAACAACAGAACACCTTGCTCAGAACCCCTGTCCCTTTAAGCAGTCAGACTTTGTACAGAACAAAACTAAGCAGCACGCTTGCTTGATTCTTCTACCTTTCACACCCCTACCCTTTTTTCTACTCTGACCTCTAAAAAAAAAAAAGGAAATAGGTGTCACGCCTTTCCCCCCGAGAAGCTAGCCGAGTCAAAGTACTTTGCAGAATTTCTGTCTTTCAAATTAGTTGAAGTTGTAACGTTGCTGCCGTTACCTTGTGCATTTACCTTATTCTTAAAAAAAAAAAAAAAGCTAAGTAGCTAATCCTTCCAATTTAGCACACAGAGAACAAAAAAAAAGTATCAAAATGAAGAGAAAGATATTTCAAGTTCCCAGTTGCCAAATTAACATTGAAGCTGGTTTTCTACACACTGTCTGTGCGTGTCTATATCTATGGAGCTACACATTTCATCCCAATTCCATGCTCAGACCACGGCTTGCTAACTGCCTTGAAATGCGCCTCCAGTGTTCGCACTTGCACGAGGAGTGTACACATGAAGATCTCTGTCGCCTTTTGACTTCTCCACGCTCTCGGCAACTTTCTCTCTCTCTTTCCAATTTTCTCATGGTGCTGGGTCATTCTGGAAGAAAGCGCAGGTGTTAAGGAAAAGAAATGGAAAGTGTAGAACACACTATGGTTTGCCTGACCATGTAAACACCGTGTAGAACACACTATGGTTTGCCTGACCATGTAAACACCGTGTAGAACACACTATGGTTTGCCTGACCATGTAAACACCATGTAGAACACACTATGGTTTGCCTGACCATGTAAACACCGTGATTCAGGAATCATTTGTTTCCACTCCACGTTTAAGTTAGTTTGACTAGTTTTCAATAGACACCTGAAAAAGGAACGTCTAAAAACTACAAATAATCTATGTACTTCACATCACACACACACACACACACACGCGAAAATATTGACTAAATATCCCAACAGTGAAAACATGTGAAACGATTGTATAACTGCTATTGCTTTTATTATTCCTGCTGCTGCTGTTACTACTTCTACAATTCCTACAATTACTGCTGCGGGTGCCTTTGGTTACACACACACACACACACACACACACACACACACACACACACACACACGCGCGCGCGCAAGCATGCACACACACATGCACAAACACACTCACTCTAACACTCACATACACACACACACACACACACACACACACCCCCACACCCACACACGCGCGCGCAAGCATGCACACACACATGCACAAACACACTCACTCTAACACACTCACATACACTAACACACACACACACACACACACACACAGCATGTGGATGCACTGTGTCATCATTACCATCTTATCAATCTTATCAATAACTTGTTTAAAACATTTGCCATATTCCTGTTGAAACCTTAACAAAAAAACAACAACAACAAAAAACAACATCAAACAACAACAACACCGCAAATCAAAACCCAAGGAAACAACTCTCATGTCACCTTTAAGACATTGTAAAGAATGTTCTTTTCTTAAACTGGAAAAGTTAAATTTTTTTTTTTTTTTTTTTTTTTCGCTCTCCTACAGACAAGACAAAACGAAAAAAAAAAAACCCCACCCTCCCAGTTTTGTTGGGCTACATTCAGCATGAATATTGTCTGTGAATCTTAAAACACAGAACACTTGAAAAAACACACCAAACAAACAAACACCTACAGCACTTATTACTATGAAGCCAAACACAGAGATTAATTACCAACGTACATTCTACAATTCCACCTCTCCCATACCTGTCTCTTCCTCCGTTTATCCTCCCAATGTTAAACGAAAGAACTCAGGGGCAGATCATTTCATACAGGGGAGGATGGGGAGAGTGGGGGGGGGGGGGGGGGGTAGGCAAGGGAAGGTCCAAAAAAATCGCAAAGTCTACAGCAGGCAGCAAAAAGTTGAGCTCAGGGAATGGGAGGATAAGAGCGGCGTCAATTTTCTCAAATCACTGATCCAACGTCCGTTGAACAGGAAGTGGGGTGGGGAGTGGGGGCTTGAATGGGGAAAGGTTAGGAAGATAGGTCGAGAGACGGGGGTGGGGGGGGGGGGGGGGTAGTGGAGGAGGGGTGGTGGTGGTGGTAGTGATGGAGGTGGTTAGTGCCTAACCTGGACGTTCTTTACGATGTCTGCTAGCCAAGCCTTACATACGACATCTTCTCATTGCTACGCTCTTTTGTTCTTGCTCCTGAAGTGGGTTTTGTGGATTTAAAAAGAAAAAAAAAGAGAAGAAAATTCAGGATGGGTCAGGAGAGAGGTGGGGAAGTGGACTGTTTATGCGTGATCCCCGACCCACCCGTGGGTAGAAAAAGCTGTCTTCCACACACACACCCTTCCCTGACCCCCACCAGTGGGTAGAAAAAGCTGTCTTCCAACACACACACACCTTCCCCGACCCCACCAGTGGGTAAGAAAAGCTGTCTTCCACACACACCTTCCCTGACCCCCACCAGTGGGTAGAAAAAGCTGTCTTCCACACACACACCCTTACCCAACTCCCACCCAGTGGGTAGAAACAGCTGTCTTCCACACACACCCTTCCCTGACCCCCTACACCCACCCAGTGGGTAGAAAAGGCTGTCTTCCACACACACACCCTTCCCTGACTCCCACCCAGTGGGTAGAAACAGCTGTCTTCCACACACACACACCTTCCCTGACCCCACCCAGTGGGTAGAAACAGCTGTCTTCCACACACACCCTTCCCTGACCCCCTACACCCACCCAGTGGGTAGAAAAGGCTGTCTTCCACACACACACCCTTCCCTGACCCCACCCAGTGGGTAGAAAAAGCTGTCTTCCACACACACACCCTTCCCTGACCCCCACCCAGTGGGTAGAAACAGCTGTTGTCCACACACACACCCTTCCCTGACCCCCGACTCCACCCAGTAGGTAGAAAAAGCTGTCTTCCACACACACCCTTCCCTGACCCCCACCAAGTGGGTAGAAAAAGCTGTCTTCCACACACCCTTCCCTGACCCTGACCCCCACCCAGTGGGTAGAAAAAGCTGTCTTTTACACACACACCCTTCCCTGACCCTTGACCCCTACCCAGTGGGTAGAAAAGCTGTCTTCCACACACACCCTTCCCTGACCCCCACCCAGTGGGTAGAAAAAGCTATCATCCACACACATCCTTCCCTGACCCCTGAACCCCACCCAGTGGGTAGAAACAGCTGTCTTTCACACACCCTTCCCTGACCCCTACCCAGTGGGTAGGAAAAGCTGTCTTCTACACACACCCTTCCCTGACCCCACCCAGTGGGTAGAACAGCTGTCTTTTACACACACACCCTTCCCTGACCCTGACCCCCACCCAGTGGGTAGAAAAAGCTGTCTTTTACACACACACACACCCTTCCCTGACCCTGACCCCACCCAGTGGGTAGAAAAAGCTGTCTTTTACATACATACACACACACCCCTTCCCTGACCCCTGACCCCCACCCAGTGGGTAGAAAAAGCTGTCTTTTACACACACACACACCTTCCCTGACCCTGACCCCCACCCAGTGGGTAGAAAAAGCTGTCTTTTACACACACACACACACCCTTCCCTGACCCCTGACCCCCACCCAGTGGGTAGAAAAAGCTGTCTTTTACACACACCTTCCTGACCCCACCAAGTGGTAGAAAAGCTGTCTTTTACACACACACACACCCTTCCTGACCCCTGACCCCCACCCAGTGGGTAGAAAAAGCTGTCTTTTACACACACACCCTTCCCTGACCCCTGACCCCCACCAGTGGGTAGAAAAAGTTGTCTTTTACACACACACACACACCCTTCCCTGACCCCTGACCCCCACCCAGTGGGTAGAAAAAGCTGTCTTTTACACACACACACACCTTCCTGACCCCTGACCCCCACCCAGTGGGTAGAAAAAGCTGTCTTTTACACACACACCCTGCCCTGACCCCTGACCCCCACCCAGTAGGTAGAAAAAGCTGTCTTCCACACACACCCTTCCCTGACCCCCGACCCCCACCCAGTGGGTAGAAAAAGCTGTCTTCCACACACACACCCTTCCCTGACCCCTGACCCCCACCCAGTGGGTAGAAAAAGCTGTCTTCCACACACACCCTTCCCTGACCCCTGAACCCCACCCAGTGGGTAGAAACAGCTGTCTTTCACACACACCCTTACCCTGACCCCCACCCAGTGGGTAGAAAAAGCTGTGTTTTACACACACACCCTTCCCTGACCCTTGACCCCCACCCAGTGGGTAGAAAAAGCTGTCTTCCACACACACCCTTCCCTGACCCCTGAACCCCACCCAGTGGGTAGAAACAGCTGTCTTTCACACACCCTTCCCTGACCCCTACCCAGTGGGTAGGAAAAGCTGTCTTCTATACACACCACACCCTTCCCTGACCCCTGACCCCCACCCAGTGGGTAGAAAAAGCTGTCTTTCACACACCCTTCCCTGACCCCCACCCAGTGGGTAGAAAAAGCTGTGTTTTACACACACACCCTTCCCTGACCCTTGACCCCCACCCAGTGGGTAAAACAGCTGTCTTCCACACACACCATTCCCTGACCCCTGACCCCCACCCAGTGGGTAGAAAAAGCTGTCTTCTACAACACACACCCTTCCCTGACCCTGACCCCACCCAGTGGGTAGAAACAGCTGTCTTCCACACACACCCTTCCCTGACCCCTGACCCCCACCCGTGGGTAGAAAAATCTGTCTTCTACACACACACACCCTTCCCTGACCCCTGACCCCCACCCAGTGGGTAGAAAAAGCTGTCTTCCACACAACACCCTTCCCTGACCCCTGAACCCCACCCAGTGGGTAGAAACAGCTGTCTTTCACACACACCTTCCCTGACCCTACCCCACCCAGTGGGTAGAAAAAGCTGTTTTACACACACACCCTTCCCTGACCCCTGAACCCCACCCAGTGGGTAGAAACAGCTGTCTTTCACACACCCTTCCCTGACCCCTACCCAGTGGGTAGGAAAAGCTGTCTTCTACACACACACCCTTCCCTGACCCCTGACCCCCACCCAGTGGGTAGCAACAGCTGTCTTTTACACACACACACCCTTCCCTGACCCCTGACCCCACCCAGTGGGTAGAAAAAACGGTCTTTTACACACACACACACCTTCCCTGACCCTGACCCCACCCAGTGGGTAGAAAAAGCTGTCTTTTACACACACACACCCTTCTCTGACCCCTGACCCCCACCCAGTGGGTAGAAAAAGCTGTCTTTTACACACACACACACCCTTCCCTGACCACTGACCCCACCCAGTGGGTAGAAAAAGCTGTCTTTTACACACACACCCTTCCCTGACCCTGACCCCCACCCAGTGGGTAGAAAAAGCTGTCTTTTCACACACACACCCTTCCCGACCCCTGACCCCCACCTAGTGGGTAGAAAAAGCTGTCTTTTACACACACACACCCTTCCCTGACCCCTGACCCCCACCCAGTGGGTAGAAAAAGCTGTCTTTTACACACACACACCCTTCCCTGACCTATGACCCCCACCCAGTGGGTAGAAAAAGCTGTCTTCCACACACACCCTTCCCTGACCCCTGACCCCCACCCAGTGGGTAGAAAAAGCCGTCTTCACACACACCCTTCCCTGACCCACCACCCAGTGGGTAGAAAAAGCTGTCGTCCACACACACCCTTCCCTGACCCCTGAACCCCACCCAGTGGGTAGAAAAAGCTGTCTTTTACACACACACACCCTTCCCTGACCCCTGACCCCCACCCAGTGGGTAGAAAAAGCTGTCTTTTACACACACACACCCTTCCCTGACCCATGACCCCCACCCAGTGGGTAGAAAAAGCTGTCTTCCACACACACCCTTCCCTGACCCCTGACCCCCACCCAGTGGGTAGAAAAAGCCGTCTTCCACACACACCCTTCCCTGACCCCACCCAGTGGGTAGAAAAAGCTGTCGTCCACACACACCCTTCCCTGACCCCTGAACCCCACCCAGTGGGTAGAAAAAGCTGTCTTTTACACACACACCCTTCCCTGACCCCTGACCCCCACCCGGTGGGTAGAAAAAGCTGTCTTTTACACACACACCCTTCCCTTCGCCTCCTCCCACACTACTCCAAACACAAAACGGCAACCCCAACAAACATAAAGAAACAGTACTGACAAAACAACAACAACAACACACACACACAAAAAAGAACACGTTCAAAACTTGAGCAAAACAGGAACAAAATGACTTTTTTGCAGGAGGCAGCAAATTCTTACATCCTTAATAATGAAAGTACATATGTCTTGCATTTTTTTAGAAAACAAAAAACCAAACAAAAAAAAAACCCAAACAAACAAACACACGCATTTATTTGCTAAAAAACCAAACTGTTAAAAAGGGATTAGTTTTTACTTTAAACTGAAAGGTCCATGAAAGCTTGGGCTGGGTGGGGGGTGGGGAGGGGAGAGGGGGGATGGGGAGGGGGGCTGGGGGGGCTGGGGGGGGGGGGGGGGGGGCTGGGGGTGGTGGTGAGGGTGGGGACTCTAGCTCCTTACCTCTTCCTCAGTGGAGAAGGGGACGATGCAGGTGACAGGCCCAAAGATCTCCTCCTGCATGGCTGGCCAACTGTCGTCCACCTCAGTCAGGACGGTGGGAGGGTAAAAGTAGCCCTGCTCACAAACATGAAGATGACATTTGAAGGGTGAAAGTAGCCCTGCTCACAAACATGAAGATGAAGATGGAAGGGTAAAAGCAGCCCTGCTCACAAACACGAAGATGATGGAAGGGTAAAAGTAGCCCTGCTCACAAACATGAAGTGGATAGTGGAAGGGTAAAAGTAGCCCTGCTCACAAACATGAAGATGAATATGGAAGGGTAAAAGTAGCCCTGCTCACAAACATGAAGATGAAGATGGAAGGGTAAAAGTAGCCCTGCTCACAAACATGAAGATGAAGGGGTAAAAGTAGCCCCGCTCACAAACATGAAGATGCTGGAAGGGTAAAAGTAGCCCTGCTCACAAATATGAAGATGACAGTGGAAGGGTGAAAGTAGGCCTGCTCACAAACATGAAGATGAAAGGGTTAAAGTAGCCCTGCTCACAAACATGAAGATGACATTTGAAGGGTAAAAGTAGCCCTGCTCACAAACATGAAGATGAAGATGGAAGGGTTAAAGTAGCCCTGCTCACAAACATGAAGATGACATTTGAAGGGTAAAAGTAGCCCTGCTCACAAACATGAAGATGAAGATGGAAGGGTTAAAGTAGCCCTGCTCACAAACATGAAGATGACAGTGGAAGGGTGAAAGTAGGCCTGCTCACAAACATGAAGATGAAGGTGGAAGGGTGAAAAGTAGCCCTGCTCACAAACATGAAGTTGAAGATGGAAGGGTGAAACTAGCCCTGCTCACAAACATGAAGATGAAGGTGGAAGGGTGAAACTAGCCCTGCTCACAAACATGAAGTTGAAGATGAAAGGGTGAAAGTAGCCCTGCTCACAAACATGAAGATGAAGGTGGAAGGGTGAAACTAGCCCTGCTCACAAACATGAAGTTGACGGTGGGGCAAAAGTAGCCCTGCTCACAATTCATGAGGTCGCTGTCCACTGCAGCAACTGCTACTGCAGCTATAACATATACACGGATTTACACATGAAGTCGAGTCTGGTATATTGCAACAGAATGGACAATTCAAAGATCTATCTCTCTCGCAGGTTTTTCTTTTTCTAAGTAACAACATCTATGACTGTTAATCTGTGATGCCCTCATCGTATACTGAATGTCTCCACTGCAGTGTGCCTTCACCCGTAGAACTATCAAATACTTCTCAATTTCCAAAACACATCTTGTATTCACAGTCACATACCAAAACTTGGTCAAGCCCTTCGTCATACAAAACATTTTTTTTGCAATGCTATGAGCATATCAGGCAACTTTTCTTTTTTTCCTTCGAAAAGATGCGACTGCTGCTGAGAAACTAAAGCAAAGGCTATATTACATTCCACAACAGGATTAAATCCAAACACATACCAGATCATCCAGTCACAAATCACATTTTTTGCTAAAGCTTTATCCATGCCTTGTACAAACATTTCGATGCTTACAGATGAATTTGACCATCTGACCACACCAACCAAATCCCTGTACTTGACCTCCATGCAACACAAACATGAAATTATCTGACCATCAAATATTTGAAGAAAAAAAAAAGAAAAGAAAAAAGGAAACACTTGAGCTGAGTTATACTCAATTCTGTTCAAGATGGGAGAATTTCTGTTGTATTTTTCTCGGCTCTATCAGTAGTATTTGATACTGTTGTGGCAAATCCGATGGTGGAAAAGGTCACTCCTAGATAAATGTGCGAGTCTGTTCAGCTTTTAAAATCATTTTCTCTAGGTTCTTGAGATCTGTCTTTACCGAGAACTATCGTATCTTGGATTTCTCTCCATCATCTGTCAACACTAATCTATCATCTGTCAACACTAATCTCTATCATCTGTCAACACTAATCTCTATCATCTGTCAACACTAATCTATCATCTGTCAACACTAATCTATCATCTGTCAACACTAATCTATCATCTGTCAACACTAATCTATCATCTGTCAACACTAATCTCTATCATCTGTCAACACTAATCTCTATCATCTGTCAACACTAATCTATCATCTGTCAACACTAATCTGTCTGCAGACACCTGAAGACCTTGAAGGTTTTTTTGTTTTGTTTCTTGCAATATCCGATCACATATTTAGGGGGGGGGGGGGGGGGAGGGGAGGGGAGGAGAGAGGAGAGAGAGAGAGAGAGAGAGAGAGAGAGAGGAGAGAGAGAGAGAGAGAGAGAGAGGCAGACAGACATCCGAAAAGGCAAACCGACCGACCGACAGACAGACAGAGAGAGACAGACAAGACAGACGGACAGACACAAAAAGGAACAGACACATAAAAAAAACCAGTGGCTAGGCATGCGTGTGTTAACGGTCATGCCGGTGTCTACGCGCCCTGTGGAGGTTTTACATGTACCCAGCTCCGGCTCGTTTCCTGGAGAGAAAAAAAAAATGAAATAAATTAAAAAAAAAATTAAATCTGGAATCTTCAAGTCTGGTGCCAGACAACACACCTCTGAACATTCCTCGGGCAGGAGGTGGCGCGGATCCTTGGCAGGCTGGTGGACGGTGGCTCCGCTCTTGCGAGCTTCCTCCACGGCGTTGTGGATCTTGCTCAGGTGGATGTCACTCACCAAGGCTCCCATGAAGTTGTCTTCCCTTGGGTCACCCACCGTCAGCTTCCTGCAGAGGCACAAAGGTATCGTTATCACACAAGCTGTCTTTCAGGCTTCCAAATGGTGGGTTTTTAATTTTTTTTTTTAGAAATATGCATTTCTTTCAGATCGTTTCCAAGAAGAAACTCGAGGGAGAGCTTGATAGGTCTCAGAGAAGAACCCCCCCCCCCCCCCCCCCCAGTCCCCCTCAGACAAATGTTTCAGCCCTGAACTCTTTATACTCTTAAGGCGGCCGAGCCACAATGCAGGTTACGACTCCTTCTTTTTGTTTTACCTGGTGCTGCCAGGATTCAAACCCACAATTGTTGGATGGATGTAATGGGCGTCTCGAGGCGTACCCTATGTTTCAGCTCTAACACATTAAAAAAAAAAAAAACTTCCTTTCAGGAAGACTGAAAGACTTTTGGTCTTTTGGGGGTTTTCAAGTATCTGATGTGTATCTGATGTCACCAACTGTCTGTGAAGGGGCATCCCCAATAACAGCCCCCCTCACTATGGTCCATGCCCAATAACAGCCCCCTCACTGTGGTCCATGCCCAATAACAGCCCACCTCACTGTGTGGTCCATGCCCAATAACAGCCCACCTCACTGTGTGGTCCATGCCCAATAACAGCCCCCCTCACTGTGGTCCATGCCCAATAACAGCCCCCTCATTGTGGTCCATGCCCAATAACAGCCCCCCTCACTGTGGTCCATGCCCAATAACAGCCCCCTCACTGTGGTCCATGCCCAATGACAGCCCACCTCACTGTGGTCCATGCCCAATGACAGCCCACCTCACTGTGGTCCATGCCCAATAACAGCCCACCTCACTGTGGTCCATGCCCAATGACAGCCCACCTCACTGTGGTCCATGCCCAATGACAGCCCACCTCACTGTGGTCCATGCCCAATAACAGCCCCCCTCACTGTGGTAGATGCCCAATAACAGCCCCCCTCACTGTGGTCCATGCCCAATAACAGCCCCCCTCACTGTGGTCCATGCCCAATAACACCCCACCTCACTGTGGTCCATGCCCAATAACACCCCACCTCACTGTGGTCCATGCCCAATAACAGCCCACCTCACTGTGGTCCATGCCCAATAACAGTCCCCCTCACTGTGGTCCATGCCCAATAACAGCCCCCCTCACTGTGGTCCATGCCCAATAACAGCCCACCTCACTGTGGTCCATGCCCAATAACAGACCCCTTACTGTGGTCCATGCCCAATAACAGCCCACCTCACTGTGGTCCATGCCCAATAACAGCCCCCCTCACTGTGGTCCATGCCCAATAACAGCCCACCTCACTGGTCCATGCCCAATAACAGCCCACCTCACTGTGTGGTCCATGCCCAATAACAGCCCACCTCACTGTGGTCCATGCCCAATAACAGCCCACCTCACTGTGTGGTCCATGCCCAATAACAGCCCACCTCACTGTGGTCCATGCCCAATAACAGCCCCCTCACTGTGGTCCATGCCCAATAACAGCCCCCCTCACTGTGGTCCATGCCCAATAACAGCCCCTCACTGTGTGGTCCATGCCCAATAACAGCCCCCTCACTGTGGTCCATGCCCAATAACAGCCCCCCTCACTGTGGTCCATGCCCAATAACAGCCCCCTCACTGTGGTCCATGCCCAATGACAGCCCACCTCACTGTGGTCCATGCCCAATAACAGCCCACCTCACTGTGGTCCATGCCCAATAACAGCCCACCTCACTGTGGTCCATGCCCAATAACAGCCCCCCTCACTGTGGTCCATGCCCAATAACAGCCCACCTCACTGTGGTCCATGCCCAATAACAGCCCCCCTCACTGTGGTCCATGCCCAATAACAGCCCCCCTCACTGTGGTCCATGCCCAATAACACCCCACCTCACTGTGGTCCATGCCCAATAACACCCCACCTCACTGTGGTCCATGCCCAATAACAGCCCACCTCACTGTGGTCCATGCCCAATAACAGCCCCCCTCACTGTGGTCCATGCCCAATAACAGTCCCCTCACTGTGGTCCATGCCCAATAACAGCCCACCTCACTGTGGTCCATGCCCAATAACAGACCCCCTTACTGTGGTCCATGCCCAATAACAGCCCACCTCACTGTGGTCCATGCCCAATAACAGCCCCCCTCACTGTGGTCCATGCCCAATAACAGCCCACCTCACTGGTCCATGCCCAATAACAGCCCACCTCACTGTGTGGTCCATGCCCAATAACAGCCCCCCTCACTGTGGTCCATGCCCAATAACAGCCCACATCACTGTGTGGTCCATGCCAATAACAGCCCACCTCACTGTGGTCCATGCCCAATAACAGCCCACCTCACTGTGTGGTCCATGCCCAATAACAGCCCCCCTCACTGTGGTCCATGCCCAATAACAGCCCCCCTCACTGTGGTCCATGCCCAATAACAGCCCCCCTCACTGTGGTCCATGCCCAATAACAGCCCCCTCACTGTGGTCCATGCCAATGACAGCCCACCTCACTGTGGTCCATGCCCAATAACAGCCCACCTCACTGTGGTCCATGCCCAATAACAGCCCACCTCACTGTGGTCCATGCCCAATAACAGCCCCCTCACTGTGGTCCATGCCCAATAACAGCCCCCTCACTGTGGTCCATGCCCAATAACAGCCCACCTCACTGTGTGGTCCATGCCCAATAACAGCCCACCTCACTGTGTGGTCCATGCCCAATAACAGCCCCCCTCACTGTGTCCATGCCCAATAACAGCCCCCTCACTGTGGTCCATGCCCAATAACAGCCCACCTCACCGTGTGGTCCATGCCCAATAACAGCCCCCTCACTGTGGTCCATGCCCAATAACAGCCCACCTCACTGTGGTCCATGCCCAATAACACCCCCCCTCACTGTGGTCCATGCCAATAACAGCCCCCCTCACTGTGGTCCATGCCAAGAACAGCCCCCCTCACTGTGGTCCATGCCCAATAACAGCCCACCTCACTGTGGACCATGCCCAAGAACAGCCCACCTCACTGTGGTCCATGCCCAATAACAGCCCCCCTCACTGTGGTCCATGCCCAAGAACAGCCCACCTCACTGTGGTCCATGCCCAATAACAGCCCACCTCACTGTGTGGTCCATGCCCAATAACAGCCCACCTCACTGTGTGGTCCATGCCCAATAACAGCCCACTCACTGTGGTCCATGCCCAATAACAGCCCACCTCACTGTGTGGTCCATGCCCAATAACAGCCCCCCTCCACTGTGTGGTCCATGCCCAATAACAGCCCCCTCACTGTGGTCCATGCCCAATAACAGCCCACCTCACTGTGGTCCATGCCCAATAACAGCCCCCCTCACCGTGGTCCATGCACAATAACAGCCCACCTCACTGTGTGGTCCATGCCCAATAACAGCCCACCTCACCGTGGTCCATGCCCAATAACAGCCCCCCTCACTGTGGTCCATGCCCAATAACAGCCCCCCTCACCG
>CM031622.1:7129588-7131395 GCA_018398815.1 Conus ventricosus
GCCCCTTCTCTCTCTCTCTCTCCCCTCCCCTCTCTCTCTCACGTTCTCCCCAACCCTCTTCACCCTCTCCCCCGCCCCTTCTCTCTCTCTCTCTCTCTCTCTCTCTCTGTCTTTCGCGGAGTAGCTTCCCTTGCTTGGCAACCAGCAAGAAGGTATTCGAAAGAGAGCGCAAATTTGCAGAGTGTTTTAGGAAATAACTCCTTCAGTATGCCAGGAGAGCACCAGCTTCGACTGACGACTAGCTCGACTGCCCGCCAATCCCCTGTGACACACCAGTGACACTGTGGTGTATCGGAGAAAGTGACCGTCCCAAGTTACCCGGTGTCGTATAATATCTGGGAGCCGCGATTTCTGGGAACGCGTTCCCCGATTTACCGTGATATCTGGGAACGCGGTATTTTGACCAACCCTCTGGCTCTGTCCAGTCTTCAACTCCAACCGACAGTGCGTCAACGCCAGATTCCCAAATTTCCTGAACTTCCAATCGTGAACGCCTCAGAAAGAGAGTACTTTGTGAAAATCATGCCAAGAAATTAATGGGGGGGGGGGGGGGGGGGGGGGAGTGACAAGAAGGCCAAAGATCTCAATTGCACCTAAATAAATTGTTTCCTACCTTATCTCGAAAATCCATTCTTTTTTCGTCTTCTTTCTGCCATTCTTGAGCTCTGAAAGACCACGTTCCCAGATATCACAGGCCTTCCCAGATATCACAGTACATTTTGGGAACGCGTTCCCCCCAAAATCTGTGAAATCTGGGAAGCCTTCCCAGATATCGCGTTCCCAGATTTCACGCGACACCAGGATAGAAAGAGAGCCGAGGCCTACAGAGGTCGGAGAGAACAGCAAAAGGCAAGTGCATCTGCACCCCCCCACCCCCTCTGGCCAACACCCCCCCCCCCCCCCCCCAGTTTGATTTACAACACGGGAAAGATGACTGCGTCTGACCCATTAGAGAAACTGATAAATGCCAATCCTAGGCCAGCTGCTCCTCAACCAGTTTCGGAGCAGCTGGCCTAGGAATTGGCATTTATCAGTTCTCTCATACTCAGTGGACTTGATTCCACTGGGCATGCGCATTAACGAGGTAAAACCAACCTGCATTACACAGTTCAACCAGTTCGACCGGGGGAGCCAGAATGCCCCTTTTCCTGTTCTCTGACAAGTAAGACTTCAATAACCAAAAAATAACGACCCTACAAACAAACATACTGTGTAGGGTTATCCGTTTTTAATACTAATTTACTAAACTTTTCAGATTTTAGTTTTTGCTTAATCCTATGTTTTCCTAATCATTTTTGCGCATACAGTCATTTTCAATAACATCATTTTTGCGCAGACGGTCATCAAACTAAGACTTGGCTGAGACACTGTGCGGACAACCCTAATTAGAGGGCTTGGGGTTTGTGGCAGGCAGTACCATGTACCGCGGTCCTGGGCGGATCCTATGATACCTGTAATTAGCTAACGCCATAAGGTAGGGCTGGCGTCACCTGACCAGGTTAACCCGCAACATTCTTTTACTGACTGTTAGAGACACACACACAAAGATACACACGCACACACACACATCCACACACACACACACACACACACACACACGCACACATGCACACGAACTCATATGCATGTGCAAATATAGCCACAGCGCACACACACACACACACACACACACACACATGCACACACACACGCTTGCGCGCACGCACGCACACACACACCACAGTCACAGACACAAACGAACACACACACATACACACACACACACACACACACACACACATACACACACACACACACACACCATTTA
>CM031622.1:7131495-7136495 GCA_018398815.1 Conus ventricosus
TGTTGACGAGCAGATGTGCACAAAGCATGGTCAAATCTAAAACGATTTTTGTTTTGTTTCTTGCTTTGTTTGTTTCTTTTTCATTTTCTTTTTCTTTCTTTCTTTCATTCTTTCCTGTTTCTTTCGTTTTCTTTTGCGGGGAGAGAAGAAAAACGGTATGTAGGAGGGAGAAGAGAAAGGGGGGAGCGAGGGAGGAAGGGAGTGGGGGAGGAGAGGTGTGGGGGAGTATCCTTGCCTTGTTCTTTTCTGTTCAGGGTGTGTGTGTGTGTGCGCGCGTGTGTTGTGGGTGAGTGTGTGTGTGTTTGTGCGTGCGTTGCGCTGCGTGCGTGGTGCGTGCGTGCGTGCGTTGCCGTGAGTGCGTGCGTGCGCCGCGCGCGCGCGCGCGAGGAGAGAGAGCGATGATGGGGGTCCGGAAAACAGCGTTCTAGTTCGGAGTTGTGTCATATTTATCTATTTCCCTAGGGGTGGAAAACGTTAGTGTTCTTTTTTTTCTCCATTCAGCCCACGGCTGTGTATAGCCATGTCGATACGAAGACCTCTCATCAATGCCGCAATGCAAGTGAAGAATTCAGGCTATTTACAGAATCAATGTTGCGAGACTAAATTCGAAAAGCGAATATGTCGTGAGTCAAAGACTGATCTATTAAACAAAAACACTTGAGTCAACAAGCGATCAAGACTGATTCAAAAGACTGATCTCTCCAACAAATGTATCTCCATAACATTTTTAAGAGAGACGAAATGAAACAGAATATTGATTTATGAACAACATCGAAAGTAATAAATAAACGAAAGGACAGACTACTACTACTACTATACTACTACTTTACTGCTACTGCTACTACTATTACTATATACTACCTACTACTTTATAATGATGATGGTAAATAAAACAATAAGGAGAAGGAAGAGAAGAAGAAGAAGAAGAGTAAGTTGTAGAGAGAAGTAGATGAAGAATGATGATGATGTATGATTTTAATAAACATTAAACAACAACAATAATAAAAACATATACCACTACTCAACGAACAAAATATTATATATGTAATGTAAAACTATTTCGTCGAGTAAACCATGAAAACGGAGAAAGTAACAATGATCCACATCAAATGTATGAAGTGCATTTCAACCTGCTTGGACTATTGTTGTTCAGGCCACGAAGAAAAAAAAGCACAACATAATACTAATACGAACATACAATTATCTGCTTAAATGTTTTGTTGTGCTTCCTCCCCCCCCCCCCCCCCCCCCACCCCCCCCCCCCCCCCCCCCCCCACCCCCCCCCCCCCCCCCCCCCCCCCCCACCCCCCCCCCCCCCCCCCCCCCCCCCCCCCCCACCCCCCCCCCCCCCCCCCCCCCCCCCAACCCCCCCCCCCACCCCCCCCCCCCCCCCCCCCCCCCCCCCCCCCCCCCCCCCCCCCCCCCACCCCCCCCCCCCCCCCCCCACCCGTGGGCGTCTATCAAAGACCAGGGGGAAAATCAATACAACAACACCACTTGGACAAAAGGAACTAGGAGGAACGAAGAAAAAGGGCACGAAAAAAAAGGTGTGTTGGTGTGTGGTTTGTGGGTGTGTGTGTGTGTGTGTTGTGTGTGTGTGTGTGGGGTGTGTGGGTGTGTGAGTGTGTGCTGTGTGTGATTGTGTGTTGTGTGTGTTTGTGTATGTGTCGTGTGTGAGTGTGTGTGTGTGTGTGTGTGTGTGTGTTGTCTGTGTGTGTGTGTGTGTGTGTGTGTGCGTGCGTGTGTGTGTGTGTGTGTGTGTGTGTGTGTGTGTGTGTTGTGTTGTTGTGTGTTGTGTGTTGAAGAATGGACAGACAGAGCGGAAAGTGGGAGAAATTGAGAAATGTTTTATTCAGTTTAGGCCACGTTTGTATGAGGGGGGACCGTGCCTAGTGTGCGGCTCGTTACCGATCGCTTACGATCACTCCAATGAGTAGCCAGTGAGATCCGATCGATATCACAGTTCTTTATGTTCAGAAGAGCCATTACTCTCCCCAGATACGATAGTAGAACAGAGAGTATTGATAGACTACGAGAATATGATAGAGTTCGCGGAAGCGAGCTACTGGCCTCTGTATTTGACTAGAGATAGATAGGGCTTAGAAAGTTATAGTCCGTAGACATGTGTGTTTTCGTGTGCAGCACCGACGCAGCTATCTCGTTAGAGACGCAAAGAGTTTGCTTGATGAGAGAGTAGTAGTGGCAGAGACATCGAGACGTGAGAGGAATGTGATGTAGCTACTTTTGAGAGAGAGAGAGTGAGTGAGGAAGAGAGAGTAGAGAGAGAGAGAGAGAGAGAGGAGAGAGTGAGTGAGAGAGAGATACAGCAGATAGGGAAGAGAAGAGAGAGGGACACATATGCTCAGAGGATACCTGATCATCAACTGAAAACCAGTCCTAACAGGATCAGATTTGTGTAGAATGTACAGTGCACCAAAGTTTACTTATCCACAGCCCACATCATGTTCCATCTGATTCACCTAAAAAAAGTCCCCTATCCTGCGGCCTCTTTTTTTCACCACCCTCCATCGGTCTTTCACGAAACCCCCTTCATCTGCCAAGGAGTAATGAAACATGCTAGCGAGGACCCACTCTACATCTGTCACAATGATAGTTAACTGCTCTCCACAGAACTCTCATGTCCTGTCGGTCTGCAACAACACAGTGACACACAGACGTATAATCCATGGCGGAAGTATGAAACCAAAACTATGAGAAGACTGACACTTTTCAACATCTGGCAACACACACAGTGACACACAGACTGTATAAATCCATGGACGGAGTATGAAACCAAAAACTATGAGAAGACTGTCACTTTTCATACATCTGCAATCACAACCCCCCCCAGTGACAACCAGCCTGTATAATCCTTGGCCGGTGTATGAAAACCAAACTATGAGAAGACTGACACTTTTCATACATCTTGCAAACAACACTGTGCAGGGATGATAACAGTTTTTTATAAAAAAGAGGAGATTGGCGGGGATCTGGGGGTCACCATGGGCCCCCAGTGGGGTACTGGGCAAGCCCGGCAGGGGGTCAGGGGGCGGCGCCCCCTGATGCTTGAAGCATATTGTGTATTAAATAAGGCAATAAAAATCTTTAGAAATCACTTTCTTGCTTCTAAACACTATTCTATGAACTGCGTTCAAACCATGAAGAACTGAGACACTGATGTGGAAAGAAACTATGTCAATTGACACAAACATTTAGTTGAGGAATCCTCAGAACTCTAGCTAAAGATAAATTTGACAAATCAGTTGCTTTCGGACATAAAGAATAAGGCCTGTAGATAAGTAAATCAGGTGGGAAATCAAAACTAAGTAAATCAGATGTATGAAAACGACTGCTGGACTTCAATAAACACAATATGAAAAATGATTACTTTGAAGTCCTAAAAAAACCCTGAAGCTTTTGGGCCTTAGACCCTTCGTCAGGAAACACTAAACACAAAAAAGAACAAATGACATAAAAACAAACTGATGTCACAACAGTACACTCCCCCCCCCCCACTTCCCCCTTACAACTAATCATATCCCCCCCCC
The DNA here is from genome assembly GCA_018398815.1 of Conus ventricosus. Classification (NCBI taxonomy): domain Eukaryota; kingdom Metazoa; phylum Mollusca; class Gastropoda; order Neogastropoda; family Conidae; genus Conus; species Conus ventricosus. The sequence continues at coordinate 7,135,044 of CM031622.1, forward strand.
CCCTTGACAAGTGTGTGTGTGTGTGTGCGTGTGTGTGTGGGGGGGGTGATTGTGTGTGTGGGGGGGGAGGGGGAGGGGTGTTTGTGTGTCAGTGTGTGTGTGTGAGGTGGGGACGGGGGTGGGAGGAGGGGGCGAAGTGTGTGGGGTATGTGTGTTGTGGGGTGAGGGTGGGGGTTGGGGGAGAAGGAGGAGGAGTAGAGGAAGTATATAGCCTAGGTAGTGGGGGGAGTGGGCTGGTGGAAAAGGATTTCATAGTGGGGGCTGTCAGCAGACACCTAACAAATGTAGCAAACGTTTGCATTATACCAGGGGAAAAGTGTTACACAATACTGTTGTGACATCAGTTTATTTTGATGTCATTTGTTCTTTTATATTCTTTTTGTCACTTTGACGTTTTTCCCTTGCTTTGAAGACTCTACGCGTGGAAGTACTTAGAGTAGGAGTCAAACTATCTTTGGAAATTAAACGTAGATTGTTGCATACCCAATGATCTGAAAACATGCTGTAATGGTGTGGGAAACACACACATTTTCTGTTGGTGACTGCGACGCTCGATGTGATCTCTGATTGCCACAAAGCCACGACTACCGAAGTAGACACGTTTTTGGCAAGGCTCGCAAAACACTTCAAATTCGCCGTCTTTGTCATGTTTTCTTATTACATCCGCGACTCGGCGGTCACACACGTCCTTCTGCTGCCACTCGGTCTTCTAGTGGTTCACATACTTCTTTCTTTTTTTTTCGTTTTGTTTGCACTCACTGGCGGCAGACTCTCACTGTGAATCGACGCCATGTTGAGAAATCATACTGGAAGGAAGCAGAATGAGAACTACGCCGTTTGAGAACATTACCGACTGTCACGAGTTTGTTACGAGGCCTATGACGATTGGCCCACCTAGGCTAGTAGAATTATTCATTTATTTATTGTCGTCGTTGTTGTCGTATATCCGTCCCTTAATGTGGCTTGTGGTGTGGTTGCACCTTTTGTGTAGTTCAGTTCAGGTTAGGTTTACTTTCTCTCTCTCTCTCTCTAATTCCACTGCCCGTGCAATTCATCCTGCAGGTTCACGGGTGGCTGGTATCTTTTTCTTGTACTGGCTGTCTCTATCGGCCTCTCACCTGTCTTTCCACCTGCCGCACGTGCAAGGCTCCTCTTAGGCTTGAGGCATTCTCACCGTGACGTAGCGTGGCATGTTGGCCGCCATCGTTTAGGCAAGTTTTCTCTTCACTCGAGCGGAAGATGTCTCTGGGAGCGCCTGCTCCGGTCCTGGTTCTTCACCTTATCGTCGAAGGTACAGTCGGTACCTTCACTTCCTACAGTCGGCCTGTAGGAGAGAGACATCACTTCATCTTTTTCCGCATCTGCGCTGCTGTCCTCTCGACTGGACAGAGGGCAGAGAGAGTCGTTTGACCCGCCTCTTCGGGTCACCCACGGGTAGCTGGTAAGCATCAG
>CM031622.1:7141495-7161495 GCA_018398815.1 Conus ventricosus
CAGACCTTCATATAAAGCTCCATCTTGCTCCGCTTGAATCCCCTGCATGAACAAGGCCTTGGCCTGTAACACCATACCATCACCACTGTAACACAACTGACATGTGGAGGGCCTTGGTCTGTAACACCATACCATCACCACTGTAACACAACTGACATCTGGAGGGCCTTGGCCTGTAACACCACTGTAACACAACTGACATTTGGATGGCCTTGGCCTGTAACACCATACCATCACCACTGTAACACAACTGACATTTGGAGGGCCTTTGCCTGTAACACCACTGTAACACAACAGACATTTGGAGGGCCTTGGCCTGTAACACCACTGTAACACAACTGACATTTGGAGGGCCTTGGCATGTAACACCACTGTAACACAACTGACATCTGGAGGGCCTTGGCCTGTAACACCACTGTAACACAACTGACATTTGGAGGGCCTTGGCCTGTAACACCACACCATCACCACTGTAACACAACTAACATCTGGAGGGCCTTGGCCTGTAACACCACTGTAACACAACTGACATTTGGCCGGCCTTGGCCTGTAACACCATACTATCACCACTGTGAGAAAATAACTATCAAACACCTAAACACAGAGATCAATATTTTTCTTTTTTTCTTTTCTCCAGAACTTGAACTTTAAATGTTCATGAATATCCACTGATTTCTTTCTTTTTATTGTGCTCTGAGGAAAAAAAATGTACACATACCATCACCATCGTGAAAAAAACAAACAGACAAACACTTAAACATGAGATCAACACATCTTTTTTTCAGCATTTACAACTTAAATGCTCATATCCATCACATTTTTTTATGTGCTCCAAATAGACACTGGACAACAACAAAAAATTAGAAAAAAATAAAAAAATAACACACACACACACACAGAGAAAATCTGCTGAATGACGCACTAATCAATCTAATGCTCAACATTAACAGTATGGTTTAATCATCAGTGTCAGCTAAATGAACCTCAACCTGACGCAGACAAATTCACACCTCAAAAAGAAATCCCCCACACCAACAAGTTTCTGACAGTGCAGATTACTTCCCCTCACTCAAACGCCACCACCCACCCTGCCCCACTCCCCCCACCACCTCCCTCCACATCGGTTTTTTTTTTTTTTCGCTGTTCAACAGTTCTAGGACTGTAACCCAAAAGCTTGGTGTTGGTTGTCTCTTGCCTAACTACTATGCACAGTCAGTTGCAAAGTGAGGCAATGCAGGTGGAAGATTTGTCTCGTGATTCGTTTGTTCCTGTTTGACAGATGTACTGCTTAAACTTTTTGTACTCCCAGTTCTTATAGAACAGGGAGTACTTTAGAATGGGAACGAAGAAATGCTGTCTGTGTGTGTGTGTGTGTCTGTCTGTGTGTCTGTCCGTGGTCAAAATGTGTTCCACTCGCTCCAGACAAAACTACTGGGTCGATCTTTCTGAAAATTTGTAGGTATATTCATTATGGGTCAAGGATGATGCCTGACATTTTAGTTTACTGTTACAGCTGTTACTAACGGCTGTAACAGCCTGTAACGCGTTTTCTTCTTTATGGAATATCTCCAAAAGTACTTGGCCGATCTTTGTGAAATTAGCAGGTATCTTCATTATGGGTTACGGATGATGCCCGATGTTTTAGTTTACCGTTATAGCCGTTACTAATGTCTGTAACGGCCTGTAACGGTTTTTCTTCTTTATGGAATATCTCAGAAAGTACGTGGCCGATATTTCTGAAAATTTGTAGATATGTTCATTATGGGTCACGGATGATGCCCGATGTTTAAGTTTACCGTTATAGCCATTTACTAACAGTCCATAATGGTTTTCTTCTTTATGGAAAATCTCAGAAGAAAGTTCTTGGCCGATCTTTCTGAAAATTTGTAAGTATGTTCATTTTAGGTCACAGACGATAGCCGATGTTTACCAGAATAGCCATTACCAATGGTTACACCAGCCCAAGACGGTTTTTCCTCTTTATGGAATATCTTACGCGTATTCAGGCTAAACTGGGAGTACGTTTATATGCTTTGCATCTTGTTAAAGATTTACTATGCACAGGTTAAAAATGTTGCGGTGACAGTGTACCAGGGAGCAAACCATAAATGAAATAATCTTTTGTATAAAACAGTAAACCAAAGGTGAACAGGTCAGCCAAAAAGGTTGCTCAATACCATGATCCTTCCTCTTACAACACTGTGTTGTCCATGCTGGGTTCACATGAAGGTCATTCTTCTCCCCAAGTTCTTCTTCAGCAGCAACAACAACAAAAATCTGCACCATCGTCTGTTTCTTACAGCTTTGTCTGTGCAACACACAACTTCACATAGCACTCGCATCCAAATAAAATCTTGTCAATATTCATTATGTTCTTGCTGACAAACTTCTGCGAATACATACATAAATCGCTGTCACTTGTATACTGATTGGGAAAAGACAAAACCTATGTAAAACATAGGAATTACAGTCACAGTGCAGCCAACAGATTCTTTCTTTGAAGGAGACCACTGTCACTACCAAATAGTGCACTTGCAGAATCTGCAACTGTTTTTAAAAAGAAAATGTGTTAAACTTCAGCAACTTGTCCGGTTTATCACATCCTCGTTTTGATTATCAACGATAAACAGTTTTTTGACACTGATAAGAGCTGGTTTAAGTATTTTTCATAAACCCTGTTACATTCAGACACATGCAATCATGTTGGTGTTCTTTCTTGAAAACAAAAAAACTTTTCTGTACTACACTTAAATCGAATCTTGAAAAAAAGTGGGAAAACAAAAAGGATGGAGGCCCTACTGGGGGGAAAAAATGAAAAGATAAAAAAGAGATAAAAGTGGGAAAAAATTGGAGGTTGTAGGACACACACACGCACACACAACACAAAAAAGCGAAACTTCACCTATAATCAATTTTCACACAAAAACTGGCCTATTTTCCTGCAAAAGAATTTACCCTTTTTTTGGTTCTTCAGGAAAATAAAACAAAAATGCATCATTGACTCCTTGAAATACAATAACAAAGTAATACTGGTGAGAGTCACATTGTAGATTAATGACATACCACTCGTAACAAACACACAGATTTGTCATCTTACGGCTCTGACACAGGCTGAAAAGACAAAGACAACATGTTGCCAGAGAAACCCGTTCAAGTTCTTCCTGGGCTACTATCAAGAAACTACAGTAACAAAGTAATACTGGCGAGTCACTTCAAAGACTGATCATGTACTACTCATAATAAATCCACAGATTTGTCATCTTACTGCTCCAACACAGACTGAGTGAATTCATCTTCTATTTACCACATTTTCGCCGTAATTGGTGATATTACACTGAAAAAAAAGGTCACACACACACACACACACACACACAGAGATAACATGAAAACATACGCACACATATAACACAACTACCTATATATATATATATGAGTAAACTGAATACGACAGAGACTGACAAAACAACCGACCTCCTGCCACAGAAACCTCTGAATGTTTTCTGGTCTACCACAATCAAGAGCTTGCCTTATCTTCCACACTGACGTTGGGGTCGTTCTGCGGCTGGCTGGCGACGAAGCACGACAGCTGTCCCTCCTCCTGCAGCTCCCGCTGCCAGCGCTGTCGGAACTCCTGCAACTCCTCCTGCAGGTTCGGGGAGTTGCTGTCAGAGTCCTCCTCCTCCTCCTCCTCCTCGGAACCATCCGCCCCGTTGTGTCCCCGGGGGGACTCCAGACCCTGATCTCCCAGTAAGCAAGGTGGCGCTTCCTGCACAGATCGTAGCTGAAGGTTGCTTTTTTCCCTTGCTGAAATCAGGGGAGGGAATTATGGGTGGGTAGATCTGAATAACAATGAAGGGATGGGTAGATAATTTTTTTTTTTTTGGTTTCAAATGGATCAAATGATTTTCGAACAATTATGGGTGGGTATATCTCAATAACAATGAAAGGATGGGTAGATAAATGATTTCTTTTTTCAAATGGATTGAATTATTTTCTCACAATTACGGGTGGGTAAATCTTAATAACAATGAAAGGGTGAGTAGACAAACGATTTTTTTTTTCCAACATGGAATGAACGATTTTCTAAATTTATTTTAACACACAAATAGACGGGCAGATTACCAAGTACTAGAAATGAATGGATACAATTTCAAATCAATAAATAACTGAAGGTTGCTTTTTTCATAAATGAAATCAGGAGGGAATTATCAGAGGATAAATCTTAATAATGGTGAAAGGATGACAAAATTTATGATGTTAGAAACAGAATAAATGGATCTAATGATTTTGTACATTACAACAAACGAATGGACAGGCGGATAACTGATTATAAGAAACGAATGGATAGATCATTATACATTAAAGGACAGGTGGTTTCATGGCGCAGATATGCAGATAAGGTTGTTAGGTGTTTGCATAGGAGGGAAGATAGGGAAGGGGGGAATGGGAGGGAGGGGCAATATCTTTGTTTGAGGATGTCTATCAGTGTATTTTTGTTGACAGAAATGGTCTATTGATTAAAAGGTCCACTATGTGAAACATGTCAGGGGTAAATTTTCAGTAATAATATCACATTTCATTTTACAAGTAAACATGCCTCTGTAGTCATGTTCATAACACTCTAATGTATGCCTAGATTATACAACAACAGAGTTGTGGGTTAACATTTATTTGAAGATGTCTGAGATGGTCCCTCCTCATCAGCTTCACAAACACACCCAGTGAAAGCATGCTCTGGAAAACATCATCTACATGAGTCAAAGAGCAGAACCTCCCCATAAGCATTAAACTAGTAAAAAATACTCAATGAAGTGCGACAAAATCAGCCGCTCGGTGCAATCTTTCCTATGACTGAAAGTGAAGAGTTCAGAATGCTGGATAACAGCCGCCAAGTTCTTAACCTGCAACTTGTTTTCCCTCTGCAGCCCAATGCCAACATAATTTTGAATACAAATTTCTATGGCAAAGTGATGAAAAATATGAGATAACAGGGACAATAGCCCAACAAATGTCTGCCCCTTTCCACCCCTGCTCCCTTACGTATCCATCCTCTTCCATTCTCTTGTAAATATGGGAGAGAGGATGATGGGGAAAGGGGAAGAGGATAGAAAGACCTGATCATTCGCTTGGTCTTTCTTCTTCACGAACATTTGCATCTAGATTTTTTTGGTTATAAATAATAATGCACATTCTGAATGGGAAAGGGAAAAATTGCTTCAGTCTGGTGGGTAAGCATAATGAAATAGTGTGTGTGTGTGTGTGTGTGTGTGTGTGTGTGTGTGTGTGTGTGTGTGTGTGTGTGTGTGAGAGAGAGAGAGAGAGAGAGAGAGAGAGAGAGAGAGAGAGAGAGAGGAGAGAGAGAGGAAGAGAGAGAGAGAGAGAGAGAGTAGTAGGTAGAAAACATACATCTAAAACAAAAACCAAGTAAGCGAACATTAATTACAGTCGTGACAATTAATTAAAAAAAGCGAAGATGTTATATGTCACATCTTCAGTTTCATAAGCCCTAATTCTCCTTTTCTTCTTCTGAGGAAATGAAATTCATATTACCAAAACTGAAATGATAATATCTTATTCCCAATGGGCCAGGATTTTCTATCCCTATCCGGGCAATACAGCTCATAGCTTTTGTTTGTTTATTTTATGTTGATTTAGAGGATCAAAATTCCACTCTTTGTCAGTTTGCGTTTGAATGAATCTGAATCTGATCATTACGTCGCTGTCGTCACATCTTAGGGCATTATCGCAACGGGTTGGGGGGGTGTGCAGTCTAATTTGTTAACTGTTGTGATGCGATCTGTCTTTTGAAAATTACTATCGATGGTGCCCTAAAAATTTATTTTCTTCAAGGTGGTTCAGTCTCTTACTGCGCTAACAAAAAATTACTGTTTGAACTGCTCTGTCTGGCATCTGCTGATCTGGAATGTTCTTGTGTTGTTTCTAATACAGTCAGACAGAGATCGCACTGGTGGTATAGCAGTTGCCAAATGTTCGTGGCCTTATGAGTCGTATGAATACAAGTAATGATGTTTAAAAACTCTTGATGATATAAATTTATGTGAATTTACACCATTATTCAGGTACACCTGAAATTCACACTCTATTTGACCGCTCTCCCTTTCTAAACTGCATTTCGTCATATCTTGATGACATGGTTGAAATATGGATAACTTGTGTGCACGTTATTTAGCTTAAATGTGGAACACCATGGGCGTTTCCTTAAATATATATATATATATATATATAATATATATATATTATATATATATATATATATATTGATCCCACAAAAGAAGATTCATTACTGATGGTCAGGGCGACAGTACGGGTCCCCTAAAACTCCGCTCTGCTAATGGCCCCCTCCCCCTCCCAGCGCTTCTCCTTGTTCCGTGACCTTGATTTTGGTAAGATTGGTGGCCCGTTTACACGAAAATCTAAAGGGAGACAACTTAATGAAGTAGAGAACTAGAGGGTCAGAAGTGAAACCCCCCTTGTACTTTTGATACTATTTCAACACAATCCCTCACTGCTAACTTTGGGCTACAACTTTATATCACAGCTTTTTAAAAATCCAATTTTCTTCAATTTCAGTCACATAATACGTTGTTCTGAACAAGAACAACTCCCAACTCGTTCCATAACTCTGTCTTGGCAATATTTCATGACTATTTACTTCCCGTTTACTCTATTAAACACGCCGACATTTCTCGTTTTCTCTCCTTAATCCCATACTATGATAGCAAAATCTGCATACCATTGTTTTGGGTGTTTCCTGAAGCAATCACACGACTAGCTCCCTGAAAGAAAAGCAAAGAACAGAACAACAGTAGATCCTTGCTCTCCTCTCCGCCGCCATGTCTGATTATGATTGCAATGCAATGACTGCACACGGAGTTGCGTACCCTGACAGCAATTACACGTCGAATATCTTGAAACCAAACCCCAGTCTGAAAACTCTACCTCTCGTCTTTGGCCAGCTCTCATTGTAGGCCTACAGAGGAAAAATCAATTAAAAAAATACGCATAAAAGAACCTGGTTTGTTTAAGTGGAAGAAACCATTGTGAAGGAGAGTTAGAGTAGCATCATCTGTACCTCTATGGGCTTTAAAAGCAAACTGAAAGGGGTCAAGGTACTGACCAACAAAAGGTAACGAACGACGGAGAACAAGTTTTTCAAAGCACTTCATACTTGTGGAGGTCAGAGCTACAGGGTGATAATAATTTAATGTGTGTGTGTTTTTTTGTTTTGTATTTTTTTTGTTTTTGTTTTTTCCCTCCTCCAAGCAGTCCCTCTCACACCATGCGTAGTCTGTATGTTCTCTTACAAATGGACATAGTCTTGCTGATTTTAGTGTTTTGGTGTTTGATACAAAATGTCTGGGTTTGTTAATGTTCTAATGTGTGGTGTACTGGCACTCTCACACTGATCATGTGCTGCTTATACAAAGAGAACAACATAAATGAAACAAAGGACTTAATACTTAATTATTTTCTTTTTCTTTTTTTTTTCTTTTTTTTTTCGATTTTCCCAAAGAGAGAGAGAGAGACAAGACAAGACAAGACAAAATTCTTTATTTACGAGGATAATAGATAAGCACTGATGTGCTTTTTTACATCCAGTCCTCGCCCTGTGTAGGGTCAACAATATAAAATAAAAGGCAACAAAGGAAGCATGCAAAAGTGACTAGAACTACAATACAATAGGGGATTAAAATTTAAAAAAAAATAAAAAAAGAGAGAGAGAGAGAGAGAGAGAGAGAGAAGAGAGAGGAGGAGAGAGAGAGAGCGAGAGAGAGAGAGAGAGAGAGAGGACAGGCAGGACAGACAGCCAGACAAACAGAGACAGACAGAGACAGACAGACAGACGGACGAGGCGGCATCATAGGTTGTATGTAGAGTTTGTTTCAAATCGTCCCACCAGTTGGCTGTTCCCCGAATAGGCCAGCCTTGCAGCGAAACGAAAGGGTCCACAAGGAAGACGTGAGGAAAGCCAAGAAGCGTGACAATAGGCGTGAGAGGTTGGGTGTTTGTTTTTTGTTTTGTTTTTTGTATCCACTTCCCCCTCTTCCCCACTGTCCATCCCACCCTCCCTCCTTCCCCAAATCTCGGTCTCCCCCTCCCCCAAGCCCACCTCTCTCCCCACTCCCTCCCTTCCTTTTTTTTTTTTTTTTTTTTTTTTTTTTTCCCCTCCACCACCCGCCTTTACTATTTTTTTTTTTGCCTTTTATTTTTTCCTTTTTTGTTTTTTGTTTGATTTTTTTTTATACTTTTCTTCCTTTTTTGGCTTTTTTTTTTCTTTTCTTTTTTTGTAAAGGCGGTCCTTTTTTTTTTTTCTTCCTTCCTTTCTTCTCTCAGGTACCATGCAGGTCTGTATGATGTATTACTATCGATGTACATTATTTTGCTGATTTTAATGCTTTGGCGTTTGTTACAGCGCGTCAGGGTTTATTTTTGTACTAGTGTTTGGTGTAGTGACACTCTCACACTGTGTTTAACAAAAAGATACAAGGGTTTATGCGTATTAAAAAAAAAAAAAAAAAAAGAAGAAGAAGAAAAGATGAAAAGAAAAGGACGAGAGAGAGGCCCGGACATCTTCCAGGAACCATCCTTGAAACGAAAGACGAAAGTATGCAAGGATGATACTAGAAATACGCGAAGGAGAGAGGGGAGGAACAAAAAATCAAGAGAGAGAGGAGAGAGAGAGAGAGAGAGAGAGGAGAGGAGAGGAGAGAGGAGAGAGAGAGAGTGAGAGGGAGAGAGAGAGAGAGAGAGAGAGAGAGACAGACAGACAGACAGACAGACAGACAGACAGACAGAGAGACAGAGAGAGAGAGGGGAAGAGAGAGAGAGAGAGAGAGAGAGAGAGAGATGAGAGAGGAGAGAGAGAGAGAGAGAGAGAGAGAGAGAGAGAGAGAGGAGAGATGTAGTAAAGAAGCGTACAGCTCGTCTCGCAAACCGGCCTATTCCCCTGAAGGCTATCCCTATAGTGAAAAAGGAGACTACAAGGAAGACACGAGGAAATCCCTGCAGCGAGACAATCGGTATCAATAAGAGAGAGAGAGAGAGAGAGATGAGGGAGAGAGAGAGAGAGAGGAGAGAGAGGTTACTTTTAACTGAATTAAACACACACTTGCACCTCCCCTCCTTCCCTTCCCTCATATCCCACATCCGCTGTTTGTGTGTGCGTGTGTATGTGTGCGTGGCGTGCGTGCATGCGTATGTGTGTGATCACAATATTTGTAAAAGATAAAGTTACATTTTCTACAAAGCCGATAGAAACATTACAAAGCACTCATGAACATGAATTATTCGTTAACTTAAAGACAGAACATGTACAAAAGCGGTTGAGCACAAAATAGTGTGTAGGTGCCTGCTTTTTACAGTGTCTGCTATTGTTTGTTGAAAAGGAGAGCTGGAGCGGCGCGATATTTATGCTTTGTGTGTGCGCGTGCGCGCGCGCATGTGTCTTTGTGTGCGCGCGTGGCGCGCGTGCGTGTGTGTGTGTGTGTGTGTGTGTGTGTGTGTGTGTGTGTGTGCGCGCGCGTGCGAGCATGCGTGCGCGTGAGCGTGCCTGCGTGCGTGCCTGCGTGCGTGTTACATTAACTTCCTTAACTGTGCTTCCTGCTCAAAGACCACTTCATATGGTATCGATGACTTTGTCTTTTTAATTTTGCTTATGCACATTTTACCCACTAGCAAAATGTTATTGACGACACCATAATCATGTGAAGATTTCTTTTCATATAGCCCGAACAGCACGTCTGTTACGGAAAGATGCAATTTCATGCCTACCTTTGATAAAAATAATATTTTCAATTTCTACCCAAAATTGTCTCACTGATGGCATTCAAAGAAAAAATGTTCAATGGTATCCACAGTGTCGGACAATAATCACTGAAATAGACTGGCACACGCCCATTTTTTGTAGCATAATATTGTGTGGGATAGATATTATGTAACAACTTCCATTGCAGCTCAGTAAGCGTACTTCTTTTGTTGCAGTCTTGGCGTAAGCCACATCTTTTCACTCAATTCAATGTTCAGTTTTCTGCTCCAAAAATCTACGGCGTGTGGAGTTAACGGTTTGTTGTTATCTTTTTCAACAGATATTCTTTAATTTGTTTTGTTTTAGCATAGAAAGGATTTGCGTCAGAGGTACCATGATTCTCCATTTCAATTCGTCTATTCCTATCTTATATCAAGTCAATCCAGGTTTGTGGTATGGCATTTAGTAAAGCATTGTATTGAAACATGGTTATTGCCTGTTTTGGTTAAGTAGGTCTTGTACTTCCACTAAAGTTAAAAAACGCCTTTCCTGCGTTTTAATAATATCGTTTATTGTGACGAGGCCTTTCTCTCGCCATTTTTCGAAATTAAGGACCTTACTTTTATATTTGATTAACTTATTATAAAAGGAACTGTGTACCAATATATTTTGCAAGAACACCATCGCTTTCTACTTTAGTTTTGTTATCTAGGTAAGTTAACATAACTTCTTTCCAAAAATTATTTTTCGATTGAAGAGATCCCTGGTATATCCTTTAGGAGAACAGTTTATTTCAAATATTTCCTCAGCTGAGGCTATTCTTTTCAAGTGCCAAAAAGGAATGAGGCACCATGTCTCAGTACTTTTGTTGTATAATCGTCCAATCCACTGTAGGTTAAAGATATTTTGCAATTCAATCATGTCAACCATTCGCAACCCTCCTTCTTTATAATCTGCTTTCATGACCTTTCGTTTAATCTTTTCAAAGGCTTTTCTGTTACTGTGTTTCCTTTGCCAAAGAAATTTATATAAAATTGTATTAACTTTAATCAGTATTTCCTTTGGCAGTCCAACCGACTGCATAACATAAATAATTGGCTGGTCAAAAATGTCTTTATGATCACTATTTTACCATGTATGCTAAGGTCTCTCTTACTCCATTCTTTTATCATAGCTGTTAGAGTTTTCAGCCTACTTTTCCAGTTGTTCTCTATTTCTTTGGCCATTTTGTCTTTTGCAAAGAATATTCCTAAGATTTTATTTTGTCTACAATTTCAAAGGTATGTTAAGAACACTTTCATCAACATCACCTATTGCCAAGACTTTAGTTTTACGTATGTTTAGTTTCAAGCCAGAAAAACATGCAAATTGTCTGAGATTATTTGTTGCTGTTGTTATATCATTCTGGTGTTTTAAAAAAGGGTTGTGTCGTCAGCCATCTGTTGGATTTTGATGCAAGCGTTTGTTTCATTTGCATCTGTATTCCTTCAATGCCACTATTTCTAATCTTAATAGCTAGCAGTTCTACAGCCAAAACAAAGGCTAAGGTGGGAAAACGGACATCCTTGTCTAATACCACAATGACATCAAAACTCTCCGATATCCAGCCCCATGATTTATATGATTTACAGCTTTTTTTAACATAATTCGAACCCATTTCTTAAAATCGGGACCAAATCCAAAAAACATCGAATGCTTTTAATAAGTACGTTTTTGTTATGGAATCGAATGCTTTTGAATAATCAAGTGCTAATATAAACCTGATTTTACCTGTTTTGTTTACGTAATTGATTGCATCGTCATTGTACGAATGACTGTAGATATATTTCGACCTTTAATGTAACCAACCTGGTCTTCGTGACCAGATGTTGTAAACACCACTAAGTCTCTGTGCCATAACTTTAGCTAGAATTTTATAATCGTATTTGTTAAGGTAATAGGTCTCAGTTTGTTAGATGCTCTTTATCTAGTTCTTTGCCTTTATGAATTAGTGTTATCACACTTGGTATTGAGTGTATGACAGCTCATCTTTCTGAAAGGATTCATTGAAAGAGGCGGTGGTTACAATATCTTTTAATTTCGGCCAGAAAAATTTCATGAATTCAACAGTAATTCCGTCCATACCTGGCGCTGATCCATTTTTCATGCTTTGTAAAGCGCCTGATGTTTCATTGACAGTGACAAGACCTTCACATGAGTTGGAGTCAGTGTCACCAAGGCGAGGAATATCTTCTCCAGCAATAAAGTTTTGCGTAGCTTCAGTCACATTTGCAACGTCAGTCTTTTGATTGTAAAGATTTCTATAGAAGGTTACCTCTTCTTTCATTATTTTGGTCTGGTCAGTGGTAGTAAACCCAGAATTCTGATACAAGACGAGTAATCACATTTTTTCCTTTCCTTACTTTTTCAAGGTTACAGAAATATTTGGTGTTTTTTTCTCCTTCCTCAATCCATTTCACTCTTGATCGAATTTGGCACCTCTCGTTTTTTGCATATCTAGTAGTTCTAGTTTGTGTTTAGTACTTAATAACTCATTCTGTAAGCGTGCATTTCCAGGGTCTTTTGTTATGCGAAATTCAATGTCATTCAGTTGTTTTCGCAGGTCTAACTGTTCGTTTCTTCGACAACAGGTTAATCGTTTGCCAAATCAACACAATAATTACGTATTTCGGATTTCGTAAGTTCCCATTTATCAACAGAATTTATAAGTTCCTCATTATTAACACAATGATCTATTAACGCATTTACATTTTTTACAAAACTTTCATGTCTGAGGTAGCTATTATTAAATCTCCAATACCTGGACCTCTTATGAACTTGCTGTTTTCTAATTCTGTGACTACAGCTTTATGATCCGAATTAGAGACTGTATAATGTTCGCATGACGCAATAAAGGAAATAATATCTTCTGAAGCAAAGCAATAATCTAAACGACGAGCGATAAAAGGGTGAAAACGGTTCCAGGTATATTCTTGATCATTCTCATGGAAGATCCTCCATACATCTGTCAAAGAGAGCTCACGTATACAGGTCTTAAAGGCTTCAACTTCTGTCTCATTGAAAGGATTTCCGGATATAACATCATGCTTGTTGTTTAAGACACAGTTGAAATCACCACATATAAAATGAAATTTTCAGCTTCCAAATCTTGTAGTTTCACATACAGGTTGTGGAAGAAACGCCTTTTGTCCATAGACTCGTTAGGCGCATACACATTTACAATGGTGATCGGGACTTGCTCAAATATGATATTAATGGCAACAGTGCGATCCTCTGTTAAAATAAGTTCAATGTCATCATTAACATATTTGGAGACCAGTATGACTTCGCCCTTTCTTCGGGCGTACCCTCTTTTGCGAAAATCCTTCCACCCCATTCTTTTTCCCATTGCGATTTTTCCTTTTCTACAAAATGAGTTTCTTGCAAACATATGACATCAAACTTTTGACTTTTAAAGTATTTAAACAAACTATTACGCTTCATTTTATTTTTTAGTCCCCGGCAGTTCAAAGAACAAATTCTAAACTTTTCCATTATCTACTAAGAAAGATAAATGTATGACTAAAACGAAGCACTGAGCTCCCACAAAAGTCAACATAGGCATTTCTATCTGAGAAAAAAAAAAGGGGGGGGGGGGGGGGAGTAAGACAACGGGGTGCAGAAAGAAGAAAGGGGGGACAGACGGAGAGGAGGAAAGGAGGCAGTTGCAGAATGAAGAAAAGGGGGCAATAGAGAGACAGAAGGAGAGAGAGAGAGAGAGAGGGGGGGAGGGGAGAGAGAATGTAATACTCGACATGAATGAGAGGAGAAGAGTGGAGGATGGAGGACTGTTGGGGCGTTGGGGAGGGGGGGGGGGGGTAGACAGACAGGCAGCAAACAGGCTGGCAAACAAATGGCCAGACAAAAGACCAAGATACACAGTAAGTTTAAACGCCGACACACAAGCAAAATGACGCTGACATTCAAGCAGGTTATTTTTCGTAATCGGAAACATTCTGATCTTCCTCTTCAGTGTCTGCATCACATTTAGCCTGTTTTTCTCTTGGTGCTGAAGGGCTGTCCTGCTCACGACATCGTGGCGCTTGGAGTTTCTGAGCGGTTCCTGAGATTGTCTGAGTGGGGGCCCATACTAGAATGTAGGGTTGTTTGGCGCTTAGAAAACCGCCCGCCCTCGATCAGACTTTTCTCGTTGACATTTTTTGTCACTGGCAGTGGGCTTACCTTTCCCGCCGCGTGTGTCTCCCTTACCAATTGATTTGGAGGCAGGAGAGGTAGAGGGTGGGTCGGAAATCTTGCTTCGGAGTGGCCTGGTTGAAGAGTCTGAGGAGAGCCAGTGGGAGGTAAACTCTGCTTGTCCCTGACCTGACTATCGGGCGGCCTTTACAGCGGACATCTCCTCTCTTATGCCCTGGTTCCTTGCACTCACGACACACAACTCTATTCACACACACAGACACATGGTGGTTAGGCTGCAGGACAGTTTGAGCAAACAACGGATTTCATAACATTTTTCTGTTCTTTGTGGAAATTTTGGCAGTGAATGGACCTACTTTTAATGTTTTTTCGAGAGGGTTAGCTGGGAGGGTTATGAAGACGAATCTTCTCCCGTTTCAAATCTAGTAAGTTTATTGTCAGCATCCCTGTATCGTTCCATTTTGATATCAGATCGGAGTTCACATCCAATTTAGTTAAGGAGTGTTCTATTTCACTGTTGGCTACAGACATAGGAATGTCTGCACCCACACCTTCGTAGCAGGTTTTTCTTCCCCGGAATCTCTCTCAGAATAAACGGATTGGTGTTGGCTAATTGGATCAGAGTATTCCGGACAGTCATACCTTTGACCAGAAGATCGTTCCTTGCCTGTCTGGTAGCTGGGTAGATCCTCCAAAGGCCTTGTGTCCTGGGCACCAACGATGCTGCCACTGCCTGCCGTTACGCTCCGCAGCCAGACACAGTTCCAGTCCTGTTACGCGGTTTTCAGCGAGTCCGGAATGTCCCGATTTTTTAGAAAAACGGGGTGGACGGAAGACATTTTGCTTTTATCCGCGTTTAACGGTCACGAAGAGAGAGGAAAAAACGTTGGAAAAAACACTGAGATTGAAAATCGAACAAAAAAGCACTAAGTTGAAAACTCGCGTAGGCTTAGCTAGAATCGGCACGGCGAAGAGAGCGAACAAATCCGTGACCGCACGCCACGAGTGTTACTCACCGACTCCCGTCCCTTCCCTTCTTTGACGAGCTTTAGTACTTGGGAAAATAATCGTGGGTTATACAAAGACTGACGTTAGGAATGATCGTTTTGTCACAATTAATTCTTTAAGCAAAAACAGGCAGCTATCACAAGGAATAAATAGCACACATACATAGAGCAACTGAGAGAGAGAAAGATAGTACATTACATACAAACAGGCAAAGAGAGGGATAGACAGACAGGCGCGAGTGCCCTGTCCAGTTTCATTTTAATTTCATAAACTATATATATTTTACATTATATTATACACATACACACATACACACACACACACAACACACACAATAAAATTTATATATATATATATATTATATATACATATACATATATATACATATAGTTTTAAATTCCTCTTTTAACTTGTTTATCTAATCTTGCTCCCCAAGGGGTTTGAGCACTTAAAAAATTGTTTTAGGCATTTTAAATATACTGATATATATAATATATATATATATATATTTATATATATATATATTATATATATACACACACTATCAAATACATACACACACATACATACATACACATACATAACACACTATATATATATATATATATATATTATATATTATATATATATTTTTTATATATATATATATATATATATTATATATCTGCAGCTTAATAAAATATTTAATACCCGTCTAATACAGTATTTCTGTACCGACTTCTAGATATGTCGAGGGTGTCATCTGGTTTTCAATACTCTAACTGCACGTGTTGTTCAAATAGTATATGTATGGTGTATTTGCCTTTGTTTTCTTTTGTATACTAACACACATTTTCCCGATTAAGATCATGTGGTTTATTATGTTTGATTATTGATATCGTTTCCACAGGTAGTTATCTTGACCCCAACAGAATGTCAAAAAGATCTAAATTTATGCGGATTCCTGTCTGACCATGAACATAACTTTCCATTTTTTTCCCAAAAATGGTTTCACAGGGGGACATTTGTAAAAGAAGTGCTCTATGTAATCTACTTCAGTTCTACAAACGGAACAGTTACTATCCTCTGCCAATTTCATTTTATGTAACAAAATATTTGTTGGGTATATTTTAAATGAAAAATTTTTCCACTGCAGCTCTCTTAATCTGGTTTCTTCGTAGCAGCATGTGCCATTAGCCATGAATCCTTGTCTATTTCAAAGTTCAGATTTCTAAGCCAAAACCCATGAGCACACGTCTTTAAGTCTTCAGTTGTATTTCCTTTATCGGTTTTAATATTTTCCTTATATGTTTTGGCTTTATACAGTAAACCCTGTAATCAAAGTAATTCTGTATCCATTCTTGGCAAGGATTTTCACGTATCCAGTTTTTCCAGGATGCAGGTATTGAGTTTATTAAAGCATTATATTAAAAAAGAACTTTTCCCTCTGTTTTGTACTACTTTTTCCAGAATTTCTTCGGAACTCAGCATTCTATTTTCATTTTCTTTAATAATATCCTTTATTCTTTCAATTCCTACTCTTTTCCAGGAGGAAAGAATAGAGTGCGACATTTATATTTTATAAGCGAATTGTTCCACAGTAGCTGTTTGTGAAAGTTTTGTCGTGACACAATCAGTTTGTTTGGTTAGTGTTTTGTTATCTAAATGTGTGTGTAGAACTTCTTGCCAAAATGGGTATTGATCTGACAATGGGGGGACAGCATTCTCGATGTACAGTTAATATCAAAGGCCCCCATGTTACTTGTTAGTTTATCCAGATGCCACTTGGGGATATAGCTCCAGTTATCGGTTGTGGTGTAAATAATCTTCCTACCCACTGTAGATAGAAACTATCTTGCATCTTAAAAAGGTTTACCATCTTGACTCCTCCTTGACTAATATCTGCTTCCATTATTTTTCTTTTTATCTTTTCAAACGCTTTTTTGTTTGAATTCTTCTTCTGCCATAAGAATTTATATAGGGTTCTGTTAATTGTGGTCAAAACGTGCTTTGGCAGACCTATTGACTGCATTACAAACACAACTGACTCAACAAAAAACACTTTATTATAACTATTTTCCATAAATTCCTAAATCTCTCTTACTCCATGTTCTAATAAATTTTAAATTCATTGTTACAATTCGTTTTAACAATTTTCTTCTATGTTTATTGCTGCTTGGTTATTTTTAAAGTAAATCCCCAGTATTTTAATTTGTTCAGTTAATATAAATGGCATATTGTCTTCAAACCTCTGCATCCCTAGTCTCATTGCTTTTGATTTCTGCACATTTAATTTGAGACCAGAAAAAAAAAACAGAGAAATCATTTATTATGTCATGTGCTTTTATCATGTCATCTCTGTTATTTAGAAACAATGTTGTGTCGTCTGCCAGCTGTTTTATTTTAAGCTTAACCAATTCATTATTGAAAGTGGGAAGATCAATTCCTGATATATTACTGTTCCGAATCTTTATTGCGAGTAATTTAACACCTAAAATGAAAGCCAGAGGTGAAAAAGGACACCCCTGCCTGATGCCACACTTCACAGGGAAAGATTCCGAGATCCAGCCACCATGATTTTGCTGCTGACGGTGTTCGTTGTAATCACACTTACCCATCTTTTGACCTGGTTCCCAAACCCAAATATATCGAAAGTTTGAAACATAATTCTTTAGAAACAGAGTCAAACGCTTTTTGATAATCTAGTGCTAATAGATATCCGCACTTTTTGGTTACATTTAGATAGTTGATGACATCATCTATAGTTCGTATTACTGTCGAAATATTTCGCCCCTTTCAGATAACCTACTTGATCATGGCTAATCAATTTATCAATAACTTATATCGTCTCAACGCCAATGCCTTTGCTAGTATTTTATATCTGTATTAGTTAGTGTAATTGGTCCCCAATTATTTACTTTGTCTCTTGGAAGGTCAGCTCTTGTGAAGAAGTATAATAATGCCTTTTTTTCCGACTGTATGACATTTCACCCTCTCTGAAAGATTCGTTGAATGATTCAGTTACAACATCGCTTATAGTTATCCAGAAAAACTTCATAAATTCAGTTGTAAGACCATCACTACCTGGTGCTGATCGTTTTTCAAATGCTTTAAAGCTAGACTTGTCTCTTGTACACTCTTGTACACTTCCCCAAGTGAAAGACTCTTCTTCTAATTTTGTAAATGGTTCATTCTGAATAAATTCTTTCAATTTTCCTTTCATATTCCCCTCGTCCTCTGGCGATTTTAGAATATAACGCTGAGTAGAAATCTTTAATTTCTTTCAAGACTTCCGACTGGTTTGTATTATTTCACCATTATCCTTTTGCACTTGTGTCATTGCATTTTGGTTACCACGAACCTTTTCCAAGCCTAAGAAATTTTTTTGCTTTTTTTTCTCCTTCTTCTACCCACTTTGTTCTGCCTTTGTTTGGGCTCCCTAGCCTTTTCAAGTGATAATATTTCAAGTTTTTTTCTTTATTTCTATAACCTCCTTTTGGTTTTGTTCATTACCAGGATCATTTGCACATAGTTGATCATCTTCTGGAGTTTACTTTTCAAATCTAAAAGTTCATTCCGTTTGTTTTGTGCTCTAAATTTGCCATACTCTATACAAAAGTGTTTTATCTTTGATTTACACCAGTCCCATTGATCCCCTTTTTTCTCAAACATTCTTTACTTTCACTTATCCTTTTTTTAATACAACATTCATTTGCCAACGAAAACGGCATCTTTCAGATAACTGTTATTAAAACGCCAGTAGCCAGGCCCTCTGACGAATTCATTATCATTTATTTCAGTAATTATTGCTCTATGATCCGTATTGACGACAGACTAATGTCACATGAAACACACTTATCAGCCAGTTCTTGGCTGGCAAAGCAAAAATCAAGCCTCCGTGCAATAAACGGATTTTGCCTGCACCAAGTATACTCCTTTTTTCCTCATGAAACACTCTCCAAAGATCTGTCAAACCAGTGTTTGTAACCATTTTGTTTAATTTTGTAACTTCTTTTTCACAGTGTCGTTCACCGGATATTATGTCCAAACTATTACACATAACAGTGTTGAAGTTTCCATGCAACAATAAGTTTTTCGATTTGCAATTTAATAATATGTCTTGTAAATTTTGAAAAGTCTAATTTTTTCCTGCGTTTCATTAGGAGCATACACGTTAACCAGTGTGACTTCCCTATTCTCCGTCTTAATTGAGATGGCAACTATTCTATCGCTGCAGTTTTGAAGTTCAACATTTCCTTGGAATGTTTAGATATTAATATTACTTGTCCTTTGCTATGAGTTGTCCCACTATGATAGAATCATTTCCCTCCCCATTGTTTCTCCAGTAGTTTGCTTCGCTTTCGTTATATGTGTTTCCTGAGACAAACTATGTCAATTTTCTGTTGTTTGAACAATGAAAACATTGCAGTTCTTTTAATCTGTTTTTCAGTTTCCCGTGTGTTTAAAGAAAGAACGCGTAATCGATTCATTTTCCTAGAAAGGATATAGTAATCTGTTCATTTTCCCCATTAAAAAAGGCGGCACACACGCACACGCACACACGCACACACACGCACACACACACACACACACACACACACACACACACACCACACACACACACACACACGTGAATATAGCCATAATCATTGTCCATTAAACGTCTGCCTGGTCCGTAACCGATGTAAACCAATGAAAAGAGTAAAACCCCAAAGAATTCAGCCAACCATCACATCACTGTAAACATCATCGCCGTCAGATTCGGAATTGTCCCTAGTCTGCTGTCGACGTTGTTTGTCAACGTGCTGCGGTGGTGTAGAGTCCGCGGGAAGAGGACGTTTTGTCGAGGCTGAGCGTGAGGACTCTGCCGGAATGTCAGCACTGTCTGCGATCAATCCCCTTTCTTTGAAAGAGCTCCCCGCCTTTTTACAGTTTCTGCCCTGCTGGATCTCCTCGACTGGGTTTTTAGCGCTTGGAGAAATCGAGCTAGTTGATGATTTTGTTTTGTTTTGTTCGAGTACAGCTAGTAGTCCTACCGGCTGAGTCGGGGGAG
>CM031622.1:7174304-7201515 GCA_018398815.1 Conus ventricosus
CGGCTTATAAAGTTACCATTGTCGTCAAGTAAATGTTTAACAAAAAATATATTGTTCTTCATCCATTTCTTGCAAAAGAACGGTTTATTTCCCACTGTGAACTTTTCGTTACAAAAAAATAGGTTCAATAGCTAGATCTGTGTTATTTTTTAATTCTGCACGGTTGCAAAAAAATTTATATGCCTGAAAAACATCTCTCCAAAAATTATTTATTTTGCTTTGTACAAATCTATCTGGTCCATATGAATCAAGGGCATCGATTTCAGGACATAATGAATGTAGTACTGTTTTCCATTTACAATTTTGCACGTACACTTTCCTAATCCAGGCGATTTTTAAGGCTTGGATATATATCTTAAGATTAGGTATACCTAGCCCTCCTTTCCAAATATTTTGCACAGAATATTTTCTTTTAATTTTATCATTTTTGTTGTTCCAAACAAACTTGAAACACATATTTTGCAACATATCTATCTGAGAGTCTGGAGGGTTGGGCAGGAGGATCCACAAATATTCAAGGTTTGATAGCACTAATGATTTTAGCACTGCTATTCTACCTAGAGGTGTAATTACTCTTTTTGACCATATTGATTTGAGTCATATTTGTCAGATTATTCGTAAACCACACCCCTAGGATTTTAAATTTTAAAGGGTTCCATTCCATTTTATATAAGGGTAAGTACGTGTTCGACGAATTCTTTTTTTTATCCCTAACCAAACATTAAACGTTTTTTCATAGTTTAATTTAAGTCCAGATATTTGCTCAAATTCGTAGAGATCTGTGAACAACTTTTCATATGATTTCTTATCTCCTTCCAGTGTGAAGGTGGTGTCATCTGCAAACTGATTTGTCTTGAATTCTGTATTTTTTATTTTTATGCCCTTAACATCTTGATCTTGCCTTATTTTGTTTGCTAGTATTTCGGCACATAAAACAAACAAATAGGGAGATATAGGATCTCCTTGTCGGCATCCTCTTCCAATAGAAAATCCTGAAGAAACCTTCCCGTTCACTATAACATAAGACCTTATCTTTTCATAAAAAGATAATATCCATTGCTGTATTCCTTTTCCGAACCCGAAAGCACGTAGAACCTACTCATGTATGACCAGTCAACAGAGTCAAATGCTTTTTCGAAATCGACAGATACTAATAATCCAGGCAGCGGTTCACCTCTAAATAGTGAATTACATCATATATGGTTCTTAAACTGTCTCCATGTATCTACCGGGAATGAAACCTGACTGGTCCTCATTTATGATTTGGGGTAGAACAGATTTTATTCTACCTGCAATACAGGCAGAAGCAATTTTATAAGTAACATTTAGAAGTGAAATTGGTCTCCAGTTCTTTATGTATTCTCGTGGCTTATCTCCTTTTGGTAAACAAATTATTATACCTTCTTTTTGTGTTATAGACATTTCGCCTTTATTGTATCCCTCGTTTAATGAACGGACAACAAAATCCCCAATTGTCTCCAAAAGAATTTTAAAAAACATTACTGTCATACCATCTGTCCCAGGACTTTTATCATTCTCCATGTTTTTTAAGACTTTAGTAGCTTCCTCTAAGGTAATTGGTCCCTCCAACTCATCGGATTCTGCTTGAGTTAGTTTGGGTAGATTATTGGCATATTTTTCAATTTCAATATCTTTTACTTTCTTTTCTGCATATAAATGTTTAAAATAGTTCTTTGTTTCTAACATAAGGTCCGTTTCTGTTAAAGTAGTTCCTTTGTTCGTGACTAGTTTGAGCATTCTTTTGCTTACAAAGTTTCTTTTTTCCAGTGAGCAGAAGTATGTGTTTACTTTTTCCCCTTGTGACGCCCATCTTGCCCTGGACCTTACTATTATTCCTTCCATCTTTGTTTTCCTAATCTCATTCAATTCATCTTTTTTTTTGCAGGGTTGCCACGTCCGCTTCCAATAAAGGAGTTTTGCTTTCCAAAGCTTGAATTTCTTTTTCAATGTGTTTTTCGTTCTCATTTATGTTTTTATTTTCATGAATGCTAAATGTTATTGTTTCTGCTCTTATTTCCATAATCAGAGTATCTAAGAATAACTGGTCTGAAACTGAGAACTGAATTTGATTGTTTGGGATTTTATCAAGAGAATTTCTACTGTAATGTAGTAGCGCATAGAGAACAGGGAAACCTTCATTCTGGCCACCTTCGCCCTCAACCAGTTTTCGGGCGAAAGTGGCCCAGAATAAAGGTTTCCCCGTTCTCTGACAAGTAAGACTTCAAACTATGTTTTCCTAATCATTTTCGCGCATACAGTCATTTTCAATACTATCATTTTTGCGGAGACAGTCACCAAACTAAACTTGGCTGAGACACTGTGCGAACACCCCTAATTAGAGGGCTTGGGGTTTGTGGCAGGCAGTACCCTGGACGGATCCTATGGCCTGTAATTATGGCGCCATAAGGTAGGGCTGGCGTAACCTGACCGTGTGGCGAAGGATTCTTTGTGATATTTTCATTTAGACACGGAGCCATAGACATACGTGTTCTGCGTTTCACAAAATACGTCGCGCACACACACACACACACACACACACACGTGCAAAGCATGAACGCACGCACGCACTCACTCACGCCACACACACACACAACACACACACACACACACACACACACACTATTTTAAAAAAATGTGCCCTGGGTTTACAGTAGCATACCCCCGCCTACGGTGGCGTGCTCCCTGTTTACATTGCAGGTGTGCCTCCGGCCAAAAAATCAATACTGCTGCACTCCCTCCCTACCCCCACTCCTTCCTGCCCAGCTTGCTCGATCGCACCATATTTACATCAGCAAACACTGCCCGCGTGGCGGCGCTGTCAACAGCCTGGCCCAATCAGCGGCCGCTCACGACTAGGTTCACCCACACATTCTTCCACTGCCCTTACTGGGCAAGCAGGAAGTGTTTTACTGCGCTGTGGGTGTCTAACCGGTTTACTGAAGAACAGAATTGTGTATCTTAAAGGTTTGTTAGCTCGAGGAATGAAAACGTTGAAGGCAGTATTTTTGGGACAAAGATGTAGCTAGTTTTTAATACGTGTTTGACTATTGATGAGATGGTTCCTTATCTAATAAATGGCGCGCATTGTTGAAACCCGGCCGAAGCAAAACAAACCATCACGCGTTGATTGTTGGGAGCGGGCTTGAGACAGCTAAAGCCATGTTTAAAAACATGGCGTTCATTTCTTAAGGCGGAGGTAAACACGGCTGATTCGTATGCTAAAAAACTTATATTTGAAACATTTTTGCTGTTTTTTCCCAAGTAAAATGTTCTTAGTTTGTATTAGACTTGATTGATTGTTAACTACAGATTCAGTGTTCATGTGGCAAGCTGATCTGTGTATTAAGATGTGTATACTTTTTACTTTTTTAATTCAAACCCAGTTCATCTGCCTTCAAGTGTCCCTTATGAAAACTGAATGGCGATTTCGAATGTTCTGGCAAAAAAAACAAATTTGGTTAGGCAACCTTAGTACATCTACCAGTATGGAGGGGGAGTAGGTGTGGCCAGCACTATCTTCATATAAATGCTTAAAATATCCAATGGGATGTACTACTACTGGCGATTAGAGCCCCCATAAAGCTCGGCTACAGCAGTAATTGCTGTAACTCTGCCAAAGCCAGTTGCAAGCCTGGTTGAGAAAAGAGGAGCACAGCAAACTAGGCCAAGTGATCTATATGATCACTTGCCCTACAAAGCCGGCAGCACCACAAAGCTCAGCGGCAAAACTAGGCCAAGTGATCACATATGATCACTTGGCCTAGTTGATTGAGGTTGCCCCAAGACACAACCTGTTTAGTCACAAAGCAAGAAGTGGTCTAGTAGTTTCACTTTTTGTTTGTTTGTTGGTGTTTGTGTGTTTTGGCCTACCCACGCACGCACGCCCCTCCACCCCCCCCTGGACTGTTTATTGTGTGTTTTTTTGTTTGTTTGTGTTTGTTGTTTGTTTGTTTTTGTTGTTTGTTTTGTCCTACCCCACGCATGCCACCCTCCTACCCCACTCCACCCCCCCCCCCACCCCCCACCCACGCATGCACACACTAAAGTCCTTCTAAGGTTTTAACTTAAGTTACCCCAAAGTAAGTTCTTACTCAAGTTTTCTTAAGTCATCCTTAAGTTACCCACAAGTTCTTACTTAAGTTACTTCTAAGTTTTTAATTAAGTTGCCCCAGGTTCTTAATAAGTTTAAAAGTAGTTCTTAAGTAAGTTCTTAATAAGTTCTTGATCAAGTTCTTGATAAGTTCTTGATTAAGTCATCCTTTAAGTACAACCAAGTTCTTATTCAAGTTCTTTAATTATCAAAAAAATACAATCTATGTTTTTATCTTAAATAGTAAATGTCTAAGATAGTAAAACACACGCCTCAAAAAACGCGTCATCGTTGAGGATGTCCCTTTCTCAGCGTTCTCTGGCATAGATCTTTAAAGAAGGTCTTACTCCCAAAGCAACCCCCATTGGGTTACAATTCGGGTCTATGGAAATGTCTTTTAAGACTCCAGGTCTTTATTTATTGACTTCATCATTTTATAATACGCCATGATCTTTTTTATAAAAAAAATTTAAAAATTTAAATTCTTAAAATATTATTCCATTATAAATGGATCAAAATGATGCTTTGTTATTGGCGGTTTTGGCGTGCAGTTGTCTTTTTCTGTATTTAGCGGGTTTAGGTTGTTTTAACTTCTTTTGTTTCTGTTGCCATTGTGTATATATTTATAGCTGTATAACTGCCCCCAACAGCAGCAATGGCGCCAAAAATGGCAACAGTTTTAAATTCAATATTCCATGAAGACTTTGGGGCCCTTGTATCACATGGAGTTTTTATAGCCGGCATTGAATCAACTTGTTCTGGCGTTGGCGGCGTTATGTTTTCATGATGAGTCATATTCTGTAACATTAATTTTTTTTTGTCTGTTCCACTCTGCTAATTTTTTTCCTGCTTCAACACGCCCAGGATTTTTATGCCTCCACCTGATTCAGCGTTTTCTGCTGATTTTCTGGCTTGGTTACTTTCTCCACCTGATTCAGTGTTTTCTGGTTCTGCTGATTTTCCAGATCGTTCATTTTGAAGGGAAATAAAATCTATATGATTAAAAGTTATTAATCCCATGATTAATGGCGATACCAATGTTCCAAAATCTATAGTATAAATCACACCCTAGAGACTCTAAATGACTTTGTTAAAACTGGATCTTGCGTTAAATCATACGTAAGATCTTGTTCAGAATCAATGGGAGCAAATCTACTGACTAGTTTAGTGTACAAACTAAGAACCGTTTGCCCAACGCTTTTTACCATTCTAGACCCCAGCTGCGCTTCATACCTGTTATGATACTTTATAATGTCTTGTGAAGACATCTGTTGAATCTGTTCTATGCTGAATTCAGTTCCGAGGAACTGTTTTGTTTTCCCACATGCTGCCAAAGAATACAGCCTCTCCTTTTTGGGCATAATAGCTTGATCATCAACTTGGTCATTCATAAGTTCAGGAAGGTTTAGGCCGCCTTGTAGCTGTAGTAGATCATCGCTGTTCATGTTTTTTATTAAATTATAATTATTTTATTTTATAAAAATGAGCACTGAAAAAACTGTTGCTAACCTTGTATACCATTCTGCTGTTATTGGAGGGCTAAGTGTAGGATACTCAATGCTTGGTAAAAGCTTGTTAAGAATTAAACCAGCAGATCTTGGCAAACTAGACTTTGAGGATTCAGCAAAGCTAATTGCTATCATTGCAGCTTCGGTTGCTACGAAAGATTTTTCTAGTCAAGCAAGGAATAATTCCAGACAGTATAAATATGTAAATAAAAAAAAAAATACTTTTATAAAAAATGGCTTCACTCGCAATAATGATAGGCGGCTTGTGGTGAATGCGCTTGCTTTTAGCGGAAGTAATTTTGCATTTAGTAAACTGCGGGATGACGGCGAGAGAAAAAGACATAACAAAGCTATGGAGGAACTAGCAGCTGCAAAGACGCCTATGAAAAGCAGAGACTTGAGAGTTAGATTTTATTAATGACACACTGAAAAAACGGGGCATGCAGCTTAAAATATTAAAGATGTTGATCAAGCAATAAAACAATATTATCTAAAACCCAGGAAAACCCATCCCAGACATTGCCCCCACCAAAATTCAGTGACTTTTATCACCATCAGAAAAACAAAAGATGCAAAAAAATCGGGTTTATTGTCGTTGGTATGACCGTCGTGTATTTTGTTGCACATAATATTGGCTGAATAAAAAATGAACAAAATCTATTATTCCCCCAAAGGATATTGGAAGGGCATCACAGCAATTAAAAAGCTAAGCCAAGCAGCTGGAGTCAGTGAACAAACAGCAAAAGAATGGTTATCTAAACAAGCAATTTGGCAAATTTATTTACCTGCCCCTAGACGAATACAGAGGCCGCACTTTGCGAACACAACCCAAACGACACCCATCAAATGGATCTTCTATATTTACCCTCTGATAGGATTAGACGAAAAAGATTTAAGTACGCACTCACAGTCATTGACATACCCTTCAAGTACAAAGATGGCAGAACCATTAACACAAAAGAGTGCTTCGGGCTGTTGCTGTTGCCATACAACTAAATATACCAACGAGGCCCCTTAACTTTCCCTCGCATGATTCAAGTCGATGAGGGAAAAAGAATTTAAAGGCCAAGTAAATCAATTATTGTTAAAACACAGAGTTACAATTGAAGAGGCATTCCGGGAGTCACAGATCACAGGCTTTAGTTGAAAACTTTAACAAACAGTTAGCCGAAAGACTTTTCTCCTACCAGTATCACAGAGAGCTGAAATTTACAATTCTCGCAAAAACAGAATGGGTTAGAAGACTGCCCCCAGTTTTGCGCGCAATGAATAATGAAGAATTTAAAGGACTAAAACCAGTACAAGCAATCAAAAGAAAAACAATAAATGTTGTTGAAGTAGATCTTCATCCGGCAAACTATTACCGTTTGGTTTAAAAGTAAGGTACCTTTATTTACCGGGGAAAGCAGAAGGGGACACTCGCCCTCAGGGCAACAGATCCTTTGGAGTGTTGATCCTATGAAATAAAAAGAATTGTAAAAATGAATCCACCCGTGTATTATTTACGAAACTGACACAACAAAACAACCAGCTCCTCAAAGATCTTTTGCGAAGGAAGAACTGCAGATAATCCCACCAGACACTGTTCCGCTTTAATTAATTTACGGGTTTTTCCAGTCCCAATTTTCATATGAAAACTCTGGATTAACAAACACCCGCTTTGTGTTGTTCTATCTAATGACTTCTTTGTTACAACAGTTGTGTTGATCTCATGTAGATTAGATCGTAGTTTTTACGTTGTCATGATGAAAAGTCTTATTGCCAAACAATGCTTCTTTTTAGTTGTCATGTGATATGTTTTTACTGCACAAAAGCTGCGAGATATTCCCTTTGCTTTCTTAATGATTTTCTTCTGGCTCGAAATACTGTACATTTTTTACCTTAAACCCAAAATACTCCTTAATCACCTTCCAGATTAATTCATCCTTCATCTTTCCTAAAACCTTCTTGTTAGTAATTGAATGCAAAGGCGAATCTTTAGGGTAATCAGAGTATCATACCATCCCGCAGTCCTTTAGCTACTTCCATTTCCTGTCTTTATAGATGTCTTCAGTAGGAATATCTATAACAAAACTGTCTGTATCTGTGTAAAGTACTCTGGACTCAGGATACGAGGGCTTAAAGAGTCATAAAGAAACTCTAAAAATCAAAAGCTTTGATAATTCTAAAACAGTAAACCAATAAATACAGGTTTGTCCAATTTTACTTTTTTTTTTTTCATCATTATGCCAAAAAGCTGATCATGAAATCTTCTAAAGTCCTGATAATTAGGTTTAAAAGTCAGCTTAATTGCTTCTTTCTCTCTGGAAACCCAAATCTGACATCTTTACGTTTGGGTGCGGATTCTCCATAGTCTTTCCAAACAGCTGTTGTTCATCAACTGAAAAAGTCTTTTTCTGAAGCATCTGTGGATTTAGTTCTGAGATCAGTGTTCTTCATGTTTATATGGTTTTCATGAACTGTTCTTGATCGAAAGCAATAATACGATGAACAGCTGTCAACTTCAAACCATGTCTTAAATAAATTGTAGAAGTCTGTAATGACAGACATAATTTTTTTGCCTCGAAGATTGGGCACAATTTTTGGGTTTGGTTCTCTTGGATCCATCTTTAAAGACTTTCTGCTGCTAATGGATAGTCATTATGCAGGTCATGGAGTTCATGAGGATATTCTAAGTCAACTTCTAGAATGTATCCACGCTGCTGATCGGGCGTTAAACTGTTCAACCACTTTAATGCCTTTTGAATATTTTTTGGATCGCCGCCTGTGTACATTTAAAGTTGCGTAACGGAAGTGATTGCGCCATTGCCCAACCATACAGATTGTTTGCATCTAAATACATGAGATAGTTAGACCTTTTACTTGGACCCATAGTCGTCCAAGTATTTGTTGTTTGCTTTACAATAATGATGCGACGCCATACTAATTCCCCCACGCAATCCGTTTTCAATCATCTGAATCTTTGGGTAGGTCAGACAATAAATCAATCTGGTACTCCAGTAAACTTTAAGAAAGCACCCCAACTCATCCCAGGCGCAAAAATTAATAATGCGCGGGATCCAGGGTATAATGTTTCATGCGGTCTTTTTTATAATTTTTAAAGACGTCCGCCAACAAACATACATCTGCCCCTTAATATGAATCATGATAGTCTCCCATCGTTTTACAATCAACTTCTGCCACGCATCTTGAGCTTGCTGGTAATCAGAAATCACTAATGTCCTTTTCCTCTGAGACTAGAAAAAAACGCGCCTTTAGGGGGAAGTGTGTCTTCATCAAACCTTTCCCAACTGTTCATGTACTCATAAGGATAAACGCCCTTTTTAACGAGAGTTGGTCAAAATATTTTTCCGTTATGGGCAGGACTTTAAGGACATAGCTAGTGACCTAATGACCCATCATGTGTTGCATAGAGTCATAAAAAGACTGTTATTTAGATTAAAGCACATGTACTTTTCTGATGACTGTGGGAATGCATGCTACCCTGAAGGCGTTGGTTACTTTCTTGCAATATAAGATGAGAGTCGTAACCTCGCAAGTTATGAAAGAAGATGGCAGCTTCCATGTCTTTGGTTCAAACTTTAGTTGAAGATTGCATTTGTTGTGCGCAGCTCCTCTGAACTTTTCCGCTAATGTGATCATGGTCTCTTACTGTTGGGTTCGCTGCGTCTGATGAAGGGGCCTAAACCACAAATCCAACAGTGAGTGGGTGAAGCATACTGTTGTTGGTCTTCAGACGTCATCATGATTCAGATAAATTCAGATTATTAGAACAATCATTACGCACTTGCTGCATGCGCTGTAAAAATCTTCTAGCCGCATCTGGTCCTCTGTATAATTCTGGCCTTGAATGAGCGCCATCCGACCAACAACAATGAAAGCAAATGAACAAATCTGATGATTACTCATTAAGACTGTTTTTCGAAGTTTTTGGGGGCCCCGGGGCCCCTTTATAAGGTACAATAAGCGACTCGAAGTCTGCGTAAAACAACATATGGAGAATGTTGCAGCCGTTTCCAGTTTTTAAAACTAACTTTAGATCCTGGCGGGGGCGTAGTTTGTTCTGTCCCTTTCAGTCTACAGAACTTTTACAATGTTTCTTATGTTCGCTCGCGGCTTGAACAGATGGCATTCTTGTTAAACATTTCTACAGAATTCTTGTTTGCCATGATCTTTTGAAGTATGCTGCATTAGTCTACTCATTGTTCGTATCAATGTGTAATGGGGCAGCCCTGCTGGCGAAAACATTAGGAGTAAGTCCACATGACTTTTGGCTGTTCGCCTATTGTTGGACTGTTCTTGGGAATTTTAAATGGCACCAAATTTGTTTCCCACCCCATTGTAAAATTTAAACAGTTAGGGGTTTTTTGTTTTAAAACTGATCATTTGGTTTACCTAACAAAAAGGATTTTCCATTAAAGGGTTAAGATCTTTGTGTATTGCCGGGGGTTTCCCTCCTGCGTGTCGCGGACAGATGCCCTTGCAAGAACGCCCCACATAAACTTTTGTTGTCTGAATTTTTTATTTTTTAAAATGCTCTCTTTAAAACCAAAACTCCCGGGGTAGCGGAATGTAACCTTCCCTACATGGGTGCATACTTACCTTTTTTAATCTAATCCAAAGACTTCGCCCCCTGACCAACCAGGCCCTCATTTTAGTTTTCTTCAGCCAGGCAAAAGTGAAAAGCATTCGTTCCCCCCAACCGGGTTTAATAATAAGGGGAAAGAATGTCTTGTTTAGTCGAGACCCAGATTTCCTAGATTTTTTCATTTATTGTTATATAGTCGATTAAAACAGCTAACATTACTTTAACTGGTGGGTCTATTGTTTTTTACTTAAAAACTGAGAAATTGCATTACAACGTTTGCCTGTACTTTTTTGGGGTCAATGACTTCTAAATCAAATCATAGTGTTTTGAAAACGCTCTCTTCAGCTTCCCTTTCAAACAATTCGTCTTGCCCTTTCATATATCTTACCATGCTGTTTTTCTTTCAACCCAAAAATATTTATTTAAATTTTAAAAAAAAAATTTAATCAGAATCAATATCAGGGCCTTTTTGTGTTTGGGACCATAAAAAATTAAAAAACCCCTTTTTGGGTGTTGTTAATGTGGCTGTTTGAACAATTTTAAAGGTCTCGTTTTTTTTTTTTTAAAGCATCCTTTTTTTTTTCCTGGGGGTCGGCTTTGAAAAAACTTGCCCCCCCTTTTTCTTTGAAGATCAAACTTTTTGTCTTTTGTAGTCTTAAAATCAGCCTGTAAAGGGGCTAAATTTTTTCACCGTGATGTTTGAGTCGCTATGCTTTATTTTTGTCATTTTAACGGCTAATTTTAGCCGTTATTATTGAACCATGCGTGTTTTTTGGATTTTATTTTTAAAATTTTTGTTGCAGCCCCTACACAAATGAACACGGGCCCAAAGAGCCAAAGACAAACCCCCTAGAGGAAAAGCCGCGGGGGCCTTCCCGTTGCAAAAGACCAACCTCGTTCCTGCTGATAGAGCACTTATAGTTGATTTCCGTATTAAATATGTAACAGCAAAAGCAGCAAATACCTTCGTTTTGGTTTTTCTGTTTTTGAAAGGGCCTCTCATTTTTTTTGCATTTTTGAATGTTTGTTAATCTGAAGGTTTTTATGCTAGGGTTTTTTACTATCTCTTCTCTTGGGATCCCGGTGGTAAACATTTGGAAAAAACCTTAACGAATGCTTTTTTAAAAGAAAAAAAATTTATTTTAAACATATTCTAATCTGTTTTTCTTTAATATCAGCTGCGCTCTATAATAAAAACAAAAGTTACATTAACGGTTTTTTCGGGTTCTTTTTTTTATCAATTTTAATGTTTTTATTGTCTCTCACTTTTCCCCCGCTTCCATACAACTCTTATCCTCTGTTGACCTTAGGGCAAACCATAAACCTATTTTGTTGTTAAAAAATTCAAGCCCAACATTGGGAAGAGTAAACTTTAGACACTAGGCTCGTTATTTTTACCCCTCCCACCCCCAAAACAATTTTTTATTTATCAAAATGATGATAAGGGCTAAACCCCGCTAGCGTAGATTTGGTTTTGGACTACCTAATTGACTTTCACTTTCGTTATTTTTTGGAAAAAAAAAACTTTTCCTTGTCTTTTTAACGGGTTTTTCCTTCACACAGCAAAAAAACCTTTTAAACGATATTGCTGTGGGGCTAAAACAAATTTCCCTATTTCTGCCTGCTTTTGGGATATGTGTATGTAATCACTCTTTCATATATTGCAATTTTTTACTCATATTGTTTCTTAATCACTTTGCTAAATCGGGGGCTAACAAATCAAACCTAAAAAGATTCAAAATGCTGTACTTTTCTTCGGTGTTTGATTTTTGAAAACGTTTGTATTCGTTTTAAAATTTTGTTCAATACAATCTGTCTTTTAATGCCCTTGAAAGTAGGTGCATGCCTTTTTAAAAACCAAATCTAAGGGAAAAGCGATTTCCAAACGCAAACTTTTTCAGCTACAAACTTTTTGCCGTCTTTTGTATCTGCGCGCCTATTCTATGTTTTTGCGCTTTTTCATTTTCAATTCCTTAAACGCAAGATCGGCCCTTTCATTCCCAGTTAGCCATAGATCAGAATAGGGTTAAAAATATTGTCTGCATTGTGTAAAGAAAATATTTCTTGCCTCAAAGTTTTATAGAATTTTTCTTAACGATTGCCCGCCCCAGATTCTGCTACAACTGTCCTGTTTGTGTTGTTGTTGACGCGAGTTCTATTTTGAGGTATAAGCCGAGCAGAGCTGGCACATCACTTCATCCGGCTCTAGGTCTGAAATTTGACAGTAGAATTTGATCGCATCAATCGTAGATGGATTATTTGGACAGAATATTCCGTTTATTTCCCTTCACGCCTTGGGGCTTCTTTCAGTCTTCTATTACGGTTCAAGAATCGAGCCATGTGCTTGTGCCATTTTTTTTATAACAAATAAAAGTTAAATTCCCTTTAAACCATGGCAGGAATGAAGATGAAGAAGATTATGATGTTTTTGACCTGAAGACGATATGAGTGAAATGATCCCTTTGACACGCCATCGCTCAATGCTCTCATTGCGGCATGGAATTAACAGAAGTAAGGTTAAATCATTTTACCGAAGTTTAGGACAAGAACCTCCCGAATATATAGACCCAAATGATTTTGAATTAAAAAAGATGATCATTTGTCTGTTAAAAAAAACGACCAAGGACAACTTTGTTCGGCTTAAACTAACAGACCCATCAAAGTTTTTAGAAGAGTACAATTATGCAAAGACTCAGTGTGAAAGATCCCAAATCGCCTTGGCATTGCTTAGACCAAAATTAGATAGTGAGGCAGTTTCTAAACTTCAAAACACACTACAAGAACTCCCAACAGCTAACAAATACAAAACATGGAACTTTAAAGAATTAAAATCAATCGGCAGATGAAATATAATGCAATAGAAGCAGAAACCAGTTTTTCAGAGAAAAAGCTTTACAGCTACACGGAACTCGCCGCTACCCATGCGAGAAACTAACGGCCCTTTGATCCTGCTTCCAGGAGAAAGCATCAGAGGCGAATTAACTAAACAATTTAGCAAAACTAGGTGAACTAGATGAGCATATAAAAAGAGGAAAAAGAAAAAATCGTGAGGCTGACGGACCGCATGCCTAGGGCCGTGCGTGAGATTAAAGAAAGAATAAGACAAAGACTAAAGATCTTGAACAAGAACGATCAGCAAGGACTAGGAAGTGCTGACTACTAACCGAGGACCAATTACGAACTCCAGTGAATGAATAAGAGAAATAACCGGGAAAAATTTTTTATGAAGACCCACGACACTAGCAGAACGAACCGAACACTTTTTAAGAGAAGGAGTCACATTAGCAAGCTTTTATAACACCTTAGGTTTTGAAAATAAGTACCCGGGTGATGGCTATTACAGGCGTGGTGGGAGAGCAAAGTTCATGCCCCGCCGCCATCGCCTCCGCCTGATAAATCGGGGTTAAAAAAAACAGTTTTGATCATCTTAAAGTTTTTAAAAAAAAATTAGCTGTAAAGCCGTGACTTTTTACCGGAATTTGGGGGATATTTCACGGTTTTTTTTTTGTCTACGCAAGCAAAGTATTTTGGCTTTTTTTGGCCGACACTTATGGCATATTTCTTGAAATGGTTTGGGTTACTATTTAGTAAGAAAAACCAAGTAATCCTATCCATTAAAATCCAAAACAACGTGTCTTTTTCATATTCATGGTCATCGCAACAAGTCCGCGAGTTTTGCTGCCTTTCAATGACTTTGGGGTTTGGACTTCGGAATTAATGACTTAACTTGGTGTTTTTTTTATTTTTGAAATATTTACGGGGCTCAAATTTGTCCGTTTTTCCAAAACCTTCGTTCATTGCCTCTATAAAAAATTTTCATTATTATAGTTTTTATTGTACCTATCTGGAGTCTGGGGTCAAAAAAGCAGCATTAAAAACCGTCCAAACAGAAAAAGTCTACTTTCGATCTTGCGTATTGTAAAAACTTTTTTGTACCTTTGAAACTTGAAGAAATCAACTTTAAAATTTTAATGGCGTCCTAAAAAATTTTGCAAGTATTGTTTTTTCGCGTAAAAAGCCAAGAAGGATCATTTTTATCTGATTTTTGCCTTGCTTGCGCCCCAGCAAACACCAAACAAAAGTACAATAGAGTCGTTTAAATTTGTTCTATTCCCCCCAATTAGCCCTTAGAAATTCTAAGAAAAAATTTGTCCAAAAGCTGTTTTATGCCTTGCTGAAGGACCCGGGGTCAAAAGTTGTGCCCCCAAAAAAAAAAGATTTGAAAGGAGGATGCCAGTCATAGTTTTACTTCTTGCGTGCCCCGAAAAAAAAAAGGTCGCCCAGGGGCCCTGATTATGAACCAACTTTTGTCTAAACCTGCTGATTTTAATATTTTAATTCGTTACAGATCCTTTTTAAAAACCTTCATGTCTATTATGTTTGCGAGTGGATTAACGGGTTTTCCCCTTTGTAATGGTGCTTGCATTCAGTCCCCAAAAAAACTCGAAGGGGTAATAAAATGAAATCTGTACACTGACCTCACCCAAAGGATCAAGGGGAAATTTTTAAAAACAGCAACGACACTCCACACCCCCTTGATGGCAAAAACACAGAAAGTTTAACTTTTTCTGATAAAACTGCATCGGGTATAAAACCACCTTCTTGATGTGGCGTTTCAAAGGGGGGTTTTTTAAAATTCTCTTAATGGGGTACTCCCTTTTTATAAAAAGGGGTCGGTCCAGCAATGTCAAGATATCATTTTTCTATATTTTTAAGATTGTATGCGGGCCCAAAAAATATTTTGCACCCTATATTTTAATCCCAAAGTTTTAAAAAAAGTTTTTTTAAAAATAACAACCCAAAACCCCCTTCGTTTTTTTGAACTGCTATTGATAACAATTGGGGGGGGGGGCCAAAAAAGGGCGCTCCATGAAAAAAATTCCTACAAATCGATGGTTTAATATAACGAAGCCAAGGAGAAAAAAAAGGTTCAAAAGTTACAAAACAGGGACCAAATTACGATTTTTAACAAAAAGCTGATGGTTTTTTAAAGGGTTTTTTTCTCACAAAAGAACAAAATAACTTTTACATTTTCTCTCAAACTTAACAATGCAAATCTAAAACAATGTTTTTCTTCAACCTGAAAAGAAGGAGGTTACTAATTTTGATAAAGAGCTAGCTAAAAATGTTAGCTTTAGGGCTAACAAATTATAAAATTTAGAGTTACAACCCCGACCAAAACTACTAATGAGGGGGAAAGCCCCGCTCGATCTGCTTTAAACATTCATACTCAAATGTTCATTTGGATGAGCTAAGCACTGATGAAAACTTATATAGGGAAAGGGCCCTCAACTTTTTTTTAAGAGCTCTTCCATCAGGAAAGCTGCATATTGCGATTATGAAATTATACAATTCCCCTAATTTACAGTTTAAAAGATTAGTTTGCGGGAGGGTTGGATCATTTAATAAAAAAATTGCAGACAAAACAGGGAAAGTCGTGAAATGTATAACCTGCACATTTTTTGGAAATAAAATAATACGTTTTAAAAAATAATGTCGCGTGGGCCAGAAGAATCAGAGTTTACATTAGCGCCTGTAAGGTTTATAACCTTAGAATTAAAAGACCTTGCAGATGTTGCGGACTTTGAACAAAAAAGGGGAATAGGCGCTTTGTATGGTTTTTGAGTACACTAAAGATGGTGATTTAAACGCAAAGAGGTTGGGCGACAACAAAAAGTTTCCTAAACTAGAACAACTGCGCAATCTAAGGCAAATAATGTTGGCCAGTATAATATAAAATAGTTCGAAAGCCTGACCTTAAATGGCACTTAGAACCAAATTTAGAATGGGAAATAAAATTTTGAATTCATAAGCCCATTTACAATTTTTTTTTGGCCGTCAAAAAAGTTTCAGAAAACATTAACTCTGGCCCTTTACATGTAAGTCTTATGCCAAGACAATAGGGGAAAAGAGATTGAAATAAAGCCGTATGGGAAAAAACATACATCCCCACAGAAAGAAGGGGTTTTAAAAGAGCTTCTAAAAAAATTACGTTCTGCCGAAAATGAAATGGGGGACACGTTCACAATAATATTTAAAAATTCTGTTTAAAAATAAGGAGAGGGATGGGGTTGTGGGCTTTTAGTGACGCCCTTTTTTAAAGGGAATTCAATTACGGGCAAAATTTAACGTTGACAGTTTTAAATTACTGTGTCTTTTTTCAAAATGGCGGGATATTAAGGTCTAACAAAAAAACAAAATCAATTTTATCTAAAAGAAACAATCACAGACTGAATTGGGGATTAATCTTACACACTTAGGCCTTATGGGATTTATAACTGAACAATTTTTAACGGGGGAAAGAAAAAACAAAACCGGATTAGATTAAGTTCGTTAAAAACTAGGGGAGCAGTTAAACTTTTGACAAAAACCCCTCATTGCTCTTTGATTTGTGGCAACTGTTGTGGAAAAACAATTTTTACCAGACCTTTACAAACATTATCGTATAATTTTAAATCATTTTTGTGGTTTTCTGTCCAACACTTAAATGAACAAAGCAATAAAATAGAAGTTTATATGACAGAATGACATAATTTAGTTGACCTAGCAATAAACTGAGTGAGTGTTTAAACTTTTTATAGACGTTTGAAGGAACGCAGCACTATTTTTTATAGATGACTGTTCGGAAAAAGAGACAAGTTAAAAAAGAAACCTTTGTAAAAACAAGCTTTCAGGGAAGACATGCTGGGATAAGGGTGATTTTATTCAAAAATATAACTCATTTTTAAAAAGATTTTAGAAACATAAAGACGTAGTATTTCACAGAAAACAGAGATCTTTTAAGAATTTTTTGCGCAAAATGAGTTTTGAAAATGACAGAAAAAAAAAGGTTTTAAAAAAAAAACTAAAATCTGAAAAGTTAGTAATTGTATTGAAAACGGTAACCCTGCCCCGTAGTTTGTTTTAATAATCGTTTTTTTTTGTTATTAAAGTCTTCTTGTCAGAGAACTGAAATATACCCTTCTAGTCACTTTCGCCCAAAAAAGGGGGGGGGGGGGGGGTGGAGAGCAAGGGGGTAGAACAGACATTTCCCGTTCTCTCTCCCCTCTTTCCCCCCCCCCCCCCCTCCCATCCCCTACCACCTTGAAAATTTTAAGTGAGAAGGGTGTGTTGTGTGTGTTGTGGTGTGCGGGTGCATAGACGGCAAAAACAAGAGAAAAAAGCAAACAAACAAAAAACCCGACGACGAAATCGGAGTTTATTTTCATAAACTGATAAAATGAAAACACAGGTTTTCCTCCTTTTGTATAATTTTTACCCTATTTCCACCCGTTTTCCTTAAACTGCAAAAAAGAGTCACAAAAATCCAAAAACCTTCACATGAAAAAATTAATTCAGTTTAATTTAGAAAGAAGGGGGTTATTACCGCCAAAACATTGACAAAAAAAAGCACATGACAAACACATCATTTCGACCTCTTGGTCCTTCAGGGAAAAAAAAAAAAAGATCACATTTAAAAATTTTGGGCAGTACAAAAAAAAGAACGAAGAGTGACTCATCTGTTGTTGTCCAGGGGTAGGGAGGGGTTTCCCTGCCCTCCCCACCCCCAAAGGACAACCAGATGATCACCTTCGTTTTTTGTACTGTCCTAAATTTAAATGTGATTTTTTTTTTTTTTTTTTTCCTGAAGAAACCCAAGAGGTTTTTAATCATCGTGCTTGTCATGTGCTTTGTTTGTCAAGTCAGGGGAACTAACCACTCTCTTTTTTAAATTTTGCTTCGTTTTTCCGCCGTCATCACGCCTTTTGAATATTTCAGTTTAAAAACTCTCTCCTCTCTCTCCTCTCTCTCCTCTCCTCTCCTCTCCCTCTCTCCTGTCTTCGCGCTAAAGAGATCACATTTTTTTCCTCTGATCTAAAATTTTACAGAAAACGATTTAAAAAAAAATATCCGGTGTTTTTTAGAAATCTATGTTTAAAAAGGTTTTGGGGAATGAGGTCCTCCCCCCCCCCCCCCCCCCCGACTTGTAGCTGTCATCAACGCATGGGCGCCCGATATGGGCCCTTTTGGGGCGGGGGGGCAAAAAACAACTTACCTATTACCCTCCTCTCTCCTCTCCTCCCTCCTTCATTATTTCATTTTATCTTGTACACTCTTTTTTAGGTAAATGTCGCATTTGCACTGGGGTCTGTACTACAAATTTAGGTCAGAGAATTTCGGAACAAACATGGGGGATAACGAGGCTCGTAAACAAGAGGGCCTCGGCCCTTTAAACAGAACCCGGGGTAAAGGGCACGCTGCCCGCGGGGAAAACTCTGCCTAAAATCTCTCTTCCCTCGGTGTGTGGGTGTGTGGTGTGTTGGTGTGTGTGGGTGTGTTGTGTGGTTGCGTGGGTCTGATTGCTGATGCGGGGGGAGGGTCAAATGTTTTTTTTTTTTTTTAAAGTTTTTTCTTCTTCTTTACCCTTACTTTTATTTTTTTTTTTGTTTTACACAAAAATATACAAGAAAAGGATTTTTTTTTAAAGAAATGAATGATGGTAATTTTTTTTTCAAAAATAAAAGAAAGCAAACTGAATTTTTTTTTAAATGGCAGCCGTGGTGTCCGAAGGTTTCTACTAAAACTGTTAGAAAGATTCGGATGCAACATGGTCAACTATTTTTTGTCTCAGGGGTCACCAGGAGGTATAAACACACACACACACACACACACACACACACACACACACACACACACACACACACACACACACACAAACAAACAAAAAAGTTTAAAAAGGAAAACGAAAACAAGCTAAATGAATATAAAATCAAGTCAGAGAGAGGACAAAATCAAGCGCTTTGATAATAATATACCGTCAGATGAATTACCACAGGGTCTGGTTGGCCTAGCGGACAGAGCCTTGTCCTGTTCATTCAAGCGTCCTGGGTTCAGTTCCTACATGAGACAGCCAAGTTCACCATCATTTCCTCTTCATAGTCAACATTAGCTGGGACTCCAGCCTCCTCCAAGTTATTCTGATGCAACTTCATGAAAAGGAGGTCTGTGTGTAAGCGAATGCGTTGAGAACGGAAGAAAATGAACGAGAACAACGTACACGCACATTCAGTTCCACTGTCTCCTGCACAGAAGAGCAAACCATGCTTGCTGGTGGAGCATATCACTTAGACGCAGACACATGCACACAAATACACATGCACACTCTCTCATGATTCAAACTTCAAGATTTAATTACCCACGCAGGGCATGCAGGATTTCAGAAAGCATACACAAAGTCAATAACACAACGAGATTTCACAAAATACTCGCATTATGAAATCTCCATTTAATCAATTACTTGCGTAGAATTGTGTGATGCAACATTACAAGTTCTGCCCCCTTCTGACCTGTTTTTCTGTGGACAACAATTTGCAACATGAGAATACGGACTTTGGACAACAATTTGCAACATGAATACAGGCTTCGGACAACAATTTGCAACATGAGAATACAGCTTCGGACAACAATTTGCAACATGAGAATACAGGCTTCGGACAACAATTTGCAACATTAGAATACGGACTTTGGACAACAATTTGCAACATGAGAATACGGACTTTGGACAACAATTTGCAACATAAGATTACAGACTTCAGACATGATCAAATATCGGACAGCAAATTTTACGCATATCAGAAAGATCAGGATTCCACAACAAAACGAAACTCATCTCCATCCGTATTCATATTTCTCTACATTAATGTTAAGAACTGCACACGGAACACGCCCTGTTTCAACTGGTCAACCGTGACTGCTACATTTCACTTTCACTAACGAAACTGTCTACACATAGGGTGACATTGGCAGCGACCACATCCTCTCTCTCTCTCACACACACACACACACACACACACACACACACACACACACACAAACACAACAACACACACACACACACACACACACACAAACACAAACACAACACACACACACACACACACACACACACACACACACACACACACACCACACACACACCAAACACACATACTCCCATACATACATACAAGACCACTACGTTTTTAAACATCATCCCCGAAGACAGAATATAATTATCGTAACGATGAGCTTTAAGGAAAAGAAGAGAAAACAAAACCGGTCATATTTCGCAAAATGTCATTGGTGAAGCTCGGGAATATTTCCCCTGCATGAAGAGAAGAAGAAGAAGAAGAAGAAGAAGAAAGAAAGAGAAGAAGAAGAAGAAGAAAAAGAAGGAGAAGAAGAAGAAGAAGAAGAAGAGAGAAGAAGAAAAAAAAAAAGAAAGAAAGAAAGAAAGAAAGAAGAAAAGAAAAAAAGAAGAAGAAGAAGAAGAAGAAGAAGGAGGAGGAGGAGGAGGAGAGGAGGAGGAGGAGGAGGAGAAGAAAGAAGAAGAAGAAGAAGAAGAAAGAAGAAGAAGAAGAAAGAAGAAGAAGAAGAAGAAGAAGAAGAAGACAAGAAGAAAGAAGACGAAGAAGAAGAAGAAGAAGAAGAAGAGGAGGGAGGAGGAGGAGGAGAAGAAGAGAAGAAGAAGACGAAGAAGGAGAAGAAGAAGAAGACGAAGAAGAAGAAGAAGAAGAAAGAAGAAGACGAAGACAGAAGAAGAGAAGAAGAAGAAGAAGAAGAAGAAGAAGAAGACGAAGAAAGAAGAAGACGAAGAAGAAGAAGAAGAAGAAGAAGAAACACGAGAACCAGACTATATTAAATCTGTTTATTAAGTCCTTGGGGCAGTGGGCATAGGGAAGAAAAGAGAGTTTGGAGATAAAAAAGAGACATGAGCAGCAGCATGGAGGGGGAAAGGAGGTAGATCTATCTCAGTTTCTGTCCTGTTAGAAACCCTGAGGATTCTACTGATTGACAAACCCTCAACACAGTGTTGTGACAAAACCCTCACACAGTGTTGTGACAAACCCTCAACACAGTGTTGTGACAAACCCTCAACACAGTGTTGTGACAAACCCTCAACACAGTGTGTGACAAACCCTCAACACAGTGGTGTGACAAACCCTCACACAGTGTTGAAACTAACGGAGTGGAGACCTTAACACAGTGAAGAAACTGACAGACGAAAAAACACACAGTCAAGAAACTAACAGACTACAATCACAAACACAGTGAAGAAACTTATACACACAATAAAAACGCAAACACTGTGAAGAGACTGACAGACGACAAACACAAACACAGTTGAAAAAACTAACAGCGTGAAACACAAACACAGTGAAGAAACTAACAGACTACAAAACACCAACACAGTGAAGAAACTAACAGACTACAAACACAAACACAGTGAAGAAACTAACAGACTACAAACACAAACACAGTGAAGAAACTGAACTACAAACACAAACACAGTGAAGAAATGACTACAAACACAAACACAGTGAAGAAACTGACTGACTACAACACAAACACAGTGAAGAAACTGACTACAAACACAAACACAGTGAAGAAACTGACTGACTACAAACACAAACACAGTGAAGAAACTGACTACAAACACAAACACAGTGGAAGAAACTGACTACAAACACAAACACAGTGAAGAAACTGACTACAAACACAAACACAGTGAAGAAACTGACTACAACACAAACACAGTGAAGAAACTGACTACAAACACAAACACAGTGAAGAAACTGACTACAAACACAAACACAGTGAAGAAACTAACAGACTACAAACACAAACACAGTGAAGAAACTAACAGACTACAAACACAAACACAGTGAAGAAACTGACTGACTACAAACACAAACACAGTGAAGAAACTGACTGACTACAAACACAAACACAGTGAAGAAACTGACTACAAACACAAAACACAGTGAAGAAACTGACTGACTACAAACACAAACACAGTGAAGAAACTGACTACAAACACAAACACAGTGAAGAACTGACTACAAACACAAACACAGTGAAGAAACTGACTACAAACACAAACACAGTGAAGAAACTGACTACAAACACAAACACAGTGAAGAAACTGACTACAAACTCAAACACAGTGAAGAAACTAACAGACTACAAACCACAAACACAGTGAAGAAACTAACAGACTACAAACACAAACACAGTGAAGAAACTAACAGACTACAAACGCAAACACAGTGAAGAAACTACAGACTACAAACACAAACACAGTGAAGAAACACTGACACAAACACAAACACAGTGAAGAAACTAGACAGACTACAAACACAAACACAGTGAAGAAACTAACAGACTACAAAACGCAAACACAGT
The DNA here is from genome assembly GCA_018398815.1 of Conus ventricosus. Taxonomy (NCBI): domain Eukaryota; kingdom Metazoa; phylum Mollusca; class Gastropoda; order Neogastropoda; family Conidae; genus Conus; species Conus ventricosus. Next base: position 7,196,716 of record CM031622.1, read on the forward strand.
GAAGAAACTAACAGACTACAAACACAAACACAGTGAAGAAACTACAGACTACAAACACAAACACAGTGAAGAAACTGACTACAAACACAAACACAGTGAAGAAACTGACTGACTACAAACACAAACACAGTGAAGAAACTGACTACAAACACACAGTGAAGAAACTGACTGACTACAAACACAAACACAGTGAAGAAACTGACTGACTACAAACACAAACACAGTGAGAAACTAACAGACTACAAACACAAACACAGTGAAGCTTCCCACATCGGTGAGCAATGACGTAGCATCACATAGTCAGCGTCCACTGGAGTGCTGCTATTCGTTGTCCTGAGTCCATAAGCGGTAGTCAGCTTGGACAGTAATTCCTTCTTCAGGCGTCGCTGCAAAGCTGATCGAACTGCGTTGAAAATCTAGGACAAAAAGGAGAATAATTATGTATGTATGTTGTATGATGTACGTATGTGTGTGTGTGTGTGTACGTAATGCATGTTGTGTGTGTGTTGTGTGTGTGTGTGTGTGTGTGTGTGTGTGTGTGTGTGTGGTATGTGTGTGTATGTATGCATGTATGTATGTATCTATATATTGTCAGTACAGCCATGAGTTAATCTGACAATAAATTGGTTTCAGTCAGTCAGTCAGTCAGTCAGTCAGTATGTATGATGGATGGATGGATGGATGGATGATTGGATGGATGGATGTTCGTATGTGTGTGTATGTATGCATGTGTGTGTGTATGGATGTGTGTATGTGTGTATGTATGTATGTATGTATGTATGTATGTATGTATGTACGTTTGTATGTATGCATGTATATGTGTATGTGTGTATGTATGCATGTATGCATGTAACATATGCATGTGTGTGCATATATGTATGTATGGATGTGTGTATGTATGTATGTATGTATGTATATGTGTATGTGTGTATGTATGCATGTATGTAATGTATGTATGTGTGTGAGAGCGTGTGTGTGCTCTGTGCACGCACGCGTGCGCGCATGTGTGTGTGTGTGTGTGTGTGTGTGTGTGTGCGTGTGTGTGTGTGTGTGTGTACGTGTGTGTGTGCGTGTCTGTGTGTGTGTGTGTGTGCGTGCACGCGCATATGCGAGCGCGCGTGTGCGTGCGTGCATGCGCGCGCGCGTGTGTGTGTGTGTGTGTGTGTGTGTGTGTGTGTGTATCTATCTAAGAAGCCAAGAAATAAAATAAGAGAAGACAATCAAATCACAAAAAGAGCACATCTGAATTACACATCATCCTTTCCGTTGCGCCGATAATCTGTTTTGTCTGAACGTCAAGAAAAGGACGTAAAAACTACTGAACAACTTCAGTAAAAGTTGGTGGAGAGATGGGTGAATCCATGGTGTTTTAGTGTGAGGTTCTCGAATCAGTTAAGGTTCTACCAATTTCTACCCTATGCGCATCTGCCGAAAGCTAACCTAACCATACCCTTTTCCCAACCGTTTGTAACGATAACATAAGACCGTAGAGAACATCTGTAAAAAATAAAATAAAAAAAAGAATTTTTCAAAAGAATTCCTGCTCCAGCTGAAACTGTTAGAGTGACCTCCCTTGACCATGCCATTTGCGTTGAGCCTAACTTTGAGTGTTCGTTTTTTCTGTTGTTTAGCAAGATTACGCAAACACGATTTCATCAATTCAAATGTAACCCTGTAAAGAGATGGACCCTCCCCCCTCCAGCCATCCCCCCCCCCCCCCCCTAAAAACAATGGTGGCGCAGGTGTGTAGCGAAGATGTACATCAAAGGAGATGTCCAGGAATTGTTCACGTTTCCCGTGGGGTTTCTTTTGTTTGTTTTGGGTTTTTTTTATGATGTATTGCTTGCAGGACAAGGGAAAACAACACCAGTGCTACACAAACGAAAAAAGAAAACGGCGTTCTTTTTCAGACAGTAACAAAATAAAATACACACACACACACACACACACACTCATACATACACGCACACACACACACACACACTCACACACACGCGCGCATGCACACACACACACACACACACGCACCAAATATGTTAAAAATGATGTATCGTAGATGTGAAAACATTGTCGGAAATTTGATGGTGTATGGAGTGGCAGCCATTTTGAGAGAGAGAGAGCTTGTCACACTGCTGAATCGTTTCCTCAGTAATGGACCTTCAAAAGCTGGCTAAAACTCTTCCAGTTTTTGCCAAATATTCACAACATAACAAAAAATGTCAAACCCACTGTCATCTCTCGCCAAACGCTTTTTTTCAGAAACAAAACCAATAACTTAATCCTCCAAAGGGGAAAACCAGTACACAAAATCACAATTCTACTCTTCACATTTTACACATTTTCGGCCTGGTGGCCTTTTTCAAGTGAAGAGAGTTTTGGGTGTTTTTTTTTTTCTCTCTTCACTTGAAAAAGGCCACGATGCCGAACATTCGTTAAATACGAAGAGTGGAATTCTGATTTCGAGCTTTTTTTTCTTCTCTCTCTCTTTCTTTCTTTCTTTCTGATAATCTAGTGACAGTGACGTGTTAAACCAGGTGATCCAATGTGACCAGAGAGTACATACAGACTTGACCAGACAGACTTGACCAGACAGACTTGACCAGGCAGACTTGACCAGACGTGACCAGACAGTATATACAGACCTTGACCAGTCAGGTGATCTAAGGTGAGTAGTGTGTGACCAGACAGTACATACAGACTTGACCTTGACCAGTCAGGTGGTCCCAGACAGTACATACAGACTTGACCAGACAGACTTGACCAGACGTGACCAGACAGTATATACAGACTTGACCAGTCAGGTGACCAGACAGTACATAGACTTGACCAGTCAGGTGGCCCAATGTGAGTAGTGTGTGACCAGACAGTACATACAGACTTGACCAATCAGGTGATCTAATGTGAGTAGTGTGTGACCAGACAGTACATAGACTTGACCAGTCAGGTGACCAGACAGTACATACAGACTTGACCAGTCAGGTGACCAGACAGTACATACAGACTTGACCAGTCAGGTGACCAGACAGTACATACAGACTTGACCAGTCAGGTGACCAGACAGTACATACAGAGTTGACCAGTCAGGTGACCAGACAGTACATACAGACTTGACCAGTCAGGTGATCCAATGTGAGTAGTGGGTGACCAGACAGTACATACAGACTTGACCAATCAGGTGATCCAATGTGAGTAGTGGGTGACCAGACAGTACATACAGACTTGACCAGTCAGGTGACCAGACAGTACATAGACTTGACCAGTCATGTGACCAGACAGTACATACAGACTTGACCAGTCATGTGACCAGACAGTACATACAGACTTGACCAGTCAGGTGACCAGACAGTACATACAGACTTGACCAGTCATGTGACCAGACAGTACATACAGACTTGACCAGTCATGTGACCAGACAGTACATACAGACTTGACCAATCAGGTGGTCCAATCTGAGTAGTGTGTGACCAGACAGTACATACAGACTTGACCAGTCAGGTGACCAGACAGTACATACAGACTTGACCAGTCAGGTGGTCTAATTTGAGTAGTGTGTGACCAGACAGTACATACAGACTTGACCAGTCAGGTGGTCCAATCTGAGTAGTGTGTGACCAGACAGTACATACAGACTTGACCAGTCAGGTGACCAGACAGTACATACAGACTTGACCAGTCAGGTGGTCTAATTTGAGTAGTGTGTGACCAGACAGTACATACAGACTTGACCAGTCAGGTGGTCCAATGTGAGTAGTGTGTGACCAGACAGTACACAGACTTCACCAGTCAGGTGACCAGACAGTACATACAGACTTGACCAGTCAGGTGACCAGACAGTACATACAGACTTGACCAGTCAGTGGTCCCAGACAGTACACACAGACTTGACCAGTCAGGTGGTCCCAGACAGTACATACAGACTTGACCAGCAGCTCTTTCTCCAGCCCCAGGTTGAGGATGCAGACGTAGTCCCCTGTCAGCGTGGTGTCAAACAGACTGGGTCGTCGGAACTGATGGAGAAGTTGGCCCCGTCCCTCGCCATCCTGTGGACAGTTGGCTCCGTGACAGGCTTGTTGGAAGATGATGATGAGGTGGTGGTGGTGGTGGTGGTGGTGGTGGTGGTTGCTGCTGCTGATGGTGGTGGTGGTGGTGGTGATTGCGATGATGATGATGATAATGGTGTTGATGGTGATGATGGTGGGTGGTGGTGTTGATGATGATGATGATGATGATGATGATGATGATGATGATGATGATGATGATGATGGTGATGATGATGATGATGATGATGATGGCTATGTCCCTCGCCTCCCTGGCATCTGGAGACAACTAAACCGTGAGCGTGTTAAAACAATAAACAAGTAGGGTAACTCTTGTTCCCACAAGAAAACATAACTCCGAAGGAATGCTGCTTACGACACCGAATCGCCTAGCATACATGACAGCACACAGAGCACACAGAACACTAGCAGACATGACAGCACACAGAGCACACAGAACACTAGCAGACATGACAGCACACAGAGCACACAGAACACTAGCAGACATGACAGCACACATAGCACACAGAACACTAGCAGACATGACAGCCACACAGAGCACATAAACAAGGAAACATCCCCGTTTGCTCTGTGTGCTCTGTGCTGTCATGTCTGCTAGTGTTCTGTGTGCTGTCATGTCTGCTAGTGTTCTGTGTGCTCTGTGTGCTGTCATGTCTGCTAGGCGATTCGGTGTCGCACACGTTCCTTTGGAGTTACGTTTTCTTGTGAACGCTGTCGTAAACACTTGGGAACGTGTGATCGT
>CM031622.1:7202515-7210015 GCA_018398815.1 Conus ventricosus
GTTAAATTTTTCAAAAATTTATGGGGAAATTTTGTTTTTTTTTTTGTTTTGGTTGCAAAAATCCCTTTAAAAAGGGAATTTTGTTATAATATATTTTTTCAAAAAACCTTTGGTTTTTTAAAAAAATTTTTTTTTTCTTGTTTTTTTACCCCCCGGGCATCCCCCATGACAGGGAAATTTATCCATACGCACCGAAATTTTTTCCCAATCACCAAAGGGCCCCTCCCAAATGTTTTTCTTTCCCCTCTCCTTCAGGGAAAAACTTTACTAACTCCATTAACAACTTGTAACAGATTTACACATGTATCTCTCCCCGATGAGGACAAAAAAATCGCACCCAGTTCTCTCCTCACCCCGAGAGAAAAATCAATCTACACTGTATTTTCCCTCACACCGGAGACAAATAAATTTCAACTGTATCTCTCTTTCCCTGAGGAAAAATAGCCTTCAACATGATCTCTCTTTTACTGAGGAAAATAATCTATTTCCGCTTCATAAAGTATGGCCTTAAATTTCCGTTACCCCAAATTCCGGACGGGAGAAATTAACCCCCGTAATCATGAGGACCTGCCTCCCTCAAGTAAAAAGTTCCTGCTTTCTCATTCCCTGTCTCTCTCTCTGGAAAATATACCCCCCTCGAACTTCCCGCCCTGGGAACGGTTCGATTCTTTCCGGCTTCTTCTGTTCTTGCGAAATGACGAGCTTCAACCCTTCCTGGAGTTGGTCTGGCTGGGGCTGAACTACCGGTGTGTTCCCACACCATGGCCATTTCAACCACCCACGGGGTAAAAGTAAAGGGGGAAAGGGAAAAGGGTGAGGGGTGAAGGGTGAAGGGCTGAAAAGAATAAGGTTCGTGAAAGTAACCTGTTCTCAATTAACATAAAAATTCTTTCTCTTTCTTTAATTTTTCCCCGTAGTTTCCCCAACTATCTTCGTCCCCTGGAATAATTGGTCAGAAACGGGGCCTCCGTCCTACAGGTTCGAGTCTTGGCCCATCTGCTGGGTTAAAATGACTTTTCCCCCCTTTCTAGTGGTGCATACTCAGTGTTCAAAACCGTGACGACCTTCCCTTACCGCCTTTTTAAATTCACCAGTGGTCCTTTCCCCCAAATGACCAATTGTTCTTAAAATGAGTCATTGTCAAATTATTTGGGGACCCCCCGCTAACTGTCAAGCCCATGATACCCCTTCCTTTTGTTGGGGGCATGGGGAAAGGTTATATATAATACATGTGATGGGGTCAATGCCTTGTGTGGGGCTAGCCCAATGACCCCCCCTCCGGGGATGAAAATTTTCTCAAAAAATTTTTTTAAAGGATATACAATTTCATTTAAAACCTTTTTCACCCCTAAATCTCAAATGTGAAAACCATCGCACATGTTTCCCCAAAATTTAATCAACGTATAGAATCAATCACTGATCCCCAAAAAAGGTTTTTCAAATTTTAAAAATTTTCAAAAAAAACATTCATAATTGTCACCATTTTCCCACACGTACTTTCAAAAATTTACGGGGAAAAAAATTAGGGATATAAAAAATTTCAAAGCACAAATTGTGTTCTACATTAAGATGTAAAGCACTTTTCCCTTGATCTTTGTTCACTCAATGTTTAAAAACCCTCTGAAAGGGAATTTTCAAGTGTAAATGCTTCTCAATAGATTAAAAAAATTTAAAAAGTTTAAACTTTATTTTTTTTTCCCCCCTTGTAAATGTTATAGTCATTAAAAAGACATGCTTTCCATTGTTGACAATGAAATGAAAAAAATTGGGTTTTGTCTCTTTTGCACAATCAAACATGTTATTACTTTTCTAAAGAGTTTTTGCTCATCACACATACATATAGATTCATCTTCACAAGAAAAATTGACAAAAAATGTACTTTTTTTTTTTCCTTGTTTACCAAAAGAATAAATATGCATTACTCAACATCAGTAGGTTTGCTTGTAAAATTTGTCACTTCAATAAGAAATTTTGCATAAATACCATTTGTTTAAAAATGTCAGTGCATACAGCACCGTCAAGTGATAAACCCCGTAATCCTTAAGAAAGAAAAAAAACAGGAATGTCTTTCCCTGAAGACAGTTACATTTGTCATGAATTTCACGCACGGCAAAAAATTGCCTGACTTTTTGGGTTTTTCAGGCAGGGTTCAACGTAAACTGAATTCCGCAATGCCAAAGACCTCTTAAAACCCTGCCGGCTCGAACACAGTGATTTTATTTTTTTTTCGGTAATCGATGCAGAAAACGCACTGCCCATCAGGTTTGTCCCCCAATCCACGGTGAGCTGTCGGAGTGTAAAAGGTTCTATCATTTAAACCCGCTTACATTGATTTCTCCTAAACCCACCTCTTTTTTTGCAATGGGGGGGGTTTTTTGGTCTGGTTCGCATGGTTTTTAAAAGTTAACTGAATTTTGGGGGTAAATTCCAGTTATTCCCGGGGGTATCCGTCAACACATCTAAAAGTCTTAAAAAATGTTTTTGAGCTTTTCTTTTTGTTGTAGAAAAATCTTCGACAAAACCCACTCTCATAGGTTTCACCTTTGATAGACAAAATGGAAAGGGGTACAACATCTTCTGCACTGGTAGATGTTAACACTCCTACATTTGCGTTTCAAAACCTTTTATCTGTCCCGTACTTTTAATTGGGAAACAAATTTTCACCTGAAATGTCTGTCATGTTGACATCGTTTTGAAAAGGGGCATACCCACTAAACCCGACTGATGATGGAACATTGTACGTTTAAACTTACTTCTTAAACATGTTCACATGAAATACTTCTCAGTGTTTGCCTTTTGTCTTATTTTTTATTTCAGAAAAGTTTTTCGCCCCTAAAAAGGCCCCTTTCCCCTTAACACGAAGCTTGTTATGTTCTTTGTGATTTTACAAGGTTTTCCCCTACACTAAAGGAAGTGCCTTTGCTTTTCTGTTGCAAGACCTTGAAAATTTCAGTTTTCCTATCGCTGACTTTTGAGAAGCTAAATGCATCCTTCAAACGATTTGCATTTATAAACGTATTGGTAAACGTTTTACTTCAGGTTTTGTCGTTTTTTCCGCCTTTGTGACAAAATAGATAAAAGGCCCCCTTGGTGAGTGTCGAAAAGAAGCCAAATGGTGGTTCCGCGTTTCGTTCGGCATTTCCCTGTATGAAAAAAAAGCAACCCGGTACGAAACGATCCCTTCCTGGGGCTTTCCCTTGCAACCTTTCCCTCAACATGGCTTCAACGTTCCATTGAAACTTTTCAACCATGCCATTCGTTTGGGGATGATTGGCGGGGTTGAAATGGAAGAGATTGAAAAAACAGTCGAAAATTTCCCTTGAGATCAAAAATGAATTGCTTTCCACAACCCGAGAGAATTTCGTCGGGAAGACCCACTCTAAAAAATTGAATAGGTTCAGCGAAAATACTGTATAAATTTTTTCAGTGGAATGTTTCGGGAAATATTTGTTGCTGTATCCCCCAAAGTCAAGATAAGGTTTCCGGCCCGAAGAAGACAGTGGTAGGGGTTCCAAAAAGATCAATAGTTCCCTTTCCCGAAAGGGAAAAGGGAAAATTTGAGAGGCATTTTGTGAAAAGGGGCACTTGGGACGCGACCTTTTGGATGTTTTTTGGCGATGTCACTGGCGGCAGTATTTCGTAATTTCCCTTTGTGACACCGGGCCCAAAAAAAAGAAAAAGACCTCTTTATTGTTCTTTTGTTTTCCGCAGTGCCCAGGAAAAATGCATCTGACCCGTGTGCACCCGTTTCTCAAAAGTGGTTTTGGGAACCCCTTTGTTTTGTGCCTGCCCGTACCCCTTTTAGAAAATGTCAGAGTCCGTATGCGTTGGTTTGTCGTTGGGTACTCAGGACAGTCTGTTTGCAGAGAAGTTTGTCGCAGCGTCTCGTTTTTCCCTGCATTTTCTTTTAAATCATTGGGGTAATCTGGAGTTCACCCAGTTTTGGCTTTTAGGGGTTTGTACCCTTTCCCCTGCTCTAGGGGTTTTTGATCTATACACAAGACAAGGAACAAACCCGATCCTCCAGCACCACCATGTACTGGGTAGCGACCTGGCCAAAATTTTGCCCAAGATCAAGTCGCAGGGGGTTATCAAACCCAAGGGGGGGAAAAGGGAAAAACCGGAGTAGTCGGTGTATCGACTGAAAAAATTTTTCGCCCGGAAAAGTTTAATTTGCTCCAAAACCCGCCTACACTTTTGGACAGGTTGGGGGGGGGATACTGGTTTGAAGGGGACGAAAAAGTTTTTTTCCGTAACACCCCCCCCGTGTACCCAGTTTTTTTTTGCAAAACAACTGAAATCCTTTGGGGTTTTTTTTTCTCCCTCATCCAAAATTGTTTTTCCCAATTTTCTTTTGGGCTTTTTTTTTTTCCCTTTTTTTTGAAATTTTTTTTAAAAGGGAATTCCCTCACAAAAAGAAACTCGTTTTGGTCTGACGGCAGCCGTGATTTTGTGAATTTTGTTCTGTCCCGAACGGGCCCCAAAAGGTCTACGGGGGTCGTTGTCCACGACTCGGAACGTTTGTGGGGGTTAACGGGTTTTCCGGCGGTGAGTACTGGTATTGACGAAAGTCACTGAACCCGGAAGATCCCTGTCCGTTCCCAGGATGGTATATCCTTGGGACCAAAAAGACCAGATTTCCTTTCCCGAACTTCCCTGTCCCGATGGGATAGTCATGACGCATGAGACTCAAAAAATGGAAAAAATTTTCCTTCCTACCAGCCCTTATCTGGGGGGTTTTTTGATAGATTGACAATTTCCTACGTTTTAAAGGGCCCCTTTTTTGGGGGCGGGTTTTTCTACGCTCTGGAAAAGTTGTTCTTAAGAAGGAGATTCGCAGTGTTGAAAAGTTTTGTTCGGGTTTTTGACAAAACGATCCTCGATCCAAACAATGACTCATACGGATCAGAAAAGCGGCGTTCTCTTTTTCGGGCGCACAGAACGGAAACGTTGTGAAAAAGATCGCGAACTTGAAATTTCTTGAGGAGTTTTTCTTTCAAAATGATCCCAAAATTAAATTTTGTTTCGCTGCAAATGAGTGGTACAGTGTCAAGCGCTACCCCTTAAACAAAAGACGCAAAAAAAACATGTCCCCTTTTTCCCTTTTGGGCCAACCCCAAGAGTTGCGTGACTTTCAAATGGAAAAAAAAAATTCAAAAGTCACCCTTTTTTTCCCCGAAAGGTGGCAATTTTGGGAAAATATGCCGCTTTTGGTTTAGGCATGGCTGCGGAACCGATGGTGGAGGTTCTCTCGAGCCCCGGATTCTTTTATTTTAGATCAGTTTTAGTTCTAACTGCCTAACTTAAATTGCGTTCTTAGCTTCAGCTTCCCCCTTTTTCTTTTTTTTTTCAATTTCAGTTCCTCTGTAAACTTTTTTTTTCAAATTTTAGCTTCCCCCTTTTAGTTTTTTTTTCAGCTTCCTCTGTAATCTTTTTTTTTCGCTTCCCTCTGTAATTTTTTTTCTTCAGCTTTGGGGTTCCTCTGTAGTCTATTTTTTTACTTCAGCTTCCCCCTTTCGGTGAATTTTTTTTTCCTTTAGCCTGCTGCCCTTCTGGCATTGTTCACTTTAAATTTTGTAAGTTTTTTCCCTCAAAACCCAGCGTTCCCCTTGTTTAACATATTTTCAAAATATCATAAGAAACGTCAGATATAAAAACCAAAAAAATCTCAAGTATGAATAAAAATAAAGGGGTTTTTGTGTTTTTGTTTCACAAAACCCCTAAATTTATTATACAAAAACGAAATTTAAATTTCGGTGTAACAAAAAACCACTTACTAAACAGGGTGATATGAAATCCAAGAAAGTATTTTTCCAAAAATAAAATTTTTAATGTTATCAATTTGGAATTTACAAAACAAAATGAATTTAATCAAAATGTTTTCCCTGAAAAAAAAAATAAACCAATAAAGTTTTCTGAAAATAAATTCTTTATAAAGTTTTAGTTCTCAAATTTTTGTTGTCAGTCTTTTTTTTACTTAATTTCAACGAATTTACAAAAAAAGTACCCCCTTTCCAAAAATGAATATAAATTTACAAAAAAAATGGGTTTACAAACAAATTAAAAAAAGGGGAAAAGGACAAAACAGGGAAAAACCACCCAAAAAAATGAAAAAAGTTGAAAGAAAACTAGATGGAGCCCATTGGGGAAGGTTTTAAGAGTTTTGAAAAAGGGGTTGAAAAGGAAAAGAAAGGATACCAGGACCGGGAAAGTAAGAGGGAAAACAAGAAAAGCCAAAAAAAGCCACAGCAGCACCCCAGTGGTCACTGTCTCCGTGAAAATGGGCGGGGGGAAAAAAAAAATCAGCAATTTCCCCACTACGTAATAATACAAATATAAAAATCAAACATTTAAAAGCCTTCCAAACTCAAAGAAAACTCGCACCACACCCCGAAAAAAAAAAGATCAAAAAAAAAGTGTTTATTTGGGAGAGCGGTAATCAATCCACCCCCTACCTACTAGCGGACGGGGAGAAGTTGATCCCCATCTGAGGGGCAAGGGGGGGAAAAAACAAACTAAACAATGGAAAACGAAAGAAATAGATATTTATGAGAAGGGAAAGATATTGACTCCCCAACGCCTGTCCCCGCTAAAGCAGGAAAAGGGTTTGGGGTATCGCCGGGAAAGGGGGCAAAATTCTAAACCCCTTGGGGAAGGCAGCGATTCCCCAAGCCCTGCCCCTTGCTGCCAGGTTTCGAGAAGAGGAGTTTAGGCTATCGGCCCGAGGTGGGGAAAGGGTCAAAAAAAAAATCTACAAAAAAAAAAACCCTTAACGGGTAGAGCAACCAAAAGAAATGTCAACCCCCCTAACAATTTTGAAAAAAAAAAAACAACAACAACGAATATTTACACAATAAAAAACTTTCTTTTTTTTTTCCTTTCCCCAAACCCTTTAGGGCACAAATAGAAATCCCTTTTTTTTTTTCCTTAAAAATTGAGGGTACAAAAAATTAAAATTTTTTTTTTTTTTCCTCAAACCCTTGGGGTTTCAAATATAAATCTTTTTTTTTTTTTTCCCCAAAATTTGGGGTACAAAAATAAATCTTTTTTTTTTAAACCCCAAGGGCAAAATAAAATCTTTCTTTTTTTTTCCCCCCGGGGAAAACCAACGGCAGCTACGCGGTTAAAATGGAGTCGGGGTTAAATGTACCTGTCACTCTTGCTACCCCCCATTCATGACAGCATTTACTCCATCGCACACGCAAACTTTTCCCAAACACCCCAAAAAAAACACTACGAATGTTTTTTTTCTCCCCCCCTTTCCTTAGGGGAAAACACTTTTAACTCAATTTAAAAACTTGTAAACAGATTTTACACTGTATTTTCCGCATGAGGAAAAATAAATCTGCAACATGTATCTCTCCCCACCCGAGAGACAAATCAATCTTTACACAGTATCTCTCCTCACCCGAAAAAGACAAATCAATCTTCACACAGTATCTCTCTTTACACTGAGGAAAAAAAAAAACCTCAACTGTATTTTCTTTACACTGAGAGATA
>CM031622.1:7217515-7232515 GCA_018398815.1 Conus ventricosus
CATTTGGGCAGACTTGGAGGGGGTTGTATTGTCATGAGGGTGTTGTTGAAAGTTTCGTGACAGGTGTTACCTTGTTTCAAAACTCTCCACCTTGTGGTGTTTGTGAAAAAACGCAAAGCAACGAAAACGGAACACGATGGGGCCGGGAGTTTCGGAAGTGTTGAAACCCCGCACGTGTTAGGCTGTTTTCGGCCCCTTTGGCTCTACGGGGTTTAAAATATAAAACGAACATGCTGACTAGCCCTGCTGCTTTTGGGGGGTTTTAAAAATAGTAACGAACAGCATGATCTTTTGCCATTTGTGCTCTGAGGGGTTCAAAATATAATAACAAACGGGCTGTGGGTACCCTCTTGCTGCTCTGACGCGGTTCTAAATATAGTAATAAACTGCATGAACCGGTAGCCTCCCCAAAACCTACACTTGCGCCCCTGGCATTTTCCTTCACTTTTCCCACAGCATGTCCTTCTTTTTTTGTGTGTGGGGTTTGGGGGGTTTTTGGTTTGGTGGCCCCCCCCACATCCCCCCCCCCCCACCACGCCGTCTCTACCCCACCCCAGCATCAAAACCCCCCCTACCCCCCCCTTCCCACCCCCCCCCCCCCCCCCTACCCCCCACCCCCCCCCACCATGCACCATTTAAAGGGGATTTTAAAACAAAACTAAAAAGCCCCAAGCACCACAATTTTTTTTGTTATTCCGCACCTAGTTTTCAAAGGGGTTTCCCTTACCTCAAAGTTTTCTCATTTTTTTTAAAGTTTTACCAAGGTCCCAAGCTCTAAACTTACCAAAACCCAAAGACAAACAAATCATTTTTTAAGTAAACCATTCTTATTATTTTTAAATTTATCAAAAAAAATAAATCATGTTTTTATTTAAATTAATGAAATTTTAGTACACACAACCCTAAAAAAACCCGGTCATCTTTTGAGGATGTTTCTCACTTTTTTGCAAGATCTAATAAAGGTTTTAAACCCCAAAGAAAACCTTTGATTAAAATTCGGGTTTAAAATTCTTTTATAACCCCCAGGTTTTATTTTTTGACCCCCAATTTTAAAATAGCATGACTTTTTTTTTTAAAAATTTAAAATTAATTCTTAAAATATTTTCCATTTAAAGGGAAAAAAATGGCTTTGTTTTTTGGGGCGGTTTTGGCTCAGTTGTGTTGGCTTCTTATTTAGCGGTGGAGATTGTTTCGGCTTTTTTTTTTGCCAGGTTTTTTATATATTTTTTTCCCGTAAAAACCCCCCCCAAAACCCCAAAAGAGCACCAAAAAGAAACTTTTAAGTTCATATTCCATAAAATTTGGGGCCTTTATCCGGGGTTTTTTATAGCGGCTTTAAAATCAACTTTTTTCGGGCTTTGGCGCGTTATTTTTCATATGGTCATTTTCTTTTTAAAATTTTTTTTGTCTGTTCCCTTGCTAATTTTTTTCTGCTTCAACACCCCCGGGTTTTTTATGGCTCCACCTGATTCGCGTTTTGAATTTTCTGGCTTGGTTCTTTTCCCCCCTTTTCATTTTTTTTCGGGTTTTTTTTTCCCAGCCTTTTCTTTTTAAAGGGGGAAATAAAACATTATTAAAAAGTTAAATCCTATGATTAATGGCGATAAAAATTTTCCAAATTGTGTAAAATACACCCTAGAGCTCTAATGACTTTTTTTAAACGGGTCTTGCGTTAAATCTAGTAAGATCTTGTTCAGAATCTTGGAAAAATTATGACTATTTTTAGTGTACAAACTAAAAAACTTTTGCCCCCCCTTTTCCCATTCAAACCCCAGCTGGCCTCATACCTTTATGATACTTAAAATGTCTTGTGGAGACATTTTTTGAATCTTTCTATGCTGAATTCATTTCGAGGAACTGTTTTGTTTTCCCCCAAATTTTCCCAAAAAATACAGCCTCTCCTTTTTGGCATAATAGCTTGGTCTAATTTGGCCCTTTCATAATTCGGGAAGGGTTTTAGCTCCCTTTTGTCTGTAGGAGATCACATGTTCATTTTTTTTAAATAATTATATTTTTTTTTTCCCCTTGACACCAAAAAAACTTTTAAAAAACCTTGTATCCTTCTGCGTTATTGGGGGCCTAAGTGTAGGATCACGATTTTGGTAAAAGCTTGTTAAGAAAAAAAACCACGTCTTGGCAAATAGATTTTGGGGATTCAGAAAAACTTTTGTATCATTGCGTTGGGGTTGCCACGAAAGATTTTTTAAGAAAGGAAAAATTTCCCCGACAATATAATAGTAAGAAAAAAAATACATTTTAAAAAAGGCTTCACTCGAAAAAATGATGGGCGGCGCTGTGGTAATCGCTTGTTTTTTGGGAAGTAATTTGTTTTTGAAATGGGAATGACGCGAGAGAAAAAGCTAAAAAAGCATGGAGCAACTAGCGCTGAAAAACCGCTTATAAAAGCAGGACTTGAGCATTTTTAGATTTTTTAATACCACTGAAAGAACGGGGGCATGCAGCTACACATTAAAAATGTTGATCAAGCAATAAAACAATTATCTGTAACAGGAAAAACCAATCGAACTTGCCCCCCCAAAATTCAGTGATTTTTATAAACCCATCAGAAAACAAAAGATGCAAAAAAATCGGGTTTTTTTGTCTCGGCAGACCGTCGTGTTTTTTGTTCACAAATTTGTGAAAAAAAAAAGAAAAAAATTTTTATTCCCCAAAAAGGATTTTGGAAGGGAATCCAGCAATCAAAAAGCAAAGCCAAGCGTGGTTCAGTAACAAAAGAAAAGGAAATGGTTATCTAAAAAAGCTTTGGAAAATTTATTTCCCAGCGCCAAAACGAATACAAAGACAACTTGTAAACAACGCCAAACGACACCCATCAAATGGATTTTCTTATTTCCCCCTGATCTTTAGACAAAAGATTTAAGTAGCACTTACAGTCATGACGAGCTTAAAGATACAAAGATGCGAAACCTTTAAACAAAAAAGATTTTGGTTGCTGTTCTTACAACTGAATATCAACAGGTCCTTTAACTTACCCTCGCATGATTAAAATCGAGATGGAAAAAAATTTTAAAAAGGGGGAAAGGTTTTCAATTATTGTTGAAAAAAGGTTACCATTAAAAGAGGCATTCCGGGGTTCACAGATAAGGCTTTAGTTGAAAACTTTAACAAACGTTAGTGAAAGATTTTTTTCCCACCAGTACACAGAGAGGTTTGAAAATTCTCGAAACAGAATGGTTAGAAGACTGCCCAGTTTTGCGCGCAATAAATAATAAAAGAATTTAAGGGCAAAAACCAGTAAAAGCAATCAAAGAAAAACAATAAATGTTTTTTAAAGGAGAGTTTCATCCAAAAAACTATTACCTTTTGGTTTGAAAGTAAGGTACCTTTATTTACCGGGGGAAGCAAAAGGGGGCATCCTCGGGGCAACAGACCCATTTTGGTTTTGACCCGTACGAATAAAAAGAAATGTAAAAAAAATCCCCCCTTTATTTTTTACAAAAATGGCACAAAAAAAAACCAGCTCCTCAAAGATCTTTTGTGAAAGAAACTGCAGATAATTCCCCAGACCAGTTCCGCTTAATTTAAATTAGGGTTCTCATCCCCAATTTGCATAGAAAACTCTGGATTAAAAAACCCCCCCTTTTGGGGTTTTTGTTCTACTAATCTTTTTGTTAAAAAAGTTGTGTTGTTTCCTGTAGATTAGATCGCAGTTTTCGTTGTCAGATAAAAAAGTCTTATCCCAAACAATGCTTCTTGAGTTTCATTGTAGTTGACTGCAAAACCCTCGAGTTTCCCCTTTGCTTTCTTAAATTTTCTCCTGGTCGAATACTGTACATTTTCGCCCTTAAAACCCAACAAACCCTTGATCACTTTCCAGATAATTTTCCTTATTTTTCCCAAAAACCCTTCTTGTTAGTAATTAAATGCAAAAGGCGAATTTTTGGGGTAATCAAAAGTATCTTTACCATCCCCATGTCCTTTAGCCACTTGGGTTTCCATGTCTTTTAGATTCGTCATGGGGTATCTATAACAAAATCTGATTGTGTAAAGACCGGGATCGGATACGGGGGCTTAAAGTAGTCTTAAAAAACTCTAACATAAAAAGCTTTGATAATTCTAAACGAAAACCCCAAAAAATAAGGTTTGTCAATTTGCTTTCTTTTTTTTCATCATTATCCCAAAAAAGTGATCATGAAATCTTAAAAAGCCCTTTAAAAATTTTGGGTTTTTGAAGTCGTTTAATTTGCTTCGTTCTCTGGAAAACCAAATCTGACATCTTTAGCTTGTGGGGGATTCTCATAGTCTTTCCAAACAGCTTTTGTTCTCAGCTTGAAAAAGTCTTTTTGAAGCTTGTGGATTGGTTCTGAGGTCGTGTTTTTCATGATGTGGTTTCATGAACTGTTCTTGACGAAAGAAATTATACGATAACTGCTGCAACTAAACCATGTCTTAAAAAAAAAATTTGAAAAGTCTTAATGACAACAAATTTTTTTGCCGCGAAGATTGGGCCCAAAAAGTTTGGGTGGCCTCTTGGCCCATCTTTAGACTTTCTGCTGCTAATGGATAGTCATTATGCAGGTCATGGGTTCCTGAGGATATTTAAGTCAACTTCTAGAATAAAAGCCCCTCTGACAGGCTTTTTAAACTTTTCAACCACTTTAATGCCTTTTGAATTTTATTCCCCCCCTGTGTCACTTAAAAGTTAGAAACGGAAGTGATTGCGCCTTGCCCAACCATACAGTTTGTTTGCGTCTAAATACATAGTGTTAGCCCTTTTCCGGTTCAAAATGACCCAAGTATTTTTTTTTGTTTACAGTAATGATGCGACGCCATCTAATTCCTCCACGCAACCCTTTTTCAATCTCTGAATCATTGGTAGGTCAGACAATTAAAATCCGTACTCCAGAAACTTTAAAAGCATCCCCTCATCCCGGGCGAGAATGAAGCGCAGGATCCAGGCTATAATGTTTCATGCGGTCTTCCTTTTTTTTCAAAGACTCCGCCAACAAAAATGTATCAGCCATCAAGAGATCTGATAGTCCCCTCGTTTTTTCCCCTCTAACTTCTGCCACGCAAACTTGAGATGCTGAAAAAGGGAAACATGATGTCCTTTCCCTTTAAATAGAAAAAACGCGCCCTTTAGGCGGAAATGTTTTCTTCGTCAAACCTTTCCCAATGTTCGTAAATCATAAAATAAAAAACCCTTTTTTAACAAGGTTGGGTCAAAAAATTCTTCCCTTATTGGGCAGGGCTTTAAGGAAAATGGCCAGTGACTCTAAGATCCCCATGTGCTGCATGAGTCGTGAAGACATGTTATTTAAAATGAAACACATGATTTTGATGATGGGGCAAAGATGCTACCCTGAAGGCATCGTCCATGCTTTTTATTTTAAGTGAGGTCTAACCTCCAATTAGAAAGAAATGGGCCCGCTTCCCTGTCTTTTTGGGCAAAATTTTGTTGAGATTGCATTTTTTATGCGCCGCTCCTTTGAACTTTCCATAAGTGTCATGGGCTCTTACTGTTTGGTTCGCTGCGTCTGTGAGAGGCTAACCGATATCCCCAAAAATTTTGGGTGGTCATATGTTGTTGGGGCTTCGGGGTCATTTTGATTTCGATAAATTCGATTTTGAACAGCATTGCCATTTCGCATGCCTGTAAAAATTTCAGCCGCATCGGTCCTCTATATAATTTGGTGCGAATGGCCATCCCACCCAACAAAAAGAAGGCAATGAAAAATCTGTGAATATCATTAAGACTTTTTTTGAAGTTTTTTTTGGCGCGGCCCTTCTAAGGAACAATGGGATTTTGAATCTGGTAAAAACCCTTGGGATTTTTGCAGTCGTTTCCGTCTTAAAAACTAACTTTTGTCCGGGGGGGCGTAATTTTTCGTATTTCAGTCAAATGGGGCCGATACAATTTCTTATGTTCGCTTGCGGGGTTGACAGAGGGATTCTTTTAAACATTTTTTTGCAGAATTCTTGTTTTGGTACTTTGAAGTGCCGCAATAATTACTCATTGTTGTATCATGTGTAAAAGCGGCAGCCCTCTGGGGAAAACTTAGTAGTAAGTCAAATGTTTTTTGTCCTCCCAATCGTTGGACGTTCTTGGACACTTTAATCGGCTGTATTTGTTTCCTATCCCAAGTGTAGACATTAACTTATTGGTTTTTTTTTGTTTTTCAAACTGATCAATTTGGTCTACGCTAAAAAGGAAAAGGACACCCCCCCTAAATTAAGATCAATTGATGTAGGGGGGATAGTTTTGACACCTCTCTGCGTTTTTGGGGGCCCTAAGCAGCCCCTTTCAAAACGCCCAAAAAAACATTTGTTGTCTTTTTCTTTTTGTTTAGAACTGCTTTTTTTTTGGGGGCTAATGCTGGGGAGTGGAATGAAGCCTTGCCAAAAATGGCCATACTTGCCGTTTTAAACTAATCTCAAATTCGCCCTTTACCCCCAAACCCTCTTTTGGGGTTTTTCGGGGGCACGCCAAACTGTGTAAGCAGTTCGTTGCCAAACCCCGGGTTTTTTAATCTTAGAGAAAAATAGTCTGTTGTTTTTGCAGACCCCAAATTTAGATTTTCTTCATTTTTTGTTAATAGTCGATTAAACAGAAAAATTACTTTAACTGGGGGGTCTTTGTTGTTTTTCCCGGAACTTGGAAATGCATGAAAACGTTTCCCGTAGTTGTTGGGGGCATGACTTCTAAATCAATATCATTCAGGGTTTGATAACGCCTTCTCAAGCTTCCTCAACAATTCGTTTGTCCTTTTAAACTTGCCTGTTGGTCTCTTTTTTAACCAAAATTATTTATTTAAAAAAAAAAAAAAATACTTTAAACGAACCCAAATTCGACGGTCTTTTTGCGCTTGGACTCATAAACAAAGTATTAAAAACCCTTTTTGGGGTTGTTTAAAGGGCTGTTTAGAACAGGTTTAATGTCTCGTTTACTTTTTAAGCATTCCTTTTTTTTCGCTCGGGTCTGGCTTTGAAAAAAACTTGTCCTTGCCTTTCTTTGAAGATCAAACTTTGTCTTTTGTGCATAAAATCGCCTGTAAAAGTTAAATCTTCTGGATGTTTTGAGTCAGCATGCTTTATTTTTTTCACCCGAAAGGGAAATAATTTTGTGTTTTATTAACCATAGCTGTGTGCTTTTGGGGTTTTTGTTTTTTTTTTTTTGCTAGCAGCACCACGGCAATGAACACAGGCCGAGAGCTAAAGACAAAACCCCCTAGAGGAAGCGCGGGTGCGCCTATGCCCGTTTTCTAAGAGACCAACACTCTTCCCGTGATAGAGCGCTTTTAGTCGATCCCAGTTTAACATATGTTAAAGCATTAAAGGCAGCAGAATCCCCCGTTTTTGGTTTTTTCCCCGTTTTTGAAAGGTCCTGCTTAGTTTTTTTTGCATTTTTGTAATGTTTTTTAATCTGAAGGTTTTTTTTTTGGGCTTTCTAAACGCAGAATTGCCAGCTATCTTTCTCTCGACATCTCCCGGTGTAGGACATTTTATAAACTGAACAGACATGCTTTTTAAAAAGAAAAATAAATTTTTGTATAATACATTTTTAATTTTTTTCTTTAAATTCAGCTGCGCATATATAATAAAAACAAATGTACATTAAGCGGGTTTTTTTGGCTTTTTTTCTTTATCAAATTTTTAATGTTTATTTTCGCTCTCACATTTCTCCCCCTTCCTACAACTTTTATCCTCTGTTTACCCCGGGCATATAACCGTATTTTTTTTTGTTTAATCATCAACCAACATTGTGAAAATGTAAATCTTAGACCCTAGGGTTTCGTTGATTTTACCCCCCCCACCCCCAAACAATTTTTTTATTCGTCAAAATGATGTAAGGTCTAAGCCCCCCTAGCGTAAATTTTTTTGGACTACCGTCAATTGTACATTCACTTTCGTTATTTTAGGATTAAAAAACTTTTTTTATTGTTTTTGAACGGTTTTCATTTTACACAGCAATAAAAAACCTTTGCGACTTGCTGCGACGCTAAAACTAAAATTCCTATAGTGTTGCCCCGTTCTAGGATATGTTGAAGATGAATTATCTTTGTAATATTTTGGGAATTTTTATGATATTTGTTTAACACCTGTAAATGAAGGGTTTCTAAAACGTCAAAATTTAAAGAGATGTCAGAAAGCGTACTTTGCTTCGGTGCTGATGATTGATAACAGTTTGTATTTATTAAAAATTTTTTCTATACAATCTGTCTTTTAATGTCTTGAAAGTATGGGGATGCCTTTTAAAAACTCAAAATCTAAGGGAAAGAAAAGCGATTTCCCAAAACCCTAACTACAGCTAAGACTTTTTGCTGCTTTTTGCCCTAGGGGGTTCGGGGCCTATTTAAGCTTTTGTTTTTCTTTTCTTCCTTAACCAAAAATCAGCCCTTTTTTGTTCCCGGTTTTCCCTAGATAGAATAGGGTTTAAAAATTCTGCATTATGTAAAAAAAATTTTTTTTCCCCCCAAGTTTTTTAGAAATTTTTTTAACGACTGCCCGCCCCCGATTTTGCACAACTGCCTGTTTGGTCTGTTGTTGAATCGAGCGTATTTTGAAGTAAACGCGCAGGCTGGCCAATCACTTCATCCTCCTAGCTCTGGAAATTTGACAGTAAAAAATTTGATTGGGATCAATAGTAGATGGATTTTTGGAACAGTAATATTTCCCCTTATTTTCCCTTTTACGCCAAGGGGTTTTTCAGTTTTCATGCGGGCAAGAAAACGGCCCTGTACTTGTTCCCGGGATTTTTATGAAGCAAAATAAAAAGTTAATTTTAAAAAAAATGGCGGGAAATTTTAATAAGAAGATTATGGGTTTTTGATCGTGGAGACGACATAGTGAAAAGATCCCCCTTTACACAGCATCGCTCAATGCTTCAATGCGGCATGAATTTTAAAAGAAAGTAAGGTTAAATCATTGACCAAAATTTAGGCCAAGAACCCCCGAATTTAAGACCCAAATGATTTTGAATTAAAAGATGATCATTTTTTTGTGAGGGGGCACCAAGGACAACTTGTTCACTTACAACTAAAAAAAACCCCTCCCAAAATTTTTAGCCCTGGGTTCAATTGAATAGTCTGTGAAAAAATCAAAATCGCCTTGGGTTTTGTTGACCCAAAATTTAAAGGGGGGGAGGGAGTTTCTAAACTTTCAAAACACACGCAAGAACCCCGACAGATAACAAATGCAAACATGGGACTTAAAAAATTAAATCAATCAGCAGGCGAATTTAATAAAAACAATAGAAGCAGAAACCATTTTTCAGAAGAAACAGCGTAAAAAAAAATTTAAAGATTCCCCATTGCCTATGGAAACTAACGGCCCCTTGATCATGCTTTTTAAAACCTTAGAGGGGAAATTTAAAAAACAAATTTTGAAAAAAAGGTGAACTGATGAGATAAAAAAAAGAAAAAGAAAAAATCGTTGAGGCTGATGACGCCAATTAGACAGTTTTTAAAGAAAGAAAACCCCAAAAACTAAAAATCTTAACAAAAGGAGATCAGCAAGACTAGAAGTGCTGTTACTAAACCCAAAACAATTTCGAACCCCAAGTGACGATAAAAAAACTATCCAAAAATTTTTAAAGGCCGCCTAGCGAAAATCGAAAATGTTTGAGAGCAAGGGGTACATTAGTAAGCGTTAAACGCCCTTTGGGTTGCAAAAGTACACTAGTATGGCTATTTCGGCAGCGGTGGAGGTCCAAATTTAGTGCCTCCGTCGCCACACCCCCACCTTAATCATGGGTAAAAAAACGCTTTATCCTTTTCGAATTTATTAAAAAAAATTAGCCAGTAAAGTAAGACTCTTTTTCCCGGGATATTGGCGGTATTGTCAGTGGCTTTTGTCTCTGAAGCAAAGTGTTGGCTTTTTGGCCGAGCATTTAGGGCATTGTTCCGAATGTTGGGGTTAAATTTTTTTTAAGATAAAGCCAAGTAATCCTGGCCCGTTAAACCAAGAACAAACCTGTCTTTTCTATTTATGGTCTCGCGAACAGAGTCGCGGCTTTGCTGAGTCTTCAATGATTTGGGGGGTTTATTCGGGAATTAAAGACTTAATTTGGGTTTTGTTTCTGCTTGTAATATATGGTCAGAATTTTTGTCGTTTTTCCCAACCCTTCCCGTTCTTGCCTGCATAAGAATTTTTATTATTTGTTTTTTATTTTACCCACGGGGTCTGAGGTCGAAAGGCAGCTGTATAAACCGGGCCAACAGCAAAGTCTATTTCGTCTTTGGGATTGAAAAACATTTGGGATCTTTTAATACTTTAAGGGAAATCAACTGTAGAATTTTTTCGTCCTCTAAATTTGCTAAAATATTGTTTTTGTGCGTCAAAACCGTAGAAGGATCAGTTACTTGATTTTGCCTTTCTTGCGCCCCCAGCAAACACCAAACGTAAATACGAAAAGAGTGTTTATTGTTCTATTCCGCTCTATTTTGGGGCCCCTTGAACGTCTGATAAAAGTTGCCAGCGTTTTTACTTTGTCTATGGACCAGGGGTGATCAATTTTGAAAGGGAACGCCGGGCAAAGTTATCTTTCTGGGGGCCTGAAAAAAATGACGCCATGCCATGATTTTGATCCCCCTTTTGTCTAAAAACCCGTTTGATGTTAATATTAAATTCGGACGATCCTTTTAAAAGCCTTCTTCTATTATTTTGGGTGAGTTAAACGGTTTTTCATTTGGCAAGGCGCTTTCAAAACAGTCAAATACGTCTGAAGGGGAAAAAAAAAGAAAATCTGTACCTGACCCCACCAAAAGGGTATGGGGATTTAAATGAAGCAACGACCTCCCCCCCAGTTGATGCGCAAAAAAACAGCAAAGTTTAACTGGGTTTGTAAAACTGATCGGGTGACTAAAAACCCGCTTTTTGATGTGCCGTTTTCAATTGGGGGGTTAAGATGCTCTTTAATGGGTACTCACTTTTATAAAAAAAGGCCCGTCTGGGGCACAGCAAGTAAAAGGTATCGTGCTATATTTTTTAAAATTGTAGTCGGTCCAAAAATATTTTCATCCGTATATTAAAGCACTATTTTTTTAAATTTTTTTTAAAAAAAGTTTGTAACTAACAACTCAAGACCGCCCTTCGTTTTTTGAACAGTGTTAAGAACGATTGCGGGGAACCCAAAAAGGGCGCCTCCCTGAAATATTTACAAAATGTATGGTTTAATTAAAAAAGCCCAAAAGAATAATAAGATTACCAAAATAGAAAGGAGACAAACGACGTAAAAAGTTAACAAAACCTGATGGATTAGGGGGTTTTCTCACTAAAAGAAGCAATGGTAACTTAGACATTCTCTTAAAATTAAAAAATGCAAAACTAAAAAAAAATATTCATTCAAAATGAAGAAGCAAAATACGATTTTTTAGAGAGTACTAAAATGCTGGCTTTAAAGAAAATTTCCCCCCTAGTTTAGTGTTTGCCAGATGAAAACTACGTTTGGGGGAAAAACCGCTGATCTTGCATTACTTCATACTCTATGTTCCTTTGGATGACTGACCTGATGAAAATTATTGATGGAAACCTCAACTGTTTTAAGACTTTCCGTCAGGGAAAGCTCTATTGCGATTATGAAATTTACAATTCCCTAATTTACAGTTTAAAAGATTGTTTGTGGGAGGGGTTTGGGTCATTTAAAAAAAAATCAAAGACAAAGCGGGGAAAGTTGTGAAATGTGATAACCTGCACATTGTTTTGGAAATAAAATAATACGCTACTAAAAAATAATGTCGCGTGGGCCAGAAGAACCAGGAGTTACATTAGCGCCTGTGAGGTGTATAACCTTAGAATTAAAAGACCTTGCAGACGTAGCGGACTTTGAACAAAATGGTGAGATAGGCACTTTGTATGGTTTTGAGTACACTAAAGATGGTGATTATAAACGCAAAGAGGTTGACGACAACAAAAGGTTTCCTAAACTAGAGCAACTACGCAATCTAGAAGCAAATAATGTTGGCCAGTATGAATATAAAATAGTTCGAAAACCTGACCTCAAATGGCACTTAGAACCATATTTAGAATGGGAAATAAAATTTGAATTCATAAGCCCATTTACATTTTTTGACCGTCAAAAAAGTTTCAGAAAAGCATTCAACTCTGGCCCTTTACATGTAAGTCTTATGCCAGACAACAATAGTCGAAAAGAAATTGAAATAACGCCGTATGGGAAAAAGCAGTACATCCTCCACAGAAAAGAAACAGTTGTAAAAAAAGCTTCTACAAAATTACAGTTCTTTCCAAGCAGAAAATTAGGAGACACGTTCACAATAATATTTGAAATTTCTGTCTTTAAAGATGTGGAGAGGGATGGGGTTGTGGGCGTTAGTGGTGACCTTATAAAGGAATTAATATTAGCTGGCAAAACTTAGACGTTAAACGTCTTAACGTTGTTGTCGTCGTTCTTCACAATGGCGAGGATATTAAGATCATAACAACAAGCAACAAAATCACTGTTGACTTAAATAGAAACAATCTTACAGAACTAAATTGGATTAATCTTACACATTTAGGTCTTGTAGGGTTTTTATTATACTGAACAAGTTTTAACAGAGGGCATGATAAAAATAATAACTGGATTAGATTAAATCTGCCAATAAAACCATGGAGCAGTTAAACTTTATGACAAAAACTCCTCATTGCTCATTGATTTGTGGGCAGACTGGTTGTGGAAAAACAATATTTGTCCTAGACCTATTACAAACAGTTTATCGCTATAATTTTAATCATATTGTGGTTTTCTGTCCAACACTTAAATGGAACAAAGCATATCATGATAGAAGGTTTATATGGACAGATGATGACATATATTTAGTTAATCCTAGCAATAAACTGAGTGAGTGTTTAGAACAGTTTTATAGACTGTTTGAAGGAACGCAAACACTATTTATTATAGATGACTGTTCAGCAGAAAGAGACATAGTTAAAAAGAGAAACACTTTGTCAAAACTAGCTTTCAGCGGAAGGCATGCTAGGATAAGTGTGTGGATTTTATGCCAGAAATATAACTCGGTTTTAAAAGACTTTAGAGAACAGTTAAAGACTGTAGTGTTATTTCACATGAAAGACAGAGACTCATTTGAAGAATGTTTGCGTGAAAATGATGTTATTGAAAATGACCAGGAAAAACACAGGATTAAACAAAAACTGAAATCTGAAAAGTTTAGTAAATTAGTATTGAAAACGGATAACCCTACACAGTATATTTGTTTGTAGGGTCGTTATTTTTTGGTTACTTGTCAGAGAACAGGAATAGGCGGCTTTAGGCCACTTTCGCCCAAAAACGTGGTGGAGTAGCAAGTGAGTCAGAAGCGGCATATTACTGTTCTCTTGGCGACTGTTTTCGCTGACGCCGATTCATTTGTTAAGTTCGATTACGCAGCGTCTAATAGATTAATTCAAACATGCAGAGCAATGAAAATGAGGAATACATAGCACGTAGGCAAAATGAGAACCAATACTTGTGTTCATTCTTCACACCATTTACCAACACTGAACAAAAATGATCGCTTACTAATTATCAAGAGTCAGTTACTGAGCACATATGCAAGATTAAAACAGATACTCCTACTCATTCATAACATCATTTACCAACACTGAAAATAAATTATCACTTAGCGATCAGCAAGAGCCGTTCTTAATTAATCAAACACATCATAACTGTTGAAGAAAGAATGAAACGATTCAATAATATCCTCACGGGACTGGGGTCTCCTAATCAATTTACATGAATTTACATGTTTCATACATAGCTTGCATTCAATATACCAACATAACTCACCGAAACTTGCCTTTTCTGATAACTGTCATTAACCAATCATTTCCAACCCTTGCATAAATTTCCATTTGATTACAGTCTTCATTCTGATTTAGGTTCAATGCTCTGGAGACGAAGTGTGGCAGTCTACCTGGCCTGGCTAAGTCGATGAAACCAGTCTTGAGCGCTATCTCCTCTCAAACTACGCAGCACATGCGGTGACTTGACGAAATAGCTTTTTTTTCCTTCTTTTTCTTTTTTAAGAGTACCCATAAGGGATATAACTCCAGAGCAAGTGTTCAGGAGTGACATGCAAACACACAACACTCTACCAACGTACAATATGTTCAGCAACCTTCCAACCAGGATGTCTTCCACCCCATGAGCTGACTTCTCAGAACCAAACATCTAAACCCCACGCACCCACCTCTCTTCCTCTCAAAAAAAAAACCCGATGCAAATCACTTGACCAAGTTCAGTTCAGTGGTTATTTTAACAGTTCATCATCGATGATATTAGACGATAATAAAAGCCAACAGAGATCACCGAGAATGCCAGACCTACTGTCTCCAGGTCATTTTCTCTCACCTCTCTCCTTCACATGTTAGAAACTAGACACTCCACTGAGAACTCTAAACCCAGACACCTAGCCAAGGACAAGGTCACGTGGGCGTACCATACGGACGATTTCCGGTGGTCCCACTTCGCCGGCATGCGCAGTGCAGCGGATGCCACGCTTCCTGGCTTCCTGTGAACATCACATTCAGAGCAATGACAGTATCAGTGGTGTATACAACGAAATACAAATCTGACATCGTTTCTGTGAGCATCACATTCAGAGCAATGACAGTAGAAGTGGCGTATACAACGAAATACAAACCTGACGTCGTTTCTGTGAACAGGCATTCAAAGAAAGAAAAAAAAGAAAGAAAGAAAGAAAGAAAGAAAGAAAGAAAGAAAGAAAGAAAGAAAGAAAAGAACGAAAATGGCTGAGTAAACTCAGGAGACATTTCCTTTCTGTCCTGCAGCCATTAAAGTCAATATTTAATTATCTGTGTCGATGAATTTAAACTGAAAAAAAAAACAATAATAAAAGCTGCATCAGAAACAGTAACAAACAATATAATTATAAAGTAACGGCCCCTGGTTGGTGACCTCCATGATCACCATGTGGTCGGTAGTAACGGCCCCTGGTTGGTGACCTCTGATCACTATGTGGTCAGTAGTAACGGCCCCTGGTTGGTGACCTCCATAATCACTATGTGGTCAGTAGTAACGGC
>CM031622.1:7237515-7241295 GCA_018398815.1 Conus ventricosus
GTACACACACACACACACACTACACACACGCGCGCGCACGCACACACACACACACACATACACACACACACACACACACACACACACACACACACACTCACACACACACACACACACACACACACACACACTACACACGCACGCACACACACACACACACGCACACGCAGACACACACACACACACACACACACACACACACACACACACACACACACACACACACACACTGTCCTCCTATCCCAAACCCAACCCCTTCACCTCATCCCTTATTTAAGACCACTGAAGAGTTTACTCGCCCGAAGGTCGGGGCGAAGATGAAGTTCTCCAGGGCCGTGGTGAGGTCCTGTGCACGCACACACACACACACACACACACACATACACACTACACACACACACACACACACACACACACACACGCAAGCACGCACGCACGCACGCACGCACGCACGCACGCACGCACGCACGCACACACACACACACACACACACACACACACACACACACACACACACACACACACACTATACACACACCCACGCACTCTCTCTCTCTCTCTCTCTCTCTCTCTCTCTCTCTCTCTCTCTCAATCTCTCTCTCCCTCTCTCTCTTCCCTCCTACCCCAAACCACCTCATCCCCTAAAGACACTGAGGTGTCGCCGACTCACGCGAAGGTGGGGGCGAAGATGAAGAAGTTCTCCAAAGCCGTAGTAAGGTCCTGCGCCTTGTACACACAGATCTGCTTCTTCAGACCCTCCACGTCCTTCTCCGGGAGCTGCAGCTTCTGCTCTCTGGCAGCACACAACAACAGGTCCGACCCCTTTTCGCATACGAACCCTTCGTCCTCCATATTTCCTTTTGCATTTGCCACCCGCTCATTCTCCGCCCTTCCCCACCTCCCTCCCTTCCCCTTTCTTCCATTAAATACTGAGAGATAGGTTGCAGGGAATACTGACAACACTCTCTAACATCACAGACAAAAAGTCAACTTCAAGGTTCTGACCGGAAGAAGCTATTGTACAGTAAGTGAAAAGGAAGGAACAGTACGGAAACCAATCAGGAACACTCAAGTTTAGGAATCTGTTCAGATGCTGAAAAATCGGCATAGAATGGAGAAACGCACAGCTTCAAGACACATGGAATGTATATAGTATCTTTTTAGAAGAATTGACCTACTATGAAGCATAAACCACGAAAATGATGATATTATGGAGGTTTCAAATACATAATGTTTAATTATTGCTGACAAGAAACAATATGACATGGAATGTGGTATCTTTTTAGAACAATGGACCTACTATGAAGCATAAACCACGAAAATGATGATATTGTGGAGGTTTCAAATACATAATGGTTAATTATTGCTGACAAGAAACGATATGACGTAAGAGACAAGAGAATTTAAAAGGGAAGGGCTTTTTCCCCAACTAGACAGTGTGTGCGTGTGTGTGTGTTATAAATGTGTGTATATATATATATATATATATATATACAACAAACTAATAAATTCCAAGGATAAGTACCGCACCGTTCCAGCAACTTACAGAGCAGCTTGGTGTTGCAATGACTGCAAGAAATATTGAATTATAAACAAAGCTTGCTCTTATGTCTTAGATTGAAGAAATAGGGGAGATACGCATTCATATCTGCAGTGGTAGATGATTCTGCCTAACTAACAGTATGTGCTTGAGTGGGTGAATGGGGAAAAATAAAATAAATGCTTCTCAAAATGAGCCTTCAGCAAGCTTATATTCTCCAAGGGAGAGACATCCTCCAATAGGGAGGGAAACTCACTAACATATAACTCCTGGTCATATACCGATATTTCGAAACTTGGTGGTTTTCTCCTCAGTGACCGCGGAAAGTGGTAATTTGACTCTTCTGCCTTTTCAGTTTTAAGAAGAATGCAATCTCAGAAAAGGTTGGTGTGCAATACCGTAGTATGTTTGTTAAGTTTTCAAAAAACCAACCAAAGGTGCCATCTAAGAAGCAAAAGAAAAATCACAAAAGAGCAAAACAAGCTACATTTTCTAGTGAAAAGTAAAAAATATAAAAAGATATCCTCTAAGACACAAGTGCTGAGGGCCAGTTCTTGGAATGAATCCGCAAGGGACTAAAATACAACAAACTAATAAATTCCAAGGATAAGTACCGCACCGTTCCAGCAACTTACAGAGCAGCTTGGTGTTGCAATGACTGCAAGAAATATTGAATTATAAACAAAGCTTGCTCTTATGTCTTAGATTGAAGAAATAGGGGGAGATACGCATTCATATCTGCAGTGGTAGATGATTCTGCCTAACTAACAGTATGTGCTTGAGTGGGTGAATGGGGAAAAATAAAATAAATGCTTCTCAAAATGAGCCTTCAGCAAGCTTATATTCTCCAAGGGAGAGACATCCTCCAATAGGGAGGGAAACTCACTAACATATAACTCCTGGTCATATACCGATATTTCGAAACTTGGTGGTTTCTCCTCAGTGACCGCGGAAAGTGGTAATTTGACTCCTCTGCCTTTTCAGTTTTAAGAAGAATGCAATCCCAGAAAAGGTTGGTGTGCAATACCGTAGTATGTTTGTTGAGTTTTCAAAAAACCAATCAAAGGTGCCATCTAAGAAGCAAAAGAAAATCACAAAAGAGCAAAACAAGCTACATTTTCTAGTGAAAAGTAAAAAATATAAAAAGATATCCTCTAAGACACAAGTGCTGAGGGCCAGTTCTTGGAATGAATCCGCAAGCTTTGTTTATAATTCAATATTTCTTGCAGTCATTGCAACACCAAGCTGCTCTGTAAGTTGCTGGAACGGTGCGGTACTTATCCTTGGAATTTATTAGTTTGTTGTATTTTAGTCCCTTGCGGATTCATTGCAAGAACTGGCCCTCAGCACTTGTGTCTTAGAGGATATCTTTTTATATTTTTTACTTTTCACTAGAAAATGTAGCTTGTTTTGCTCTTTTGTGATTTTCTTTTGCTTCTTAGATGGCACCTTTGGTTGGTTTTTTGAAAACTCAACAAACATACTACGGTATTGCACACCAACCTTTTCTGAGATTGCATTCTTCTTAAAACTGAAAAGGCAGAGGAGTCAAATTACCACTTTCCGCGGTCACTGAGGAGAAACCACCAAGTTTCGAAATATCGGTATATGACCAGGAGTTATATGTTAGTGAGTTTCCCTCCCTATTGGAGGATGTCTCTCCCTTGGAGAATATAAGCTTGCTGAAGGCTCATTTTGAGAAGCATTTATTTATTTTTCCCCATTCACCCACTCAAGCACATACTGTTAGTTAGGCAGAATCATCTACCACTGCAGATATGAATACGTATCTCCCCCTATTTCTTCAATCTAAGACATAAGAGCAAGCTTTGTTTATAATTCAATATATATATATATATATATATATATATATATGAGTTTTTTGTTGTTTGTTGTTTTTTTTTTTCTCTAACTGGATTCAAGATCAAAATCTCTTATTTGTTAATTTTCCATAGTTTCATTTTTAATTCTAAATGCCAATTCCAATTGTTGGCTCTTCGTTTGCTTACAAGTATAGCACTTTACTATACTGTTATTGTTACCTCTTTTGTTATGTTTAAATTTGTCTGTTATGGTAATATGTTGTATTACACATTCTAGCGAGACCGCCCATCAGTCACATGTTTAGTCTGCAAGTCTCACTGCCAGGGCTTCATATAAGAGTCCTCTTGTTGTCCTGGCAAATGTGCTTTGTGTTCAATGTGTATGTTCAGGGAAATAAAACTGTTTAAACAAAGATC
>CM031622.1:7256395-7258895 GCA_018398815.1 Conus ventricosus
CTAAAAGAGAAAAACAGAACAAATATCAATAACGTTTCGGTCATAGACCGTCTTCAGGACTTATGACATAAAAAGAAAAACAAACAAATAAAAGTAATAAGACATTAAAAAAACAAATAAAATTATTGATTGATTGATTCATTGATTTGTTTTTCTTTTTATGTCACAAGTACTGAACGGTGTATGACCGAAACGTTGTTGATATTTGTTCTGTGTTTCTTTTCAAAATCTTCTGAGAATCCTCAGAGACATTTATTATTAATGTTGATAGTACTGATGATTTCAGCACCGTTGTTTTACCTGATGGTGTCATTACTCATTTCACCGAATATAAATACATTTCTAACTTCTGAGAATTTGTCTGTTACAAAATATTTTCTGTCATCCCTGACAGATTATTCGCAAACCATAGCCCAGATTTGTATATTTCGAAGGGTTCCATTCCTTTTTATGACAGGATCAATATGCTTTCTGAGAAATTTCTTTGCATCTAGCTAAACATTTAACTTTTCTTCATCGTTTAATGTAAGTCTGGATATTTGCTACGATTTATAAACGTTTATAAATGTTGATGCGCATATGAACAAAGAGGTGAAATTACTTTTCAGACACGATGAGAAAATGTCATTTAATCCTACATGTGAATGTTTAATTAAAAGTAATAATCGGTGTCTTCCAAACAGACGGATCGTCAGTTGAAACCAACGTGAGAAACAAACAAACAGACAGTGCGAATATATATATATATATATATATATATATATATATATATATATATATATATATTGAATTATAAACAAAGCTTGCTCTTATGTCTTAGATTGAAGAAATAGGGGGAGATACGCATTCATATCTGCAGTGGTAGATGATTCTGCCTAACTAACAGTATGTGCTTGAGTAGGTGAATGGGAAAAATAAAATAAATGCTTCTCAAAATGAGCCTTCAGCAAGCTTATATTCTCCAAGGGGGAGAGAGACATCCTCCAATAGGGAGGGAAACTCACTAACATATAACTCCTGGTCATATACCGATATTTCGAAACTTGGTGGTTTCTCCTCAGTGACCGCGGAAAGTGGTAATTTGACTCCTCTGCCTTTTCAGTTTTAAGAAGAATGCAATCCCAGAAATATCGGTATATGACCAGGAGTTATATGTTAGTGAGTTTCCCTCCCTATTGGAGGATGTCTCTCTCCCCCTTGGAGAATATAAGCTTGCTGAAGGCTCATTTTGAGAAGCATTTATTTTATTTTTCCCCATTCACCTACTCAAGCACATACTGTTAGTTAGGCAGAATCATCTACCACTGCAGATATGAATGCGTATCTCCCCTATTTCTTCAATCTAAGACATAAGAGCAAGCTTTGTTTATAATTCAATATTTCTTGCAGTCATTGCAACACCAAGCTGCTCTGTAAGTTGCTGGAACGGTGCGGTACTTATCCTTGGAATTTATTAGTTTGTTGTATTTTAGTCCCTTGCGGATTCATTCCAAGAACTTGCCCCCAGCACTTGTGTCTTAGAGGATATCTTTTTATATTTTCTACTTTTCACAAGAAAATGTAGCTTGTTTTGCTCTTTTATGATTTTCTTTTGCTTCTTAGATGGCACCTTTGGTTGGTTTTTTGAAAACTCAACAACATACTACGGTATTGCACACCAACCTTTTCTGGGATTGCATTCTTCTTAAAACTGAAAAGGCAGAGGAGTCAAATTACCACTTTCCGCGGTCACTGAGGAGAAACCACCAAGTTTCGAAATATCGGTATATGACCAGGAGTTATATGTTAGTGAGTTTCCCTCCCTATTGGAGGATGTCTCTCTCCCCTTGGAGAATATAAGCTTGCTGAAGGTCCATTTTGAGAAGCATTTATTTTATTTTTCCCCATTCACCTACTCAAGCACATACTGTTAGTTAGGCAGAATCATCTACCACTGCAGATATGAATGCGTATCTCCCCTATTTCTTCAATCTAAGACATAAGAGCAAGCTTTGTTTATAATTCAATATTTCTTGCAGTCATTGCAACACCAAGCTGCTCTGTAAGTTGCTGGAACGGTGCGGTACTTATCCTTGGAATTTATTAGTTTGTTGTATTTTAGTCCCTTGCGGATTCATTCCAAGAACTTGCCCTCAGCACTTGTGTCTTAGAGGATATCTTTTATATTTTCTACTTTTCACAAGAAAATGTAGCTTGTTTTGCTCTTTTATGATTTTCTTTTGCTTCTTAGATGGCACCTTTGGTTTGGTTTTTTGAAAACTCAACAAACATACTACGGTATTGCACACCAACCTTTTCTGGGATTGCATTCTTCTTAAAACTGAAAGGCAGAGGAGTCAAATTAAACCACTTTCCGCGGTCACTGAGGAGAAACCACCAAGTTTCGAAATATCGGTATATGACCAGGAGTTATATGTTAGTGAGTTTCCCTCCCTATTGGAGGATGTCTCTCTCCCCCTTGGAGAATATAAGCTTGCTGAAGGCTCATTTTGAGAAGCAT
>CM031622.1:7261395-7264217 GCA_018398815.1 Conus ventricosus
GGGGGGAAAATGTGAAACTGAAAAATTGTTGCACACAAAAAATTTGTCGGGGGAAGACAAATTTGGGTGGACCGGGCGCCCAAAAAATTGTCGCGGGAAGTAAAATTTAAGTCGACCCCCGCAACACTTTTGGGGAACAAAGGGGGGGCGGGAGGAAAGGGGGTGAGGGGGGGGGGTGGGATTACCCTTGGGGCGGGGTGTTGACTACGGGGATGAAGTATTGAACTTACCTAAACACAACCGCTTTTTACCCAAATGCCCCTCTCTCCTTTCTCTCCCTTTTGGCCCCCCCCCCCTCTCTCTCTCTCTCTGAAATTGTGGTCCTTGCATGTGTTTGTGGTGTGTGTGGGGGGGTTTGTGCTTGCGTGTGGGGGTGCTGCGTGCGTGCGTGCCTTCTCCTCTCTCCCCTCTCCCCCCCCCATCTTCTCCCCCCCTCTCTAAACTCTCCCCTCTCTCTATATAAATAAAATATATAAAATTATATATATATTAAATATATTTCTATATATATAATAAAAAACCCCCCCCCCAAACTTACTCACGGCCCTTTAGTGCTTAAAATTTTTGGGGGTGGGGGTTTCCAAAAGGTGTCATCGCGCACTCCCTTCCCCCAGATTTAAAGGGCCCAACGGTAGGGGCGCGCAAGAGATCGTTCTGGGTTTGGATCCCACTTTCCAAACTTTTGTGACCCGGGAAATGGAGGGTTTGGGGATCCCTGTAAATTTTTTCAAAAAAAAAAAAATTGGGCTTTGGGAAGAAAAAAATTTGGGTGACCTCGCCCAAAATTTTCGCCAAAGGGTG
Source organism: Conus ventricosus (assembly GCA_018398815.1). Classification (NCBI taxonomy): domain Eukaryota; kingdom Metazoa; phylum Mollusca; class Gastropoda; order Neogastropoda; family Conidae; genus Conus; species Conus ventricosus. The sequence continues at coordinate 7,262,197 of CM031622.1, forward strand.
AAATTGGGTCAAACCTCTTGCAACACTTTTGGGGGAAACACCCCCCCGGGAAAGGAGAAGGGGGTGGGGGGTGGGGGTGAGTGCCCCTTGTGCGAGGTTGACTACGGGGAAAATGAAGCATTGAACCCTTGCCGGGAAAACAACCCCTTTTTTTCTAATGCACCTCCTCCTTTCTCTCCCCCCCTGCCCCCCCCCTCTCCTTCTCTCTGTATTGTTGCCAAATTTCATGTGGGGTGTGGTGTTTTGTGTGGGTTTTGTGTTGTGGTTTTTGTGGGTTTGTGTGGTGTGTGTGGTGTGTTGCGCCGCGTGCGGGGTGAGTGCGTGCGTGCTGCGTGTGGGGTCCTCTCTCTCTCCCCCTCCTCTCTCCCCTCTCTCCTCCCCTCCCTCTCCTATATATAAATAAAAATAAAATAAAAAATATAAAACCCCCCCCCAAAAATTTTCACGGCCTAGGCATGAACTTTTTGGGGTTTTTAAAGGTTTTCATCGCGCAAATGCATTCCAGATTTTTAAAGGGCCCCGGTAAACGCCCCGCGAAGAGATTTGTTTTTTGGGTTGGATCGCCACGTTTCCCAAAAAAGTTGTAGCCGGGGTGGGATGGGAGGGGATACTGTAAATTGGTTTCACAAAAAATTTGTCGTTGAAAAAACAAAATTTTGGTGACCGCGCTCCAAAATTGTCCCCCCGAATTTAAATTAATCGACCTCTTCAAAAACTTTCGGGAACAAGCGGGGGAGGAAATGGGGGTGAGGGGTTGGGTGGGGGTTTCCACTTGGCAGTTTTTGACTCTGGGATGAATAAAGAACTTACCTGAACACAACCGCTTTTTTTCTAATGCAAACCCTCTCTCTTTCCTCCCTCTTTCCCCCCCCCCCCCCCCCCTCTCTCCTGAAAGGGGGGTTCCCCAAGTGCAAGTGTGTGTGTGTGTTTTGTGTGGTTTTGTGTGCGCCGCAAGCGTGCATGGTTTGGGGTGTGTCGTGCGTGTATGCATTTTGGCGTGGGTGTGTGTGGGGTGGGTGTGGTGTGGGTTTTGGGACCGGCACTATGTCATGAGCCCTTTGTTCGCGCACTGTGTGGGGGTGTGGTGTGTGTGTGTGTGTGTTTTTGTGTGTGTGTGTGTGTGTGTGTGTGTGGTGTGGTTTGTGTGCGTGTGCGTTGTCAATGAGCGTGTTGTTGGGGTGTGTGTGGTTTTGCGTGTGTGTTTTGGGGTGTGGTGTGTGTGTGTGGGGTGTTTTTGTGTGTGTGCCCCCGGGGCGCCCTGCCATGCATGGCACATGAGTAGGCCCCTATGTGTTTGGTGTGTGTGGTGTGTGTGTGTGTGTGGGGTTTTGTGTGTGGTGTGTGGGGTTTTTGGGTTGTGTGTGGGTGTGGTGTGTGTGTGGTGTTTTTAAAATCTATAAAATTTAATTTATAAATTTTTTTGAAAGAAATGGCCCCGGCGACAGCATAAGCATGTTTTTTAAACCCGGCGGAAAGTAGAATGTATGTAAAGCGTATTTTTACATTTCATTTACGTAAGTTGTATGTTTTGCATGTAAGTTACATGCACCATCTTTTATATATTAAAACCCTAAAAAATGGGGATCTGTCCACAGCATCTTCTTTTTCTCCGTCAATTCTTCATTTTGGGGGGTTTTTCCCGAAAAGAACTGGGGGCTGAAGTGAGCATCCAATCCATCAGCTCCGAAATTTCCACCACAAATCCTCTTGAGGGCTGAGAACTGGGCCCCTGCCGATTTTCTTGGTCACCCCAACCGAATTTGGGGTTTCCCAACACAGTTGAATGTCCATGGGGGCACTGGACCCCGACCCCAAAACATCCTCTAAAAACTGCCCCCCCATGATGGGTTCCCACGGCGCAAACCTGGGCAGAGGGTACAAACTGCAGATTCCCGCTTTTGGGGGAAACCGGCCAAAAGGGCCCTTTAGAAGAAATGTGGGAAACCCCATGGCGACAGGATTGAAGGTCTGACGTAGCCACTTAAAGTCGACCGCAGAAGAAGAAGAAGAAGAAGGTGATC
>CM031622.1:7264317-7274317 GCA_018398815.1 Conus ventricosus
AAAAAGGTTGGAAAACGACTAAATTCGAGCAGAAAATTTTACAAACAATAAAAGAACCCCAAAAATTAAGTCATCTAATTCCCGAAGTCCAAACCCCCAAAGTCATTGAAGACTCAGCAAAGCTCGGGGACTCTGTTCGCGATGACCATGAATATGAAAAGACAGCGCTTGTTCTTGGATTAACTGGCAAAGGATTACTTGTCTTTATCTTACTAAATAGTAACCCAACTATTACAGAACTAATGTCCATAAGTGCTCGGCCATAAAGCCAACTACTTTGCTTGCAGTAGACAAAAGCCAGCTGACAATACTCCCCAATATTCCTGGTAAAGCGTCCACGGCTTTACCAGCTAATTTTTTTTAATAAACTTGCAAGATGATCAAGCTGTTTTTTTACCCATGATTTATCAGGCGGAGATGGAGCGATGGCGGCGGAGGCACTGGACTTTGACCTCCACCGCCGCCTGTAATAGCCATCACCAGTGTACTTATTGCAAATCCTAAGGCTGTTATAACGCTTACTAATGTGACTCCTTGCTCTCTAAACAGTGTTCGTATTCGTTCTGCTAGTGTCGTGTCTTCATATAATTTTTTCGGATAGTTTCTCTTATTCTATTCACTTGAGTTCGTAATTGGTCTCGGTTAGTAGTCAGCACTTCTAGTCTTGCTGATCTTTCCTTGTCAAGATTTTTTAGTCTTTGGTTTATTCTTTCTTAATCTCACGCCCTACGATGCGGTCGTCAGCCTCAACGAGTTTTTTTTTTTCTCTTTTATATGCTCATCTAGTTCACCTAGTTTTGCTAAATTGTTTGTTAATTCGCCTCTGATGCTTCTCAAAGCATGATCAAGGGCCGTTAGTTCTCGCAGGGGTAGCGGCGAGTCGTGTAAGTCTTTAAAGCTGTTTCTTCTGAAAAACTGGTTTCTGCTTCTATTGCATTTATTATTTCATCTGCCGATTGATTTAATTCTTTAAGTTCCATGTTTTGTATTTGGTTAGCTGTTGGGAGTTCTTGTAGTGTGTTTTTGAAGTTTAGAAACTGCCTCCCTATCTAATTTTGGTCTAGCAATGCCAAGGCGATTTTGATCTTTCACACTGAGTCTTTGTATAATTGTACTCTTGGCTAAAACTTTGATGGGTCTGGTTTAGTTGTAAGCCGAACAAGTTTTTCCTTGGTCGTTTTTTACAGACAAATGATCATCTTTTAATTCAAAATCATTTGGGTCTATAAATTCGGGAGGTTCTTGTCCTAAACTTTCGTAAAATGATTTAACCTTACTTTCTGTTAATTCATGCCGCATTGAGAGCATTGAGCGATGCCGTGTCAAAGGGATCATTTCACTCATATCGTCTCCCGGGTCAAAAACAACATAATCTTCTTCATCTTCAATTCCTGCCATGTTTTAAATAATTAACTTTTTATTTTGTTTATAAAAAAATGCACAAGCACATGGCTCGATTCTTGACCCGTATAGAAGACTGAAAGAGCCCCAAGGCGTGAAGGGAAATAAACGGAATATTACTGTTCCAAATAACCATCTAACTATTGATGCAGATCAAATTCTTACTGTCAAATTTCCAGACCTAGGAGCGGATGAAGTGATTGTGCCAGGCTCTGCTCGTCTTACTTTCAAAATAGAACTCGCTTCAACAACAGACCCAAACAGGACAGTTGTACAGAATCTGGGGCGGGCAATCGTTAAGAAAATTTCTATAAAACTTGAGGGCAAGAAATATTTTCTTTACACAATGCAGACATATTTTTAACCTATTCTGATCTATGGCTAACTGGGAATGAAAGGGCTGATCTTGCGTTTCAAGGAATTGAAAATGAAGAAGCGCTAAAACATAGAATAGGCGCCGCAGATACTAAAGACGGCAAAAAGTATGTATCTGTAAAGTTTGCGTACGGAAATCGCTTTTTCCATTCCCTTAGGATTTTTAGTTGTTATACAAGCGCATGCACCATACTTTCCAAGGAGCATTAAAGACGATGACATATGAACTAACTTTTTAATGAATACAAACGCGTTATCAAATCATCAGACACCGAAGAAAGTACAGCAATTTCTGACATCTCGTTAGAGTTTATGACGTTGTAGCACCCTGATTTAGCAAAGCTGATTAAGCAACAATAATGAGTCAAAATTAGCAAATATTTTACGAAATAGTGATTCCATCCATACAACTACCCAGAAGCAGGGCAGACCCTATATGGAATTTTAAGTTTAGCACACAGCAATATCGCTTTAAAGTATTTTATTGCTGAGTGAAGATAAGAACCGTTCAAAAGAAGCAAGTGAAAAGTTTTTAATCCTAAAATAACGAAAGTGCAATGTACCATGACGTAGTCCTAACCAAATCTACGCAAGCGGGCTTAGACCTTATCATCATTTTGACGAAATAAGAAAATTGTTATTGGGGGTGAGAGGGGTAAAAATCCAACAGCAGACCCTATGTCTAAGAATTTACATCTTCCAATGTTAGGCGTGATATTATTTAACAACAAAATACGGTTTATGGATTGACCTAAGGTCCACAGAGTATAAAGAGTTTGTTGGAAGCGGGAGAAAAGTGAGAGACGTAATAAAACATTCAAATTGATAAAGAAGAAGAAGCCGATAAACCGCTTAATGTACATTTTGTTTTTTATTATAAGATGCGCAGCTGAATATTCAAGAAAATCGATAGAATATGTATTATACTAAATTATTTTTCATTTATAAAAAAGCATGTCTGTTAAGGGTTAACCACCCAATGTGCCTACAGCCACCGGAATGCCAAGAGAAGAGATAGCAGGCAATTCTGCTGTTTATAGAAACCCCTGAAGTAAAACACCTTCAGATTAACAAACATTACACCAAATTGCAACAAAAACTAAGAGCAGGACCTTTTCAAAATACAGGCAAAACCAAACGAAGGGTATTCTGCTGCCTTTAAGCTGTTACATATTTAATACTGGAACATCAACTATAAGTGCTCTAACAGCTGGAACGAGCGTAGTCGCTTAGCAACGGGCATCGGCCACCCGCGGCATACCTCTAGGCGGTTTTGTCCTTTAGCTCTCGGCCTGTGTTCGTTATGCTGTATGTGCTGCTAGCAAAAAATTAAAACCTAAACTCCAAACGCACACAGCTATGTTCAACTAATAACGCTAAACGTAGCTCCGTTCAAACTGACAATAAATAAAGCACTAGCTCTCACTCAAACATCACGGATAAGAATTTAGTCGTTTACAGGCTGATTTTGATGACACAAAAACAAAAGTTTTTGATCATCAAAGAAAGGCGGGGAAAAGTTTTTCTCAACGCCACCCCGAGCAGATAAAAAAGGAATGCATAAAAAAAGTAAACGCACATTAACTCTGTTCTAAACAGGCCTTCACATAACCAACCCCAAAGGGCGTTTATTAACTTTAGTTTAATGAGTCCACACGCAAAAAGACTAGTCCGATATTGATTCTTATTAAGTATTTTTTTTTAATTTAAGAATAAATATTTTCGGCTAGAAAAGAAAGACATCATGGCTAAGCTATATGAAGGACAAGACGAATTTTGTAGAAGGAATGCTCCGAGAGAGAGCGTCTAATCAAGAGCACTGAAGATATTGATTTAGAATCATTGACCCAACAAACGGTACAGGCAAGCGGTTGTTCATGCAATTCTCAAGTTCCAGGCAAACTAACAATAGACCCACCGGTTAAAGTAATGATAGCTGATTAATCGACAATGTAACGAATAAATGAAGAAAATCTAGAAGTCTGGTCTCAACTAAACATCAACTATTCTTTCTCCAAATGACTTAACACCCCGGTTTTTGGGCAGACAACTGCTTGCACAGTTTGACGCTGCCGCTGAAGAAGCTAAAAATGAGAGGCTCCTGGTTGGTCAGAGGCGCAGTCTTAAGATTAGATTAAAACCGGCTAATTATGCACCGATTGTAGTGATGCCAAGGCTTACCTACCGCTACCTCGGGAAGCTGGTTTTAAAGAGAGCAGTTTTTAAACATAAAGATTCAGACAACAATGTTTCATGTGGTGTTGTTCTTGCAAGCTGTAAACATCATGTCCGCGACCACGCAGAGAGAGAGACTAACTATCGCATATACACAAAGATCTAAACTTCAATGGCATATTCCTTTCCTGTTAGTGTAGACCAACTTGATCAGTTTTGAAGAACCAAAACAACCCAATAAAACTGTTAATGTATACACATGGAATGAGGAAACAAATTTGGCGCCAATTAAAGTGTCCAAGAACAGTCCAGCACAATAGGCGAACCACCAAAAGTCATGTGGACGTTACTCTAATGTTTCGCCAGCAGGGCAGCCCATTACACATTGATACGCACAATGAGCAGATTATTGGCGCATACTTCAAAAAACACTAACATACAAGATTCTGCAGAAAATGTTTAAAACAAGAATTCCATCGTGCAAGCCGCGAGTGAACATATAAAACATGTAAAAGTTCTGTAACTGTAAGACAGAACTAACTCCGCCCCCGCCAGATCTAACGTTTAGTTTAAGAACTGGAAAACGCTGCAAACAAGTCCATACGTACTTTACGCAGACTTCGAGTCGCTTATTGGTTCCTTATGAAGGGCCAGCACCACAAAAACTTCGAAAAACCGTCTTAAGAGTAATCATCAGATTTAGTTCATTTGCCTTCAATTATTGTTTAGGTTGCGGATGGCGTTTATTTCAGAACCAAATTATATAGAGGACCGGAGGCTGCAGAAAACATTCTTAAAACGCCTGCAGCAAGTGCGTAACGCCTGTTCTAATAATCTAAACTTTACTGAAATCTAATATGGCGCCTGAAGACAAACAACAGTATGACTCAGCCACGCATTGTTGGATTTGCGTTTAGAAGGCTATACGCCCAAGAGTGTAAAAACCCAGTAAGAGACCATGAATCACATTAGTGGGAAGTTTAGAGGTGCAAGCGCACAGTAAATGCAATCTTCAACTAAAGGTTGATCCTAAGACATGGAAGCTGCCTGTATCTTTCATACCTTGCGATTAGCGACTCCTACCTTATAATGCAAGCAGTAACCAGCGCCTTCAGGGTAGCATGCAATTGCACAGTCATCAGAAAAGTTACTGTGTTTCACTTTAAATAACATGTCCTTTCTTCTAACGACTCTATCAACACATGATGGCCTCATTAAAGCACTGGCTATGTCCTTATAGTCCTGCCCAATAACGGAAAAATAATTTGACTAACTCTTGTTGAAAGGGTGTTTTTACCCTATGAAACATGAACAGTTGGGAAGGTTTGACAAGATACACTTTCCGCCTAAAGCCGCGTTCTTTTTCTAGTCTTAGAGGAAAGGACTCAGCACCACCGGGGGGGGGGGGGGGGGGAGAGGTTGTACCAGCAGCTCAAGATGCTTGGCAAAAGTTAGATTGAAAAACGATGGGAGACTATCATGACTCCTATTTAAGGCAGATGTATGTTTGTTGGCGGACGTCTTTGAAAATTACAGAAAGACCTGCATGAAACATATGCCTGGATCCCACGCATTACCATTTCTGCGCCCAGGAATGAGTGGGAAGCATTCTTTCTACAGTTTACTGAGGTAACAGATTGAATTAGTGTCTGACTACCAATGATTCGATGGATTGAAAAACGGATAGCGTGGAGGGAAGTAGTATGGCGTCGCATCATTACTGTAAAGCAAACAACAAATACTTGGACGACTATATCAAGTAAAAGGTCTAACTATCTCATGTATTTAGATCAAACAATACTGTATGGTTGGGCAATGGCGCAATCACCTTCCGTTACGCAACTTTAAAATGTACACAGGGCGGTAATCCGAAAAATATTCAAAAGGCATTAAAGTGGTTGGGCAGTTTTAACGCCTGCTCAACACCGTGGTTTCATTCTAGAAGTTGACTTAGAATATCCTCAATGAACTCCATTACCTCATTAATTACTATCCATTAGCAGCAAAAGTCTAAAATGAGATCAAGAGTGACACCTAAACTGTGCTAATCTTCGAGGCAAAAAAAATTAAATGTCTGTTCATTACAGACTTCGTACAATTTTATGAAGACCAAGGTTTAAGTAAACGAGCTGTCCATCGAATAATTGCTTTCGATCAAGAACAGTTTTCTGAAACCATACAAACATCATAAGAACACTGATCTCAGAACTAAAACCACAGAGCTTCAGAAAAAATGACTTTTTCAAGCTGATGAACAACACAGCTTTTCGGTAAGACTATGACATCCGCACACGCGTAAAGAAGTCAGATTAGTCACCAGAAGAGACCGAAAGCAATTAAGCTGACTTCAAAAACCTAAAATCAAGACTTTAGAAGATTTCCATGAATCAGCTTTTTGGCATAATGATGAAAAAAAAGAAAGTCAAATTAGACAAAACCTGTATTTATTGGGTTTACTGTTTTAAGAATTATCAAAGCTTTGATGTTAGAGTTTCTTTATGACTACTTTAAGCCCTCGTATCCTGAGTCCAGAGTACTTTACACAGATACAGACAGTTTTGTTATAGATATTCCTACTGAAGACATCTATAAAGACATGAATTAGAAGTAGCTAAAGGAGCGAGTGGATGGTACGACAACGTCCGATTACCCTAAAGAGTCGCCTTTACATTCATCCGTTAATAAGAAGGTTTAGGAAAGATGAAGGATAATTATCTGGAAAGGTGATCAAGGAGTATGTGGGTTAAGGTCAAAATGTACAGTATTTCGAGCCAGGAGAAAATCATTAAGAAAGCAAAGGGAATATCTCGCAGCGTTGTGCAGTCAAACATATCACATGGCAACTACAAAGAAGCATTGTTTGGCAATAAGACTTTTCATCATGACAACGTAAAACTGCGATCTAATCTACATGAGATCAACACAACAGTTGTAACAAAGAAGTCATTAGATAGAACAAACACAAAACGGTGTTTGTTAATCCAAGTTTTCATATGCAATCGGGCACTGGAGAACCGTAAATTAATTAAAGCGGAACTGTGTCTGGCGGAATTATCTGCAGTTCTTCTTTCGCAAAAGATCTTTGAGGAGCCGGTTGTTTTGTTGTGTCATTTCTCGTAAATAATACACGGGCGGATTCATTTTACAATTCTTTTTATTTCATATGGATCAACACTCCAAACTGGATCGGTTGCCCTGATGCAAGTGTCCCCTTCTGCTTCTCCCGGTAAATAAAGGTACCTTACTTTAAACCAAACGGTAATAGTTTGCCATATGAAGACTCTACTTCAACAACATTTATTGTTTTTCTTTTGATTGCTTGTACTGGTTTTAGCCCTTTAAATTCTTCATTATTCATTGCGCGCAAAACTGGGGGCAGTCTTCTAACCCATTCTGTGTTGCGAGAATTGTCAATCAGCTCTCTGTGAACTGGTAGGAGAAAAGTCTTTCGGCTAACTGTTTGTTAAAGTTTTCGACTAAAGCCTGTGATCTGTGAACTCCTGGAATGCCTCTTCTAATAGTAACTCTATGTTTTAACAATAATTGATTCACTTGGCCTTTAAATTCTTTCCATCATCAACTTGAATCATGCGAGGGAAAGTTAAGGGGGCCTCGTTGGTATATCAGTTGTATGGCAACAGCAACAGCAGAAGCACTCTTTTGTGTTAATGGCTCCGCATCTTTGTATCTTGAAGCCATGTCAATGACCTGTGAGTGCGTACTTAAATCTTTTTCGCCTAATCGTATCAGAGGGTAAATATAGAAGGTCCATTTGATGGGTGTCGTTTGGAGTTGTTTTGGGACAAAGTTGGTCTCTGTATTCGCCTAGGCGCGGGTAAATAAATTTGCCAATCGCTTGTTTAGATAACCATTCCTTTGCTGTTTGTTCACTAACTCCAGCTGCTTGGCTTAGCTTTTTAATTGCTGTGATGCCCTTCCAATATCCTTTGGCGAATAATAGATTTTGTTCATTTTTTATTCAGCCAATATTATGTGCAACAAAATACACGACGGTCATACCAACGACAATAAACCCGATTTCTTGCATCTTTTGTTTTTCTGATGGTTGATAAAAGTCACTGAATTTTGGTGGGGCAATGTCTCGATTGGTTTGCCTGTTACAAGATAATATTGTTTTATTGCTTGATCAACATTTTAAATGTGTAAGCTGCATGCCCCTGTCTTTTCAGTGTGTCATTAATAAAATCTAACTGCTCAAGTCTCTGCCTTTCATAGGCGTCTTGTGCAGCTGCTAGTTGCTCCATAGCTTTGTTATGTCTTTTTCTCTCGCCGTCATTCCCCAGTTTACTAAATGCGAAATTACTTCCGCTAAAAGCAAGCGCATTCACCACAGCGCCGCCTATCATTATTGCGAGTGAAGCCATTTTTTATAAATGTATTTTTTTTCTTACATATTTATATTGTCTGGAATTATTCCTTGCTTGACTAGAAAATCTTTCGTGGCAACCGAAGCTGCAATGATAGCAATTAGCTTTGCTGAATCCTCAAAGTCTAGTTTGCCAAGATCTGCTGGTTTAATTCTTAACAAGCTTTTACCAAGCATTGAGTATCCTACACTTAGTCCTCCAATAACAGCAGAATGGTATACAAGGTTGGTAACAGTTTTTTTCGGTGCTCATTTATTATAAAATAAAATAATTATAATTTAATAAAAACATGAACAGTGATGATCTACTACAGCTACAAGGCAGCCTAACCTTCCTGAACTTATGAATGACCAAGTTGATGACCAAGCTATTATGCCCCAAAAGGAGAGGTTGTATTCTTTGGCAGCATGTGGAAAAACAAAACAGTTCCTCGGAACTGAATTCAGCATTGAACAGATCAACAGATGTCGCCACAAGACATTTTAAAGTATCATAACGGGTATAAGCACAACTGGGGTCTAGAATGGTGAAAAGTGTGGGCAAACGGTTCTTAGTTTTGTACACTAAACTAGTCAGTAGATTTGCTCCCATTGATTCTGAACAAGATCTTACGTATGATTTAACGCAAGATCCAGTTTTAACAAAGTCATTAGAGTCTTCTAGGGTGTGATTTATACTATAGATTTGGAACATTGTTATCGCCATTAATCATGGGATTAATAACTTTTAATCATATAGATTTTATTTCCCTTCAAAATGAACGATCTGGAAAATCAGCAGAACCAGAAAACACTGAATCAGGTGGAAAGTAACCAAGCCAGAAAATCAGCAGAAAACGCTGAATCAGGTGGAGACCGTTAAAAATCCTGGGCGTGTTGAAGCAGGAAAAAAATTAGCAGAGTGGAACAGACAAAAAAAATTAATGTTACAGAATATGACTCATCATGAAAACATAACACCGCCAAACGCCAGAACAAGTTGATTCAATGCCAGCTATAAAAACTCCATGTAATACAAGGGCCCCAAAGTCTTCATGGAATATTGAACTTAAAACTGTTGCCATTTTTGGCGCCATTGCTGCTGTTGGGGGCAGTTATTACGGCTATAAAAATAAACCAATGGCAACAGAAACAAAAGCAATCAAAAAAATCTGAGCCACTAAATGCAGAAAAAGACACCAGCACGCCAAAACCGCCAATAACAAAGCATCATTTTGATCCATTTATAATGGAATAATATTTTAAGAACTTAATTTAAATTTTTTATAAAAATAGATCATGGCGTATTATAAAATGATGAAGTCAATAAATAAAGACCTGGAGTCTATAAAAGACATTTCCATAGACCCAATTGTAATCAATGCGGTTGCTTCGGATGTAAGACCTTCATTAAGATCTATGCAGAGAACGCTGAGCAAGACATCCTCAACGATGACGCGTTTTTGGACTGTGTGTACTATCTTAGACATTTACAATTTAGATAAAAACATAGATTGTATTTTTTTAATAATTATAAGATAACTTAATAAGAACTTGGTTGTACTTAAAGGATGACTTAGTTATGATCTTAGGTTAACTTGGTAAGAACTTGAGGATGACTTGAGGACAACTTGAATAAAAACTTAGAAGTAACTTGAGAATAACTTGAGGATAACTTGGGTA
>CM031622.1:7284317-7286817 GCA_018398815.1 Conus ventricosus
AGATCGTCTCCAGGTGGCCGGTACCCGGAAAAGTCACGGGGACAGTCGTTAAACGGACGTGGTGGCGCCCAGCGACAGAGAACACTCACTTTTGCTGACTGCGTGACTTCACCAATGATTGTCGTCAGTGTCAAGCAGTGAAAGTGATGCTTTGAAAGCTGAAGTCATACATCCACCAAACGTGAACAAACGGATCACAGGACAAACCACGACGCGTTTCGACCTCTCGTATGCTGCTTTAGATCATATGTACGCTACTTTTCATTGTTCTGCATTTGGTTTCACGTCCGTTTCAAGTCGTGTGCGTGTGGTCTTCCTTTTCCGTTGTCCTGAGTGTTGTTTATCTTTGCCTGAAGAAGACCCGAGAGGTCGAAACGCGTCGTGCTTTGTCTTGTGATTCGTTTGTTCACGTTTGGCGGATGTGTTACTTCATTTCTTTTTTTTTAAAGATTTTGTTTAGTAGATTTCCGCCTGCAGTCGCTTGACTTTGCAACTAATGAGTCAGTGGTGTTGTGCGTTACGTTGACACCACAGCAACTAATCAGTCAGTGATGCTGTGCGTTACGTTGACACCACAGCAACTAATCAGTCAGTGATGCTGTGCGTTACGTTGACACCACAGCAACTAATCAGTCAGTGATGCTGTGCGTTACGTTGACACCACAGCAACTAATGAGTCAGGGGTGCTGTGCGTTACGTTGACACCACAGCAACTAATGAGTCGGTGATGCTGTGCGTTACGTTGACACCACAGCAACTAATGAGTCGGTGATGCTGTGCGTTACGTTGACACCACAGCAACTAATCAGTCAGTGATGCTGTGCGTTACGTTGACACCACAGCAACTAATGAGTCAGTGATGCTGTGCGTTACGTTGACACCACAGCAACTAATGAGTCAGTGATGCTGTGCATTACGTTGACACCACAGCAACTAATGAGTCAGTGGTGCTGTGCGTTACGTTGACACCACAGCAACTAATGAGTCAGTGGTGCTGTGCGTTACGTTTGACACCACAGCAACTAATGAGTCAGTGGTGTTGTGCGTTACGTTGACACCACAGCAACTAATCAGTCAGTGATGCTGTGCGTTACGTTGACACCACAGCAACTAATCAGTCAGTGATGCTGTGCGTTACGTTGACACCACAGCAACTAATCAGTCAGTGATGCTGTGCGTTACGTTGACACCACAGCAACTAATCAGTCACTGATGCTGTGCGTTACTTGACACCACAGCAACTAATGAGTCAGTGATGCTGTGCGTTACGATGACACCACAGCAACTAATGAGTCAGTGATGCTGTGCGTTACGTTGACACCACAGCAACTAATCAGTCAGTGATGCTGTGCGTTACGTTGACACCACAGCAACTAATCAGTCAGTGATGCTGTGCGTTACGTTGACACCACAGCAACTAATCAGTCAGTGGTGCTGTGCGTTACGTTGACACCACAGCAACTAATGAGTCAGTGATGCTGTGCGTTACGTTGACACCACAGCAACTAATGAGTCAGTGATGCTGTGCGTTACGTTGACACCACAGCAACTAATGAGTCAGTGGTGTTGTGCGTTACGTTGACACCACAGCAACTAATGAGTCAGTGGTGTTGTGCGTTACGTTGACACCACAGCAACTAATCAGTCAGTGATGCTGTGCGTTACGTTGACACCACAGCAACTAATCAGTCAGTGATGCTGTGCATTACGTTGACACCACAGCAACTAATCAGTCAGTGATGCTGTACGTTACGTTGACACCACAGCAACTAATCAGTCAGTGATGTCGTGCGTTATGTTGACACCACAGCAACTAATGAGTCAGTGATGCTGTGCGTTACGTTGACACCACAGCAACTAATGAGTCAGTGGTGTTGTGCGTTACGTTGACACCACAGCAATTAATGAGTCAGTGATGTTGTGCATTACGTTGACACCACAGCAACTAATAAGTCAGTGATGCTGTGCGTTACGTTGACACCACAGCAACTAATGAGTCAGTGGTGTTGTACGTGCGTTACGTTGACACCACAGCAATTAATGAGTCAGTGATGTTGTGCGTTACGTTGACACCACAGCAACTAATCAGTCAGTGGTGTTGTGCGTTACGTTGACACCACAGCAACTAATGAGTCAGTGATGCTGTGCGTTACGTTGACACCACAGCAACTAATGAGTCAGTGATGCTGTGCGTTACATTGACACCACAGCAACTAATGAGTCAGTGATGCTGTGCGTTACGTTGACACCACAGCAACTAATGAGTCAGTGGTGTTGTGCGTTACGTTGACACCACAGCAACTAATTAGTCAGTGATGCTGTGCGTTACGTTGACGACACCACAGCAACTAATGAGTCAGTGATGCTGTGCGTTACGTTGACACCACAGCAACTAATTAGTCAGTGATGCTGTGCGTTACGTTGACACCACAGCAACTAATCAGTCAGTGATGCTGTGCGTTACGTTGACACCACAGCAACTAATTAGTCAGTGGTGTTG
>CM031622.1:7295818-7298318 GCA_018398815.1 Conus ventricosus
AGCCATCATCTGTCACGGGTGTTTGGCGATCATCTGTCACGGGTGTCTAGCGATCATCTGTCACGGGTGTCTAGCCATCATCTGTCACGGGTGTCTAGCCATCATCTGTCACGGGTGTCTAGCCATCATCTGTCACTGGTGTTTGGCGATCATCTGTCACGGGTGTCTAGCCATCATCTGTCACTGCAGGTGTCTAGCCATCATCTGTCACTGGTGTCTAGCCATCATCTGTCACGGGTGTCTAGCCATCATCTGTCACTGCAGGTGTCTAGCCATCATCTGTCACGGGTGTCTAGCGATCAACTCTCCCTTCCAACCAGTCGACTATGTCTGCATTCTCCCAGTGCTCCTTGTCACACCTTTCAGGCGTGAACATTTCCCATAAGGGTTTTTTTTTGGTTTTTTTTTTTGGTTCTAATCCGTCGAAGGATCGTTTCTATTTGTGATGTAACGGGTTTAAAAAGAAAGTGAGAGGGAAAAGGGGGGGAGGGGTTAAGAGATAAGGAGGAGAGAGAGGGGAGAAGGAACGAGAGGAGGAGGAGAGAGAGGGGAGAAGGAACAGAGAGGGGAGGAGGGAGAGGAGGGGAGAAGGAACAGAGAGGAGGAGGAGAGAGGGAGAGGGAGAAGGAACAGAGAGGAGGAGGAGAGAGAGGGGAGAAGGAACAGAGAGGGGGAGGAGAGAGAGGGGAGAAGGAACAGAGAGGAGGAGGAGAGAGAGGGGAGAAGGAACAGAGAGGGGAGGAGAGAGAGGGAGAAGGAACAGAGGAGGAGGAGGAGAGAGAGGGGAGAAGGAACAGAGAGGAGGAGGAGAGAGAGGGGAGAAGGAACAGAGAGGAGGAGGAGAGAGAGGGGAGAAGGAACAGAGAGGAGGAGGAGAGAGAGGGGAGAAGGAACAGAGAGGAGGAGGAGAGAGAGGGAGAAGGAACAGAGAGGAGGAGGGAGAGAGAGGGGAGAAGGAACAGAGAGGAGGAGGAGAGAGAGGGGAGAAGGAACAGAGAGGAGGAGGAGAGAGAGGGGAGAAGGAACAGAGAGGAGGAGGAGAGAGAGGGGAGAAGGAACAGAGAGGGAGAGAGAGGGGAGAAGGAACGAGAGGGGAGAGAGAGAGGAGAAGAACAGAGAGGAGGAGGAGAGAGAGGGGAGAAGGAACAGAGAGGAGGAGGAGAGAGAGGGGAGAAGGAACAGAAGGAGGAGGAGGGAGAGAGAGAGGGAGAAGGAAACAGAGAGGAGGAGGAGAGAGAGGGGAGAAGAACAGAGAGGAGGAGGAGAGAGAGGGGAGAAGGAACAGAGAGGAGGAGGAGAGAGAGAGAGGGGAGAAGGACAGAGAGGAGGAGGAGAGAGAGGGGAGAAGGAACAGAGAGGAGGAGGAGGAGAGAGAGGGAGAAGGAACAGAGAGGGGGGAGGAGAGAGAGGGGAGAAGGAACAGAGAGGAGGAGGATAGAGAGGGGAGAAGGAACAGAGAGGAGGAGGAGAGAGAGGGGAGAAGGAACAGAGAGGAGGAGGAGAGAGAGGGGAGAAGGAACAGAGAGGAGGAGGAGAGAGAGGTGAGAAGGAACAGAGAGGAGGAGGAGAGAGAGGGGAGAAGGAACAGAGAGGAGGAGGGAGAGAGAGGGAGAAGGAACAGAGAGGAGGAGAGAGAGAGGGTTGTGCAAAATGAACTGAAAACAAGCAAGGAAGCAAGCAAGCAAGCAAGCAAACCCACTCTCTCACTTGGAAGACACCATCTACATTCTTTGACCCCTTGACTTGTTACAGCCAAGAATACTGGTGATGATGATGATGATGATGATGATGATGATGATGATGATGATGATGATGATGATGATGATGATGATGATGATCATGATGAAGAAGAAGTCAAGCAACAAGATCATCATCAAGAACAACAACCCCACAAGGTCATCATCATCATCATCATCATCATCATCTCATCATCATCATCTCATCATCATCATCATCATCATCATCATCATCATCACAACAACAACAACAACAAGACACAACGACAACGACAACGACAACGACAACGACAACGACAACGACAACAAACAACAGTTACAACAACAACAACAACAACAATCACCTCCACAAGGTCACCATCACCACCATCACATCGTCATCATCATCATCATCATCATCATCATCATCATCATCATCATCATCATCATCATCATCATCATCATCAACAACAACAACGACAACAACCACCACCACCACAACAACAACAACCATCGACAACAATACCAACACCAACATCTAAAGGCCGTCCTACACATCTCGGCGCGGCTGGCTGTCCTCCCACGCCCAGTCTCCTAGGAAGGGCGGCCACACAAGGTCATCATCACCACCACCATCATCATCATCATCATCATCATCATCAACAACAACAACAACGACAACAACGACAACAACCACAACAACAACAACCATCGACAACAACACCAACACCAGCAATTAAGGGCCGTCCTACACACCTCGGCGCGGCTGGCTGTCCTCCCACGCC
>CM031622.1:7305818-7308318 GCA_018398815.1 Conus ventricosus
TCATATTTGTAACATATTTTCTTAATTTCATGTTCTCAGTTTCTCCATCTTCAAACTCCCCCCCCCCCCCTCCTTACGTCCAAATCTTTGCCAAGTCATTACTATGAAGGCAGTTCAGTTGTTGGCCTGCGCTTGTTTTTCCCCCACTATTAGATTGTTCGTCTATGTATTTGTCTGACTTTATTCAAGTTTAAAAGGCTGTGCCAGTCTTGAATAAAAGTTACTCTGTGTTAGGTTTTCTTATGGGAGCAAAAAAAAAAACCCACTTGTTTACTCTTGCAGAAATTCAAAGATCATGTCAGGTGGGACATCTCTGAACAAGGTTTTCCTGGAGTCTGCTGTAAAGTGTTTATGTCTCACATCGTGCAAGACCCAACACTCTAAAATAACAATGTTTCACAGTGAATGGTACATGGTATGAGCTGCCTGCCACGGTAACCACGTATGCCAGGTTCTCAACTGTCCTCTATTCAGAAGACAGCGTATTTCCGTGTTAGAAAAAGATGGCTGTAGTAGAACACTCAGAAGCTTCCCCCTGTAAAACCTGCTCTTCTCCCGGACAATAACAGAAAAAGTTTGACTGGGGAATTCAAGACAACAGACATCGAAGGAGACCAAGAAAGGGTAGTCGGGACATGTGAAGCGACACCAAGACAGAGTTACAGTGAGGAATTAATGAGAGTGCCAGGACGTACCGTTGGCCAGTGTTCAATGTCCTCTATTCAGCAAGACACATTGTGTTAAAAGTAAGAGCGTAGGATAACACCCCAAAGCTCACCCCCTTCCTGACATGCTGCTCTCCCGACAATACCACGGTGCTAAAAGTTTGACGTGGATCCTCAGCACTTAGAAATCGAGGAAACCAAAGAAACACCTGGACGGACCTGGAGCGGCACCTGCAGGGTCAGTGGGGTGTATAAAGTTGAGGACCGGCACGCAGGCAGGCGCCTTGCTGAATGGGGCCTACAGCACGTATGCACACAGCAACCCTTTCTGCGGGCTTGTACACGCTGCGACGTTCTACAAACTTTGATCGTTGACTCTGCACCTTATGCACACGAGATCTCAAGTAGCTGCCTTGCCGCTCTGTGCTGTTAAATTAACGCGCGCACGCACGCACTGGACGAGGCTAAGACGACATGCAAACGCACGCTTGTTTCGCATTCGTAGCTGTTTCTGCGTACTCGACAAATTGTGAGTGACGTCCGACAAACAAATACTAAATTGCTGCTTGCGATCATTGCATTGGAAAATACCGTCAGCTGCAAGCACCAAACTGACAGAAAAGAGACTGAAATCATTGTTGTCGAAGAATGTACCATGTTAGCAAACGACAGAGCTGGGACTTCACTCATTGCAAAACTAAAGATTGTGGCGAAAATCTGCGGAGGGGAATGCTGCAGAAGACCGGAGGATTCACAGCTTGATAGAAAGTCGTGATGTGAAGTCGACTTTTTAATAAAGACTGCAGCAAAGACAGAGTGGGAAGTGCTGTTTTGCCTATGAGATTTGGTGGGGCAAATCCTGGGAAGCTGCAGCCCACCAAGGATGAGGTTTTGATTTGCTCATTTACTAAGTATTACTACATCACATTAACACACTGAGTGTGTGTGTGTGTGGTGTGTTGTGTGGTGTGTGTGGTGGTGTGTGTTGTGTGTGTGTGGTGTGAGAGAAGTGGTGAGTGTGCTGAGGTGTGTGGTGGTGGTATGTGTGTGTAGTGGTGGTGTGGGTTGTGCATGTGTGAGAGTGAGTGGTGTGTGTGTGATTAGTGGTGTGGTATGTTGTGTTTGTGGTGTGTGTGTGGAGAGGGGAGTGTCTGGTGTGAGTGGTGTGTATGCTGTTAATGTGTTGGTGTGGTGTGTGGTTGAGGTGATGTGGTTGTGCTGTGTGTGTGTGTGTGTTGTGTGTGTGTGTGTGTGTGTGTGTGTGTGTGTGTGTGTGTGTGTGTGATATATAGTGTAGTGGTGGTGGTGGTGGTATGTGTGTGTGTGTGTGTGTGTGTGTGTGTGTGTGTGTGTGTGTGTGTGTGTGTGTGTGTGTGTGTGTGCAAGTCTGCATGTGAATGTGAAAATTTAAAATGTTGATGTATCCAAAATGCTAAACAATTTTTTTTTAATTATGAATGTAGATTTCTTGCTCATTTAAACCATAGTAAGGGTCTACCATAAAAAAAAAAAAAAAAAACTAACAATCTCATGATTTTCAGGTTCAGGTGCTTTGACACGGCTCATCAAGCCATGGAACCAACAACTGAGCAGATGCAAGATGTAGCAACTGCAAGTGGTATGTATAACATCATATTTATTAATAACAGAAAGACCCTTTAAGGCATCATGTATATAAAATAAAATAGGAACAGTTAGAAAACAACAGGAGCTGTTCATAAAGCCTATGATTTTTTGTATCAATATTTAAATGGCTAACCTCTACCAAAGATGGGAAAACCTAAATATTCATGCAACTATGAGCCACAATGCATTTAATCTCCTTCCTGTTCTTG
>CM031622.1:7313318-7320818 GCA_018398815.1 Conus ventricosus
GGGGGGGGAGAGGCGAGGGACAAATAACTCAACAAGTATGGACAGGGGAGGGGGGGGGGGTATGGAGGGTGAGAGACAAAACGATCAACATATATGACAAAACGTGGAGGAGGGGGGGGGGGGGGGAGTGGAGGCAGACCAAGATATTTAGAAATGGAAGGGGGGGGGGAGGAGGAGGGGGAGGGACTGAAAAAACAGGTCATTCAGTATGCACAGACAGGGGAAGTAAAACACAGATCAATATGGTTGAAAGAAGTAGTGAGAGATGATTATGTGTTGAAACGGGAAGGGGGTGGGGGGGGGGGGGGGGGGGAGGGGTTATGAAAGACGATCAGATCAATCAATACGCGTGGAAGTGGGAGTGAGATTCAGACCACTGATACGCGCGGAAAGGGGGGACTAAGTGCCAGATAATGCGTTCAAGGAGTGTCAGAAACGGGTCAATTTGCGTGGAAGGGGAAGTGAACAATAGTTGAGAAATAGGTATGGTATATACGCTGCCGTTTCTGTTTTGAAGCGTTATGATGTCTTGGTGTAAACCGTGTAAACACAGTACGTGATAGTGTGATCAGCACGGCGGATCCCTTTGAAAAGATGAGATAGAGCAGAACACAGATTCGATAGCGAACGACTAATTTCTACATCCAGTCTGTGCTTTTACCATTTCATTTCACAGACCTAACTGTCAAACGTAAATTTTAACTTCTGAAATTCTGTAACAGACCTGTTCCGAAAACCCCCCAAAACAAATGGGAAGGGAAGGTAACATCTATATTTTCATTGCAAACAGAGTTACCTTTTCACAGTTTATGGGTCAAACAAACAGATCTAGAGAATCAAATATTTGATTTAAATCGCGCGCCAGGATCACGATGGAAGTATAGTCTACATCACATGCGCACCGTGTCACACCTATGTTTTGGCATCCTCTCTCTCTCTCTCTCTCTCTCTCTCTCTCTCTCTCTCTCTCTCTCTTACTGAACTGTTATGCCGACTGATGGGGCCAAATTGTGTTGGGCATGCTCACCAGCGACATCTGTTAAAAAAACAAAAACGGTGACATCACTCCCGCTTAATGCGAACTCTTACAGATTATTTCCCTTGCTGATTTCCGACCATCATCTATTGTAATAGATCACTACATCGATATGGAATCAATGTCTGACAACCAGTTATGAATGTACTGATATTTTAGACTCTGCGTATTTTTTTTCTCCTTTAAAATCAGTTTGTAAAAATGGAGTTAGACTGATTTCCCTATCTGTCGCCCAGCCAACTCAAGTTCATTGAAAGTGTCATGAATATCTGACAAATACAGCAGTTTTCAACGGTCTTTCGCGTATTTTTTTTTATATTAAGAACATGACGCTGGAGTTATCATAATCTTGGAACCTGTTACATATCTGCTATAAATAGCCTAACTATGCGGTCTTACAAAGGAACGTAACTCTCATATATTATTGTTTGGATAATGGCAACGCTCAGGATTGATCGGCAATCCGAAAGACATCGTGGAAGCCTAACTGCAAGATTCTCTACTTAATTTACACAACATAACATGGTGGCAGCGGTGTAAACGAACTCGTTGCTACATTAACGCTCAAACCACGTTAGGTGAAAATCAGGTTCACCGCCAACCAAACCTTCCTGTACCAAAACCATTCGACTGCAATCCAGCCAACTGCAGAAATGGCGTCAACGATTTGACCGGTACCAAACAGCATCAGGCTTAGCGCTAAAATCATGGGAAGAACAAGTCAGCACTTTTCCATATACAATGGGCATTGTGCTGATGGCATTCTACAGACAATTGATGTAAATGAAGACGTCGCTACCAACGATGAACTAGAAAACGCAGTGCAAGAAACAACGCCGTTGTTGAGATGGCAAAATTCAGCAGGAGAATACAACAACCAGGAGAATCTATCGACGCTTTCATACAAGATCTCTACAAAATGGCAGAAGAATGTGAGTACAGCACATTGAAAGAAGAGCTCATTCGAGATCGTATTGTCGTTGGTATTCCTGGCGATGCTCTCTCAAATGAATTGCGAGCAAAAGCCAAACTGACGCTTACTGAAGCAACACAACTTGCTCGTCAAGCAGAAGCACGAAAAGAATCACAGTCCCTAATTCGTGGAGCCTCACAAGAACAAGTTGATTTTATGAGAACATCCTCCTCTCAAAGTCAGGACAGACATAAACCTGGGAACAGACACTCAGACTCAAAACCCAAGTCAGCTACCCCTCCAAAAGCAGATCCCGTCTAAAACAATTGTGAGTAGCCTTCTTTAACTGAGTGAACTGTTTAGCCTGGTAGCCGTAATTGTGTGGAAATTGTGGAAAAGAACAACACCACAGACGCAACTTACACAGCATGCGGAAGAAGGGGCCATTATGCCAAAGTCTGTAGAAGCAGTCATAAACTTCACTTTGTTAACCCTGACCATGAATAGGACGCAGAGTCTGACGACTTGATGGCTATATTTACGAGGACGCAGAGTCTGACGACTTGATGGCTATATATACGATGACGCAGAGTCTGACGACTTAATGGCTATATATACGATGACGCAGAGTCTGACGACTTATGGCTATATATATATACGATGACGCAGACTCTGACGACTTATGGCTATATATATATACGATGACGCAGAGTCTGACGACTTATGGCTATAGATACGATGACGCAGAGTCTGACGACTTATGGCTATATATATATACGATGACGCAGAGTCTGACGACTTATGGCTATATATATACGATGACGCAGAGTCTGACGACTTATGGCTATATATATACGATGACGCAGAGTCTGACGACTTATGGCTATAGATACGATGACGCAGAGTCTGACGACTTATGGCTATAGATACGATGACGCAGAGTCTGACGACTTGATGGCTATAGATACGATGACGCAGAGTCTGACGACTTGATGGCTATAGATACGATGACGCAGAGTCTGACGACTTATGGCTATAGATACGATGACGCAGAGTCTGACGACTTATGGCTATAGATACGATGACGCAGAGTCTGACGACTTGATGGCTATATATACGATGACGCAGAGTCTGACGACTTGATGGCTATATATACCATGACGCAGAGTCTGACGACTTGATGGCTATATATACGATGACGGAGAGTCTGACGACTTGATGGCTATATATACGATGACGCAGAGTCTGACGACTTGATGGCTATATATACGATGACGCAGAGTCTGACGACTTGATGGCTATATATACGATGACGCAGAGTCTGACGACTTGATGGCTATAGATACGATGACGCAGAGTCTGACGACTTGATGGCTATAGATACGATGACGCAGAGTCTAACGACGTGATGGCTATATATACGATGACGCAGAGTCTGACGACTTGATGGCTATAGATACGATGACGCAGAGTTTGACGACTTGATGGCTATAGATACGATGACGCAGAGTCTGACAACTTATGGCTATAGATACGATGACGCAGAGTCTGACGACTTAATGGCTATAGATACGATGACGCAGAGTCTGACGACTTATGGCTATAGATACGATGACGCAGAGTCTGACGACTTGATGGCTATATATACGATGACGCAGAGTCTGACGACTTGATGGCTATAGATACGATGTAGAAGAACGGGAAAACGACGACTGGTCAGCTGAAGCTGAAATCAGTGAGGCAACAAAAACCACACCTTCAAGCTTGACACTGGTGCCTCTGTGTCCGTCTTATCAGAAACCTTGGCCAAAGGACGACAACTAAGCCAGTGCACTAAGATTCTGAGAGGACCAGGGGGCACAAAACTGCCAGTGAGAAGCACTATCCAGGCAACTGCGACACACCAATCACAGCATCAAAGAGACACTGTACGTCATCGAATGCCGAAAGACGTCAATACTGAGCAAACATGCGTGCAGCGCTCTGGGTTTGATAGCGAGAGTGGGTCACATCTCCGACAAGCCTTCTACAACTTTCAGGGAAGAGTTCCTCAGCTTTTCAAGGGGTTGGGCTACATCAAGAACCCCTCCTCAATAATTCTGAAGCCTGACGCACAGCCACTTTGCCTCTTCGCACGAGGACGATTGCGCACCCACTTCGACCTAAAGTCAAAAAGGAGATTGAAAAGATGCTAAAGAGTAATGTCATCTCTCCAGTCACTGAACCTACCAAGTGAGAGTCTGCGTTGATCTGACCCATCTGAACAAACGTGTTCAGAGAGAAGTCCATCTCATGGCATTTGTAGATGAAAGCCTAGCAAAGCTGGCCGACTCAAAAATCTTCATAAAAAGTTGGATTCAAAACGTGGATTTGGGCAATTCCCACTCGACGAAAAATCAAGGCTGCTCACAACTTTCGTCACTCCCTTCGGACGATATTGCTTTAATCGTCTTCCTTTCGGAATCTCTTCACCCAGTGAGATCTGTCAACGCGCAATGTCAGAAATTCTCGTGGATTTTGAAGGAGCCATCTGTCACTTGGACGATATTCTCATCCATGCTGCAGACCAGGAAACACAGGACCAGCGTGTGAAAGCAGTACTTCGACAACTTCAAGACGCTGAGGTAACTCTCAATGAGAAGTGTGAGTTCTCCAAATCCTCAGTGAGGTTCTCCAGGCACATCATCGAAGCAACTGGCATCCATGTGGATCCAGAGAAAGTCAAACCCATACAAGATTCCCCACACCAACAACAATCACTGAGCTGCAACGTTTCCTTGGGATGAGCGATCAGATGGCCAAATTCATACCCAACAATGCTTCTCTCAGTGAACCTGTTGTGACAACAGCTACGTAGAGATTCTTCATGGAGCTGGAACACGCCACAGCAATCGGCTTGTCAAGCAATCAAACAGTTTTTGACGGCCCACCAGTCCTTGCTCACTGTTCTCCTGACAGGAAAACCATCATCGCAGCAGATGCTTCTCAACATGGTATTGGCGCAGTTCTTCTTCAAGAACAAAAAGATGTTTCCCGGCGACCCATGGCCTACATTTCCAGATCACCGACAGAAACTGCACAAAAGTATGCTGTCATTGAAAAAGAGGGGGGGGGGGGGGGGGGGGCGGAATAGCTCAGTTGGTAGAGCGCCGGACTCGTGATCCTGGGGTTGCGGGTTCGAATTTCGGTATAGGGAGATTTTTCCCTCGGAGTTAACATTGGTTCTGACTCCATTCCCCATATAGTCCTTCGAATGAGACTATAAACCGAGGTTCCGTGTGTGAACGCACGCATAACATCTTGCACACACGTAAAATCCATCACCAACTTTTGGAAGAGAAGGCCAGTTTGGCCGTTGGTATGGATGACACGTGACACATAGCATGCACCTTCCCGAAGATGGAGTATGGCTGCCTTAATGGCGGGATAGAAAAGGGTCATACACACAAAACTCCACTGCCTGGCTATACAGGGAGTGTCCGCAGGAGTATCAGCCTGCGTACGCAGAAAGAAAGAAAGAAAGAAAAATTGAAAAAGAGGCACTTGCCGCTATGTGGGCTACTGAAAGATTCAGTGAGTACGTCTTGGGACTGGACTTTACTATTGAAACGAAATCACAAACCTCTGGTGCCACTTCTTTCCTCCAAGGAACTACACAAGATGCCACCAGGAATATAGCGATTTCGGCTCAGACTCATACGTTTCAATCACAAGTCATGTATATCTCAGGCACAACACAGATAACTGCTGACGCACTCTCGTGCGCACCAGCAACTTCTTCTTCAGAGGATGGCGTCA
The DNA here is from genome assembly GCA_018398815.1 of Conus ventricosus. Taxonomy (NCBI): domain Eukaryota; kingdom Metazoa; phylum Mollusca; class Gastropoda; order Neogastropoda; family Conidae; genus Conus; species Conus ventricosus. The sequence goes on from CM031622.1 coordinate 7,319,066, forward strand.
GCTTCATTGGTGAAATGACAGCCCTTGCGAAACACTGGACTGAAATTCTGCCCGCACCATCCCAACAAATTAAAGAAATTCTGCAAGAACAAAAGGCTGATGCAGAGATTTCTCGATGAAAGAATACTGCCAAACTGGATGGCCTGGTTATATGCCAGATTCTCCCCTGCTGAGGCAATACTGGAACAATAAACAGCATTTCAGTGTCAATGATGATTTGCTTCGTTATGACAACAGACTAGGTTGTTGTTTTTTTTAAACCCATGAGACTGGATATGCTGAACCACATCACGAAGGCCATCTCGGCATCGTCAAGTGTAAAGCCCTGGCGCAGACTTCTGTTTGGTGGCCACCATCTCGAGTCAAATAGAAGATACGGTCGACAAATGTTCACCCTGTGCCAAAGCACGCCCTGATCAGAAAGAACCACTGATGCCATCCTGTTTTTTCCGACAGACCATGGTCACACGTGGGAATGGATCTGATGGAACTCAACGGAAAGGCATACATCGTGGTTCTTGACTACGACCCAAGATGGGTAGAACTGATGGGTAGAACTGATGGGTAGAACTGATGGGTAGAACTGATGGGTAGAACTGATGGGTAGAACTGATGGGTAGAACTGCGACTTCTGGAAAAGCAAATCAGTGAAGAAACCATCAGCAAAATCAAAAGCATTTTTGCAACACATCGAATTCCAGATGCAGTTGTGTCAGACAACGGACCCCGATCTGCAAGTGTTGAATTTCAACAGTTTGCAGCCAACTATGGATTCACACATACCACCAGCTCTCTAAGATACCCCTAGAGCAATGGGCAAGCAGAGCAAACAGTACATACGGTGAAAAAGCTACTCAAGAAAGCAGCAGATCCCTACATTGCTTTGCTGCCATATGAAGCCACACCACTTCCAAACATCCCTACGTTGCTTTGCTGCCATATGAAGCCACACCACTTCCATATGAAGCCACACCACTTCCATATGAAGCCACACCACTTCCATATGAAGCCACACCACTTCCAAACGGGTGTTCACCCAGTGAAACGCTGATGGGAAGGAAGCTTGAAACCAAAGTTCCCATCCTCCTTCTCAACTGAAACCAACATCTATCAACCATGGCAACTGAAACCAACGTCAATCAACCATGGCCAACTGAAACCAACGTCTATCAACCATGGCCAACTGAAACCAACGTCTATCAACCATGGCCAACTGAAACCAACGTCTATCAACCATGGCCAACTGAAACCAACATCTATCAACCATGACCAACTGAAACCAACATCTATCAACCATGACCAACTTAAAGTCACAGAAGAGGAGGCAAAGATGAAACAACGTCACTGCTACAACCGACGACATGCTGCAAAACCTACCCGGCCACTACACAGTGGAGATTCTGTTTTCATCAAAGACATGTCTCAGCCTGGTGAACTTGTTTCCAAACTTCACAACCCCCGCTCTTACATCATTCAAACACCTAGGGGTATCATTCGCCAAAACAGATCACACCTTGTGGCAACACCGAAGCATCCTTCGCTCTCAGCTCAGCAAGTATAAGACAACTCTTCAACCTGCATCTTCATCTTCGGATCCGATCTCGCCAACACCTCTCAGCCAAATAATCACCACACATTCTGGCCATCATGTCAAACCCGTGACAGACTAATTCAACAACTTTGAAAATCAGTAGTGCGAAATGATAAGCAAAAAGACGCAATTGTTAATCAACTAGTAATGGATTCTTCAAAT
>CM031622.1:7325818-7368318 GCA_018398815.1 Conus ventricosus
CTTACAGTCTCTAAATCCAAAGATCCGCTGTGACACTATTAAAGATCCGCTGTGACACTATTACTGCCGCTTCTGGCTCACCCCCTCTCACCCGGCCTTGGCCGGTCTCGAGCGGGCGAATCCAAAAGCGGCATATTATAGTTCTCTGATAAGCAAGACTTCAATAACCAAAAAAATAACGATTATCTACAAACAGACATACTGTGTAGGGTTGATCGTTTTCAATAACATCATTTTCATCTTTAACTGCTCTTTAAAGTCTTTTTAAAACCAAGTTATATTTCTGGCATAAAATCCACACCCGACACAATGCAATGAAAACAACAACCGCCGCACATACTGACATTCGGCGCATGACGATAACCTCTCTCCTGAAACAGTACGCGCGCGTCAACAAGACAAACACTAGGCAAAGCTGGCGGATTTTCCACACACCTGCAGAGACCCGTCAATAGGCCGTCACCTGATCACTTAATTACAGTGTACTTGAGCCCAGCGAGATAAAACCAGCCTGCCGACAGTACGCTGTAGTGACATCACAGACACGCTTTGCGGCCTGCTCGACATTGACTTGGTTCGCTCAGCTGACTCGCTGGGACCGCGCAAGCTGTGCCGTGTAAACATTCTACATACCTCACTCTCTTCAATTCCACTGGGCACGGGGGTTGGTGGGCGCTCACCCTGGCTAGGTTAACCCGACCTTATTCTCCTCTAACTCCACTGGGCATGCGTAGTAACGAGTACAACCTGCAATCATGTGGCCCGCGTGCCAGCCGCCTGCCGCGCGAGCTGCATATAACCAGCCCGTGTTTTCACAGCTTGTGACAGTCTTATTGAGTACACCTGAGCTGAATGTTGTTGTGATCTATGGCTAGTGTGATGATGTAGACGAAGCATTATTGCGGCGTGCGATCGTGCTTGTATATATGCTGTTATTGTTGTTTTGTTGTTTTACTGATATATACTATATTTTATTCTGAACATTTGTTTCTTATAAATAATCAAAGGTGCGCGCACACACGCACGCACGCCCTACCCCTGCTTCACCCCCTCGCCCCTCGCCTCCCCCACCACGCATGCGCACACTCAAGTTGCTTCTAAGTTCTTAACTCAAGTCACTTCTAAGTTCTTAACTCAAGTCGCCCCAAGTCACTTCTAAGTTCTTAACTCAAGTTACCCCAAGTCACTTCTAAGTTCTTACTCAAGTTGTCCTCAGTTCTTACTTAAGTCACTTCTAAGTTCTTAACTTAAGTCACCCCAGTCGCCCCAAGTCACTTCTAAGTTCTTACTCAAGTTGTCCTCAAGTCATCCTCAAGTTCTTACTCAAGTTGACCTAAGGTCATAACTAAGTCATCCTCTAAGTACAACTAAGTTCTTATTCAAGTTATCTTATCAAAAAAAAAATACAATCTATGTTTTTATCTTAAATAGTAGATGTCTATATAGTACACACACGCCTCAAAAAACGCGTCATCGTTGAGGATGTCTTGCTCAGCGTCCTCTGCGCGAAATCGGTCAGCATAGATCTTAATGAAGTTCTTACATCCTAAGCAACCGCATTGATTACAATTCTGGTCTATGGAAAGTCTTTTATAGACTCCATGTCTTTATTTATTGACTTCATCATTTTAAACAAATAATAATCCGCCATGATCTATTTTTATTAAAAAAATTTTAAAATATTATTGCATTTGAAATGGATCAAAATTATCTTTTGTTATTGGCGGTGCTGGCGTGCTGTTGTGGTTCGGCTTCTGTATTTAGCGGTGGAGATTGTTTGGGCTCTTGTTTTTGCCAGCGTTGTTTATATATTTTATAACCGTAATAACCGCCCCCAGCAGCAGCAAGAGCACCAAAAATGACAACAGTTTTAAGTTCAATATTCCATGAAGACTTTGGTGCCCTTGAATCGCATGGAGTTTTTATAGCTGGCATTGAATCAACTTGTTCTGGCGTTGGTGGTGTTATGTTTTCATGATGAGTTATATTCTGTAACATTAATTTTTTTTGTCTGTTCCACTCTGCTAATTTTTTCCTGCCGCAATGCGTCCAGGATGAGGTGTTTTAGTGACCACTTTCACCTGATTCAGTGTTTTCTGATTCTGCTGATTTTCTGGCTTGGTTACTTTCTCCACCTGATTCAGTGTTTTCTGATTCTGCTGATTTTCTGGCTCGGTCATTTTTAAGGGAAATAAAATTCTATATGATTAAAAGTTATTAATCCCATGATTAACGGTGATAACAATGTTCCAAATCTGTAGTATAAATCACACCCTAGAGACTCTAATGACTTTGTTAAAACTGGATCTTGCGTTAAATCATACATAAAATCTTGTTCAGAATCAATGGAGCAAATTTACCAACTAGTTTAGTGTACAAACTAAGAACCGTTTGCCCAACGCTTTTCACCATTCTCGACCCCAGCTGCGCTTCATACCTGTTATGATACTTTATAATGTCATCTGTGACGACATCTGTTGAATCTGTTCTATGCTGAATTCATTTCGAGGAACTGTTTTGTTTTTCCACATGCTGCCAAAGAATACAGTTCTTTCCTTTTTGGGCATTATAGCTTGCTCATCAACCTGGTCATTTGTAATCATAAGTTCAGGAAGGTTTAATAGATCATCGGTGTTCATGTTTTTATTAATTATTATTATTTTATTTTTAAAAATGAGCGCTGAAAAAACTGTTACCAACCTTGTATACCATTCTGCTGTTATTGGAGGCCTAAGTATAGGATACACAATGCTTGGTAAAAGCTTGTTAAGAATTAAACCAGCAGATCTTGGCAAACTAGACTTTGAGGATTCAGCAAAGCTAATTGCTATCATTGCAGCTTCGTTTGCCACGAAAGATTTTCTAGTCAAGCAAGGAATAATTCCAGACAGTATAAATATGTAAATAAAAAATACATTTATAAAAATGGCTTCACTCGTAATGATGATAGGTGGCGCTGTGGTGAATGCGCTTGCTTTTAGCGGAAGTAATTACGCGTTTAGTAAACTACGGGATGACGGCGAGAGAAAAAGACATAACAAAGCTATGGAGCAACTAGCAGCTGCACAAGATCACTATGAAAAAGCAGAGAATTGAGCAGTTAGATTTTATTAATAACAAACTGAAAAACAGGGGCATGCAGCTTACACATTTAAGATGTTGACCAGGCAATAAAAGAATATTTATCTTGTAACAGGCACAACCAATCGAAACATTGCCCCCGCCAAAATTCAGTGACTTTATCAACCATCAGAAAAACACAAAGATGCAAGAAATCGTGTTTATTGTCTTTGGTATGACCATTGTGTATTTTGTTGCGCATAATATTGCTGAATAAAAATGAACAAAATCTATTATTCACCAAAGATATTGGAAGGGAATAACAGCAATCAAAAAGCTAAGCAAAGCAGCAGGAGTCAGTGAACAAACAGCAAAGGAATGGTTATCTAAACAAGCGATTTGGCAAATTTATTTACCTGCACCTAGACGAATACAGAGACCACACTTTGTCAATACAACTCCAAACGACACCCATCAAATGGACCTTCTATATTTACCCATGATACGATTAGACGAAAAAGATTTAAGTACGCACTCACAGTCATTGACATAGCTTCAAGATACAAAGATGCAGAACCATTAACACAAAAGAGTGCTTCTGCTGTTGCTGTTGCCATACAACTGATATACCAACGAGGTCCCTTAACTTATCCTCGCATGATTCAAGTCGATGATGGAAAAGAATTTAAAGGTCAAGTGAATCAATTATTGTTAAAACATAGAGTTACCATTAAAAGAGGCATTCCAGGAGTTCACAGATCACAGGCTTTAGTTGAAAACTTTAACAAAACAGTTAGCTGAAAGACTTTTCTCCTACCAGTATCACAGAGAGCTTATTGACATTCTCGCAACACAGAATGGGTTAGAAGACTGCCCTCAGTTTTGCGCGCAATGAATAATGAAGAATTTAAAGGACTAAAACAGTACAAGCAATCAAAAAACAAACAATAAATGTTGCTGAAGACTCCAGTACAACAGCAAACTATTACCATTTGGTTTGAAGTAAGGTACCTTTATTTACGGGGGAAGCAGAAGGGGACACTCGCATCAGGGCAACCGATCCAGTTTGGAGTGTTGATCCATATGAAATAAAAAGAATTGTAAAAATGAATCCGCCCGTGTATTATTTACGAGAACTGACACAACAAAACAACCGGCTCCTCAAAGATCTTTTGTGAAAGAAGAACTGCAGATAATCCCACCAGACACAGTTCCGCTTAATTAATTTACATAAATATATTTGAGTTTAAAATGAAAGCTCAGAAGGAAGTGCAGAAACGAAACAAGAATAGTAAAGGAAGAGACCTTGAAAATGATACGGGAATCATTTGATGCGTGTAATGCTATTAGGGGAACATTTTCGAGGATTAATCAATGCATGCTAAATCATCCAGATCACCTACAACTCAAACCCCCAAATTGGGAAAAAGAATATCTTGAAATAATAAAAAAAATTCGAACGCATCAAGCAAACATGAGAAAAGATTTAAATGAATTGGATGAAGCTATGATTGATCTTATAATAAAAGTTGATGAAAAATATAAACCCGAAGATGTATACAATTATGCGGTCCTCCAGTGCCCGATTGCATATGAAAACTTGGATTAACAAACACCCGTTTAGTGTTTGTTCTATCTAATGACTTCTTTGTTACAACCGTTGTGTTGATCTCATGTAGATTAGATCGCAGTTTTACGTTGTCATGATGAAAAGTCTTATTGTCAAACAATGCTTCTTTGTAGTTGTCATGCGATATGTTTGACTGCACAACACTGCGAGATATTCCCTTTGCTTTCTTAATGGTTTTCCTGGCTCGAAATACTGTACATTTTCGATCTTAACCCCACATACTCCTTAATCACCTTTCCAGATAATTCATCCTTCATCTTTCCTAAAACCTTCTTATTAGTAATTGAATGTAAAGGCGAATCTTTAGGGTAATCGGATGTGTCGTACCATCCCGCATGTCCTTTAGCCACTTCGGTTTCCATGTCTTTATAGATGTCTTCAGTAGGGATATCTATAACAAAACTATCTGTATCTGTGTAAAGCACTCTGGACTCTGGATACAAGGGTTTAAAGTAGTCATAAAGAAATTCTAACATCAAAGCTTTGATAATTCTAAAACGGTAAACCCAATAAAAACAGGTTTGTCCAATTTGACTTTCTTTTTTTTCATCATTATGCCAAAAAGGTGATCATGAAATCTTCTAAAGTCCTGATAATTAGGTTTTGAAGTCAGCTTAATTGCTTCGTTCTCTTTGGTGACTAATCTGACTCTTTGCGCTTGTGCGGATTCTCCATAGTCTTTTCCGAAACAGCTGTTGTTCATCAACTTGAAAAAGTCTTTTTCTGAAGCATCTGTGGATTTAGTTCTGAGATCAGTGTTCTTCATGATGTATGGTTCATGAACTGTTCTTGATCAAAAGCAATTATACGATGAACAGCTGTCAATTTCAAACCATGTCTTAAATAAAATTGTAGAAGTCTGTAATGGCAGACATAATTTTTTTTTGCCTCGAAGATTGGGCACAAGTTTAGGCGGTTCTGTTTTTGCCATCTTTAGACTTTCTGCTGCTAATAGATAGTCATTATGCAGGTCATGGAGTTCATTGAGGATATTCTAAGTCAACTTCTAGAATAAGACCTCTTTTACGATCAGCTGTAAGAGTATGCAGATGTTCTACAAATTCTTGAATGTTTTTAATACCACCAGTGTACATTTTAAGTTGGCGTAATGGAAGCGATTGCGCCATAGCCCAACCATACAGATTGTTTGCGTCTAAATACATGAGATAGTTAGACCTTTTACTCGGATCATAGTCGTCCAAGTATTTGTTGTTGTGCTTTACAGTAATGGTGCGACGCCATACTAATTCCCCCGGCAATCCGTTTTCAATCATCTGAATCATTGGTAAATCTGACAATAAATCAATCTTTACTCAGTAAACTTTAAGAAAGCATCCCAGCTCATCCGGGCGCAGAAATGTAATGCGCGGGATCCAGACTATAATGTTTCATGCAGTCTTTCTGTAATTTTCAAAGACGTCCGCCAACAAACATGTATCAGCCATTAAATATGAATCATGATAGTCTCCCATCGTTTTACACTCTAACTTTTGCCACGCATCTTGAGCATGCTGGTAATCAGAATCACTGATGTCCTTTCCTCTAAGACTAGAAAAGAACGCGCCTTTAGGAGGAAGTGTATCTTCATCAAACCTTTCCCAACTGTTCATGTATTCATAAGGGTAAACGCCCTTTCTAACGAGAGTTGGGTCAAAATATTCTTCTGTTATTGGGCAGGACTTTAAGGACATAGCCAGCGCCTCTAATGAACCCATCATGTGCTGCATAGAGTCATAAAAAAGACATGTTATTCAGATTAAAGCACATGTACTTTTCTGATGATTGTGCAATGCATGCTACCCTGAAGGAGTTGGTTACTGCTTTCATTATAAGATGAGAGTCATAAACCTCGCAAGTTATGAAAGAATACAGGCAGCTTCCATGTCTTTGGTTCAAACTTTAGTTGAAGATTGCAGTTGTTATGTGCCGCTCCTCTGAATTTTCCGCTAATGTGATCATGGTCTCTTACCCTGGCCGCCAAGGCCACCTGTCGGATTGGTTTCCTCACTGAGTTCTAAACCGCAAATCCAACAATGTGTGGCTGAGTCATACTGTTCTTGGTCTTTAGGCGTCATCATGATTTCAGATAAATTCAGATTATTTAGAACAGTCATTACGCACTTGCTGCATGCGTTTTAAGAAGTATTCTGCAGCATTTGGTCCTCTGTATAATTCTGGCTTTGAATGAACGCCATCCGACCTGACAATAACGAAGGCAAATGAACAAATCTGGTGATTACTCATTAAGACTGTTTTTCGAAGTTTTTGTGGCGCTGGCCCTTCATAAGGAACATAAGCGACTCGAAGTCTGCGTAAACAACGTATGGAGAATTTTGCAGTTTTTTCCAGTTTTTAAAACTAACTTTACTGCCTTCTGGGGGCGTTAATTAGTTCTGTATTACAGTCAACTGGGCCGATACAGTGTTTCTTATGTTCACTCGCCGCTTTAACAGATGGAATTCTTGTTAAACATTTTCTACAGAATTCTTGTTTATGGTAATGCTTTGAAGTATGAGCCAATAATCTACTCATTGTTCGTATCAATGTGTAATGCGGTACCCGCTGGTGAAAACATCAGTAGTAAGTCAACATGATTTTTGTCTGGATCACCTATTGTTGGGCTGTTCTTGGACACTTTAATGGGTAGTAGATTTGTTTCTTCATCCCATGTGTATACATTAACAGTTATTGGTTTGTTTTGTTCTTCAAACTGATCAATGGAATCCCCCTTTTAACGGGAAAAGGGTTTATTCCACAAAAAAGTTAAGATCCTTTGATTTTTGGGTGATATTTTAGACACTCTCTCTGCTTTTGGGCGGACGTAAGCAGCCTTGCAAGAACCCCACCACATAAAAATTTGTTGTCTGTATTCTTTACGTTTAAAAACTCCCCTTTTTTTGAAACTAATGCTGGAGGTAGGGAAAAGAAAGGGATTTCCCTAAAATTTAGGCTCATACTTACCCTTTTTTAATTGATCTCTAGGACTTCCCCCTTTTGCCCAAACCCCAGGCCTTTTTTGGGCCCTTCTTCAGCGGCCACATAAAAAACTGTGTAAGCAGCTGGTCTCCCCAAACCGGGGGTTTAAAGGTAATTATGAGAAAGAATAGTCTGTTTTTTAGTGGGAGCCCCGGGACTTTAGATTTTCTTCATTTTTTTTACTTTAGTGGGTTTTAAAAACAGCTAACATTATTTTAAACCCGGGGGGGCCCTATTGTTTAGTTTACCGGGTTTTTGAGAAATAGCATGACCCCCCCACTTGCCCGTACGTTTGCGGATTAATGATTCTAAATCAATTTCATTAGTCCCTCTTGAAAAAGGGCTTTTCCCTTTAAACATTGCTTCAAAAAATTTCTTTCCGGTCCTTCATATATCTTTCCTTGCTGAGTTTCTTTTCTAACTAAAAAATATTTTTTTAAAAATCAAAAAAAAAAAAATTTAATCATTTGGGACGGCCCTTTTTTTTGTTGGGGACTTAAATAAAGTAAAAACCCCCTTTGGGCGTTGTTAAGGTGAGCTGTTTGAACAGTTTTTTAAATGTTTCGTTCCCCTTTTTTTAAACATTCCCTTTTTTTTATCTGTTCGGTTTTCTGGCTGTTGAAAAAAAACCTTGCCCTCGCCTTTTTTGAAGATAAAACTTTGGGCTTTTTGTAGTCATAAAAAATCGGCCTGAAAAAGGGAAAATTTTTTCTTCCGTGATGTTTGAGTCAGCTAGGGTTTTTATTTATAATCGTTTAAAAAGGAACAAAGTTTAGCGGTTATTGTTAAAACCATAGCTGTGTGTTTAAAGGGGTTTGTTTTTTTTTTTTTTGGCTAGCAGAAACTACGGTAATGAACACAGGCCGAGAGCAAAAAAGGAAAAACCCCCCTAGGGGTTTAAAGCTGCGGGTGCCCCAAAAACCCTTTGTTGCAAAAGGGGGGCCCCTAACTGTTCCTGCCGTACGGGCGCTTATAGTCGATGCTAAAAGTTTTTTTAACATGGGTTTAACAGCATTAAAGGCAGAAAAGAATCCCTTTCGTTTGGTTTTTGCTGTTTTTTAAAAGGCTTGCCTGTACTTGCTGCTTTTGTGTAATTTTGGGTTTAAATTTTAAAATTTTTTTTTTTGGGTCGGGGTTTTTCTATAGCAGAAGAATTGCCGGCTATCTCTTTTTTTGGGGATAAATTTTAAGCCATGCTTTTTTTAAAATGAAAAAATAATTTAGTAATGTTATTTTCAAATTGTTTCGGAAATTATTCAGCTCCCTTTTTCTATTTTTAAAACAAAATACTTTTAAGCGGTTTATCGCATCTTTTTCTTTTCAATTTAAATTTTTTTATTATGTCTCTAAGGGTTTTCTCCCGTTCCCCATGTAATAAATTATCCTCCTTGACCTTGGGTTTAAACCAAAAAAACCGTATTTCGTTTTTAAAATAATGATCAAGTTTTAAAAATGTGAAAAAGTAGTTCTTTGGGATACAGGTTTAAACTTTGGGTTTTTTTCACCTCCCGCCTCCAAACGGGTTTTTTTTATTTCTTTCAAAATGTGAAAAAGGTTTTAAAGCCCTTTAGCGAAAGTTTTGGTTGGGGGACTCCCCTTAAATTTTTTCTTTGGCTTTTTTTGTTTTTTGAGGATTAAAAAAAATTTTATTTTTTCTTTCAAAATGGTCCTTTCTTTACACAGAAAAAAAAATACCTTAAGCGATCTTGCTGTGGCACTTAAAAAAATTTCCCCATATAGTGTCGCCCTGTTTTTTAGGATTTTTAGAAGGGAAGAATCACTTTTTCGAAATTAATTGCTAATTTTGATGATATTGTTGCTCAATAAACCCTTTAAAAAAAATTGGGGTTTGGGTAAAAACCGTCAAACTTTTTCGAGATGTCAGAAATGCTTTTACTTTGCTTGGGTTTGTCTTTTGATTGAAAACCCTTTATTTTTTTTGTCTTTAAAAAAGTTAGTTCTATGACAATCTGTCTTTTAAGCTCTTGAAAGTATGGAGCATGCGCTTTTAACAACTCAAAAACTAGGGGTATGAAAAAACGATTTCCCTTTCGATAACTTACGGCTTCAAACCTTTTGCCCCTCTTTGCATCTTTCGGCGCCTATTCTGTGTTTTAGTGCTTCATTTTTTCGATTCCTTGAAACGCAAGATTTCCCCTTTATTCGCGGTTAGCCATAGATCAGATTTGGTTAAAAAAAATGTCTGCATTGTTTTTAAAGAAAATTTTTTGCCCCCCAAGGGTTTTTTTGAAAAATTTTTTTTAACGATTGCCCGTCCCAGATTCTGGACAAAATGTCCCGTTTGGGTCTGTTTTTTTTATTTTGAGTTCTATTTTGAAAGTAAGACGCGCAGAGCCTGGCCATTTACTTCTCCGGGTCCCAGGTTTTGGAAATTTAACAGTAAGTTTGATCTGCATCAATGGATGGGGTTATCTGGAACAGTTAATATTTCCCTTTATTTCCCCCACCCCAAAAGGGGTTTTTTAGTCTTCTTGCGGGTTAAGAATCGGCCCCTATACTTTTGACTTTTTTTTATAAAAAAAAAATAAAAAGTTAATTTTTTTAAAAACCCTGGCGGAAAGGAAAGGGGAAAAAAAGTTATGTGTTTTTTTATCGTGGAAAACGAAAATGGTGATTTCCCCCTTTGGGGGCGGGGATCGCTCGGGGCCCTCTTGCAGGATGAATTACGAAATGGGGGTTTTCATTACCCAAAAGTCGGTTTTTTAAAATTTAAAAGGAAAATTAAAGGGAGATCATTATACCAAGGTTTTTGGACAAGAAAAACCCCCGGTTTTTAGCCCCCAATGATTTTGAACTAGAAAAAATAACCTTTTTTTGTGGAAAAAGACCAAGGACAACTTTTTCGTTACAAACCCCAAACGGGGACCCCTCAAAGTTTTTAGGCAAGAAAACAAATTTGACAAAAGGTTAGTGTGGGGGCGATCGAAAATCGCCTTGGCATTGAAAAAAAAAATTTTAAGGGGGGGGGGCAGTTGCTTTTTAAAATTCAAAACCACTGAAGAACTCCCAAAAGATACCCAAAAAACAACAAAATGGAACTTCAAGATTTTTAAACAACAAAAGATGAAAAAAAATAAAAGGGAAAAAAGAAGCAGAAAAAGTCTTTCAGGGGAATCAGCATTAAAAAAATATACGCGACCCCCCCAAAACCCACGCGGAATTAGAGGCCCTTGTCGTGGTTAAGAAACCTTTAGAGGCGAATTAAAAAAAAAATTTAGCCCAAAATAGGTGAACTAGATCGCATATAAAAAAAGAAAAAGAAAAATCGTTGGGGCTGACGACGCCAAAATTAGGCCTGGTGTTAAAGAAAGAATAAAACCCCAAAAACCTTTAAAAAAAATTTTTCAAGAAAGATCAGCAAGCTAGAAGTGTTGTTACTTTAACCCAGAACAAATTTTTCGAAAATCAAGTGAGCAGGAATAAGAGAAACTATCCAAAAAAAAATTTTTATGAAAACACAAAAGCTTGCAGAACGAATCGAACACTGGGTTTTTGAGGGCAAGGAGTCAATTAGCAAACGTTATAAAAGCCTTTGGATTTTCAATTTAAATACCAAATGGTTTATGGTTTTCAGGCGGCGGTGGTCAAATCCGTGCCCATCGCCATGCCCCCATTACCGCCTGATAAAACATGGGGTTTAAAAAAAAGTTTACATCTTGCGGGCTTATTAAAAAAAAAAAGCCAGTAAAGCCATGGGGCCCCTTTACCCAGTATGTTAGGGGGTATTGTTAGTGGCTTTTTCTACTGCAGGCAAAATAGTTGGCTTTTGGCTGGCACTTATGGACATTAAATTTTTCTTTAATAGTGGGTTAATTTTTAGTAAAATAAAGACCAAGTAATCCTAGGCCAGTTAATCCAAGAAACAAGTGCTGTCTTTCATATTCATGGTCATTATTTTTTTTGACTTCTTCAACGGCCTTCGGGCTTTGGGCCTCGGGGATTGGATGACTTATTCTTGGGTGTTTGTTTACTGCTTGCAATATTACTGGCTCAGAATTTATTCGTTTTTCCCAACTTTCTGTTCATTGCCTGCCACAAGGATTTCATTATTGTAGTTTATTATTGTGCCTATCTGGAGCCTGAGGTCAGAAGGCAGCATGTATAAACAGTGCCAACAGCAAAGTCTACTTTCGATCTTGCGAATTGCAAAACATGTTGGTACCTTTTTATACTTGAGGTAAATCAACTGTAGAATTAATGGCGTCCTCTAAATTTGCCAAGTACTGTTTTTGTGCATCAAAGCCAGTAGAAGGATCAGTTATGCTCGATCTTGCCTGTGCTTGCGAACCTAGCAAACACCAAACGTAAGTACGAATAGAGTCGTTTATTCGTTCTATTCCCGCTTTAGTTAGGCCCTTAGAAGTGTCTAAGATAAATGTTGTCCATGCTGTTTTATGCTCTTGCTCTATGGACCCTAGGTGAACAGTTGTGCCTGTAGAGAAAGATGTGTAAGGGGGATTCCAGTCATAGTTATACTTTCTGTGCACGCCCCACAAATAAGGGGTGCCTAAGCCATGATTACGATCCAACTTTTGTCTAAAGTCTGTCTTAGCCTTAATATTGAATTCGTTACAGATCCTTTCAAAAAGCCTTCATGTCTATTCTGTTGCTAAATGGATTAAAACGGTTTGTCATTTGGTAATGGCGCTTGTAGTTCAGTCAAAATACGTCTGAAGGTGTAATAAAAAATGAAATCTATACACTGACCTCACCAAAGGATCAGGATGATTTAATGATCAGCATACGACACTCCACACCCAGTTGATGCGCAAAACACAGCAAAGTTTAACTGGTTCTGATAAAACTGCATCGGATGACTAAACCACACTTTCGGGATGTAGTCTTTTTTAATAGGGGGGTTAAGATATCTGCTTAATGGAGTACTCACCTTTTTATGAAAAGCGACAGTCTGGGTCACAGAAATGTCAAGAGTATCAGTTGTTATATTTTTAAGATTGTAGTGGCGGCCAACAGATATTTTGCTCAGTATATTTGAATGCACTCATTTTTAATTTGTTTTAAAAAATGTTTGTAACAATAACAACTCAAGACCGTCCTTCGTTTTTAGAACATGCTATTGATAACAATTGCGGAACCAGAATGGTTGCACTTCATGAAATTTTTTACAAAGTTGTATGGTTTAATATAAGTGAATCAAAGAAGAATAATAAGATTAAAAAATATGGCGGGGGAAGAAACTTAATTAGCCAGTTAACAATACCTGATGGTTATTACGGGTTTTGCTCACTAAAAGAAGCATTGAGTAACTTTGACATTACTCTCAAACTTAACAATGCAATCTAAAAACAATATTAACATTTCAAACCTGAAGAAGCAATTACTTTTTTGATAAAGAGCTAGCTAAAATGTTAGGCTTTGGAGCTAACACTCAGGACACTCAAAGATTTATTGTTACACCAGACAAAACTACTTATGAGGGGGAAAGTCCGCTCGATTCTTGCATTACATTCATTACTCTATGTTCATTTGGATGAGCTGAGCACTGATGAAAACTTATATGATGGAAGGCCCTCAACTGTTTTAAGAGCTCTTCCGTCAGGGAAAGCTGCATATTGCGATTATGAAAATTATACAATTCCCTAATTTACAGTTTAAAAGATTAGTTTGTGGGAGGGTTGGATCATTTAATATAAAATCAAAGACAAAGCAGGAAAAGTTGTGAAATGTGATAACCTACACATTGTTTTGGAAATAAAATAATAAACTGTACTAAAAAATAATGTCGCGTGGGCCAGAAGAACCGGGAGTTACATTAGCGCCTGTGAGGTTATAACTTAGAATTAAAAGACCTTGCAGACGTTGTAGACTTTGAACAGAAACGGTGAGATAGGCGCTTTGTATGGGTTTGAGTACACTAAAGATGGTGATTATAAACGCAAAGAGGTTAGCGACAACAAAAAGTTTCCTAAACTAGAGCAACTACGCAATGTAGAAGCAAATAATGCTGGCCAGTATGATATAAAATAGTTCGAAAACCTGACAGCAAATGGCACTTAGAACCATATTTAGAATGGAAATAAAATTTGAATTCGTAAGCCCATTTACATTTTTAGCCGTCAAAAAAGTTTCAGAAAAGCATTCAACTCTGGCCCTTTACATGTAGTCTTATGCCGGACGACAATAGTCGGAAAGAGATTGAAATAAAGCCGTATGGGAAAAAACAGTATATCCTCCACAGAAGAGAAACGATTTCAAAGAAAGCTTCTACAAAATTACAGTTCTTTCCAAGCAGAAAATTAGGAGACACGTTCACATAATATTTGAAATTTCTGTCTTTAAAGATGTGGAAAGGGATGGGGTTGTGGGCGTCAGTGACGTCCTTTTAAAAGGAATTAATATTAGCTGGCAAAACTTAGACGTTAAACATCTTAAAGTTACCATCATCGTTCTTCACAATGGTGAGGATGTTAAGGTCATAACAACAAGCAACAAAATCGATGTTGACTTAAATAGAAACAAATCTTACAGAACTAAATTTGGATTAATGTTACACATTTAGGCCTCATAGGATTTATTATACTGAACAGGTTCTAACAGAGAGTATGATAAACATAATAACTGAATTAGATTAAATTCTGTTATAAAACCATGGCGCAGTTAAACTTTATGACAAAAACTCCTCATTGCTCATTAATTTGTGGGCAAACTGGTTGTGGAAAAACAATATTTGTCCTAGACCTATTACAAACAGTTTATCGCTATAATTTTGATCACATTGTGATTTTCTGTCCAACACTTAAATGGAACAAAGCATATCATGATAGAAGGTTTATATGGGACAGATGATGACATATATTTAGTTGATCCTAGCAATAAACTGAGTGAGTGTTAGAACACTTTAATAAATTGTTTGAAGGAACGCAGACACTATTTATTATAGATGACTGTTCGGCAGAAAGAGACATAGTTAAAAAGAGAAACACTTTGTCGAAACATAGCTTTCAGTGGAAGACATGCTGGGATAAGTGTGTGGATTTTATGTCAAAATATAACTCAGTTTTAAAAGACTTTAGAGAACAGTTAAAGACTGTAGTGTTATTTCACATGAAAGACAGAGACGCATTTGATGAATGTTTGCGCGAAAATGATGTTATTGAAAATGATCAAGAAAAACACAGGATTAAGCAAAAACTAAAATCTGAAAAGTTTTGTAAATTAGTATTGAAAACGGACAAACCCAACACAGTATGCATGTTTGTAGATAATCGTTATTTTTTGGTTATTGAAGTCTTACTTGTCAGAGAACAGCATTTTACCAATCCTGGGTTACTTCGTCCAAACATTCAGCTCAGGCGTACTCAATAAGACTGTCACAAGCTGTGAAAACACGGGCTGGTTTATGCAGCTCGCGCGGCAGGCGGCTGGCACGCGGGGCCACATGATTGCGGTTGTACTCGTTACTACGCATGCCCAGTGGAGTTAGAGGAGAATAAGGTCGGGTTAACCTAGCCAGGTGAGCGCCCACCACCCCCGTGCCCAGTGGAATTGAAGAGGTGAGGTATGTAGAATTGTTTACAACGGCACAGCTTGCGCGGTCCCAGCGAGTCAGCTGAGCGAACCAAGTCAATGTCGAGCAGGCCGCAAAGCGTGTCTGTGATGTCACTACAGCGTACTGTCGGCAGGCTGGTTTTATCTCGCTGGGCTCAAGTACACTGTAATTAAGTGATCAGGTGACGGCCTATTGACGGGTCTCTGCGGTGTGTGGAAAAATCCGGCCAGCTTTGCCTAGTGTTTGTCTTGTTGACGCGCGCTACTGTTTCAGGAGAGAGGTTATCGTCATGCGCCGAATGTCAGTATGTGCGGCGGTTGTTTGTTTTCATTGCATTGTGTCGGGTGTGGATTTTATGCCAGAAATATAACTTGTTTTAAAAAGACTTTAAAGAGCAGTTAAAGATGAAAATGATGTTATTGAAAACGATCAACCCTACACAGTATGTCTGTTTGTAGATAATCGTTATTTTTTTGGTTATTGAAGTCTTGCTTATCAGAGAACTATAATATGCCGCTTTTGGATCGCCCGCTCGAGACGGCCAAGGCCGGGTGAGAGCGGGTGAGCCAGAAGCGGCATATTATAGTTCTCTGAAGTATTTCTCAATTCAGAGACAGATTTTGCTAAAAGAGCAAAAGACATAAAATTAGCAAAATCTATTCAGTCATACACATCTACTCTTCTGAAAAAAAACAACATAAACCAAAGTAAAATAGCTGTCAATCCGTCCTTTCCACCCATCCCAAATGGGAACAAACCAAAGCAAATTATGACACAAACTATACTGAACTGAACAAAAACGATCCACCATATCTTTTAAAAAATTATGTAAATTCTCATTTGGAAGATCAATATAAGGATCATCTGCAAATTTTTACAGATGGTTCAAGTGTTAGATGACCATAGAGCAGGAGCAGCTTTTATAATACCTAAATTAAAAGTGGAGGAATTATATTATCTGGCAAACACTTGTCAATATTTACTGCAGAATTAGTTGCTGTTCTAATGTCCCTAAAGTATGTTTTAAGTCTTCCATAGAAAATTGTCAACTTTTATTGTGCAGTGATTCAAAGTCAGCCCTTTCTGCCTTACAGTCTCTAAATCCAAAGATCCGCTGTGACACTATTACAGAAATTAATTACGTGACACATCTCCTATCGATGAAAGAATAAATGTGACTTTCTGTTGGGTGCCCTCACATTGTGGAATTTCAACAAATGAGAAAGTTGATCAAGCTGCTCGGAGAGTAGCTCGCAACATTGAAGGAACGACTTACTCTGAACATTCCGCTAGACCTATCAGAATGTTATACTTTAATTACTAGAGCATCTTTAACAGTTTCAAAAGGTTATTGGAAGACACAGATAGCCAATATTATCACAACTGTATACAGCCAAATCCGACATCCACCCCAAAACTCAATTGGACCAAATTTGAAAATACGACATCTAGAGAGGTAGTAACTTTAATTCATAGGATGCGCTTAAATTCACTTCGAACCAAATACAGTTAAAAATGTTACATGCATGTGTGGGGAAACTCTCAGTGTACGTTACCTGCTACTAGATTGTCCAAGAGTTAAGAATACAGTGCTCAAAGCTGGTTCTAATATTTCACATAATAGATCGACTCCACTGACTTTACCAAAAATTTTAAATAATTATGCTTTACTCTGTTCAATATGCCCACATCTATTACGTAGTCCAGTAGGAATTTGTCTTTAACTTTCAACAACCCCTCTTACGCAAAAAAAAAATTCTTTTTTTCTTATTTAAACACACACACAACACACACACCCCACACACACACCACACACACACACACCCGCGCCCCGGCGGGGCCGCGCGAGGGCAAAACTCATGCTTCTAAATACCAGGACCCCCCCGGGGAATTGCGCTCACACACAAACACACAAAACACACACACACACACACACACAAAACACACACACACACACACACACCCACGCACGCACGCACGAAACGCACGCAACAAACACACACCCACACCACACACACACCCACCACACACACACCACCACACACCACACACACACACCTTTTCACAACCCGTCTGAAATCACTTAAGGGGGAAAGACGAAAAAAACTGAAGAACAAAACAACAACAAAAAAAAAAAAACACACAAAACACACACACCACACCCACAAAACACACACACACCACCCCAAAACACACACACCCACACACACACACGCACGCCTGCCCCCAAAACACGAAAGGGGGGGGGAAACGACGCGCCACACCCCACACCACACACACACAAACACACACACCCACACCACACACACACAACACACACCACACACACACACACACCCAGGGCTGTCGGAGTGTAGGGCCCCCTCAACTCTAGGGGTTAGTGTAATTTGTCCGTTTTTTAAAAAAATGGGGGAGTAACCACCGGATGGTCAACGTAGGGGACCAGAGCATTATCCTGTCCCCAATCCCGGGAAAAAAAATTTTTTTAAAAAAAAATAAAGAAAAATTTTGGAGTTTTGCGGCCTCCTGTGTTTGAGCCTTATTTCCCAACTATTATTTCTTCCCGTAAAAATACTAAGGAATTTTTGATTGGAGGACACACTGAAAGCCCTGCAAATTGAAAATTTTAAAAACGCCCGAGTTTCCCTACTTAAAAACGATTTCCGCCTTTTTAATATTTGACCAAAACAAGGGGCCCAAAAGGGGTGTTACGGGGAAAAGGGGGAGTATTGGACAGGAGACCTTAAAACCCCCCAAATCGGAATTTTTTTTTCCCTTCCCAAAGTCACACTGCCTGATCATCAAAAACCCTGAAAAAAAAATTTTACCTGGGAGCAATTGTTTTTCCTTTTTTTGAAGAACAATGCTTATTTTCATTTCACCCGCCCATGGAAGAAGGGGCCAAATTTGGGGGGGGGGGGGGGGGGGGGGGGGGCTTGTAAAGATGTGAAAAATTTTTGGATGATTTAAAAAAAAAAAGGAAAGGGAAAAAGGGGGTGCGAAAAACCGCAGTCGTAAAACCCCCCCCCCTTCCCCCCCCTCCAACCCGCACACCCGCCCAAAAGACAATCCCCAAATGTTTTTAAAAAAAAAAAAAAAGACAAAAGAAACAAAATTTTCCCAAACCAAATCACTTTCGCCCTCAAACCAGTTTTCGGGCGAAATTTTGCCCTAGGTTTGGGCCCTTTTACTGTTCTCTGACAAGAAAAGGACTTCAAAAACCAAAAAAACGATTATCAAACAAAAAAACCCTTTACGTGGGGGGTTACCTTTTTTTAAAACTAATTTACTAAATTTTTCCCAGATTTAATTTTTTTGGCTTAACCTATTTTTTTTTCCTGATTTTTTCCCAACAACATCTTTTTTCCGCATACATTCATCAAATGAACCCGGTTTTCATGTGAAAAAAAAAACTACAGTTTTTAAAATGTTCTCAAAATTTCTTTTAAAACTGGGGTTATATTTTGGCATAAAATCCACACCACTTATTCCAGCATGTCTTCCATGAAAGAAATTTTTGGGATAAAGTGTTTTTTTTTTTTAACTTTGCCCCTTTTCCGCCAAACCGTCATAAAAAATAAAAAGGGGTTTTCGTTCCTTCAAACATTCTATAAAACTGTTTTTAAACACTCACTAGTTTTTTGTAGGTTTCAACTAAATATATGTCATCATTTTCCCCATAAAACCCTTTCTATAAAGATATGCTTTTTCCATTTAAGGGGTTGGCCAAAAAAAACCCAAAATTTAGTTTAAAAAATTTTTAAAAGGGATAAACTGTTTGAAAAAAGGCCCGAGGATAAATATTTTTTTTTCCAAAACCTTCTGCCCAAAAATTTCAATGGGCAATGGGGGTTTTTTTGTCTTTAAAGTTTAACTGCTCCATATTTTTTTTAGCAAAAATTTTAAATTTAAATTTCCATTATTTTTTTTAAACATGCTCTTTTTAAAAACCTTTTTCCAGTATAAAAAAAATTCCTATGACCCAAAAATGCGTAAAATTAATCCAATTCATTTCTGAAAGGGATTGTTTCAATTTAGCCCAAATAATTAAATTTTGTTGCTTGTTGTTATGACCTTAATTTTCCTTTCGCCATTTTAAAAAAAATGAGGGACGGTAACTTTAATTTTTTTAAAACGTCAAAGTTTTCCCCAGAAATTAAAATTTTCCCTTTAAAAGGGACGTCACTAACGCCCACAACCCCATCCCTCTCCTTATTTTTTAAAGACAGAAATTTCAAATTTAAATTGGGAACGTGCCCTCCTAATTTCATTTGGGGAAAATAAACTGTAATTTTTTTAAAAGTTTCTTTCAAAATTTGTTTCTCTTCTTGGTAGGATTTTTACTGTTTTTTTTCCCATACGGCGTTTTTCAATTTTTTTCCCCGACTATTGTCGCCGGGCATAAACTTACATGTAAAGGGCCGAGTTGAATGTTTTTTCTGAAATTTTTTTTGGCGGCAAAAAATATGTAAAAGGGCTTTTAATTAAAAATTTTTTTTCCCCTTTCTAAATAGGGTTTAAGGCCTTTTTGAGGCCCGGTTTTGAAAATTTTTAATTTAAAAAGGGCCCAAATTTTTAAATTTGCCTTTTGATTCCCGCAGTTTTTTTCTTTTTTTGGGAAATTTTTTGCTGTCGCTAACCTCTTTGCGTTTAAAATTTCACCATCTTTTTTGTACTAAAACCCCAAATACAAAGTGCCTATCTCCCCGTTCGTTCAAAGTCCGCAACGTCTGCAAGGTCTTTTAATTCTAAATTTTATACACCTCCCCAGGCGCTAATGTAACTCCTGGGTTTTTTGGGCCCACGCGACATTATTTTTTAGTAAACGTATTATTTTTTTTTCCAAAAAAAATTGCGGTTATCACTTTTCAGGGATTTTCCCCTGTTTTGTTTTGTTTTTTATAAAAAATGATCCGCCCCCTCCCCCAAAAAAATTTTTTTTAAACTTTTAAATTTGGGGGAATTGAAAAATTTATAATCGAAAATGCGGGTTTTCCCCTGACGAAAGCTTTTAAAACATTTTGAGGGCCTTCCTTTTCATAAAAAGTTTTCATCAGGCTTTTTCGCCCCAAAATGAAAATAAGTAATGTTTTTTAAATGCAAGATCGAGGGGGTTTTTTCCTCATAAGTAGTTTTGTCGGAAAACTCTAAATCTATGATTGTCATCTGCAAAGCCAAACCCATTTTAGCTACTCTACATCAAAAGGTAATGTTTTTTATTCTTCTTCAGGTTTAAAAGTTAACATTGTTTTTAAAATTTGCATTGTTAAGTTTGAGAGTAAGGTCGAAATTACTCTTTTGTTCTTTTAGCAAACCAAAACCCCGTAATAACTAAAAGGTTTAAGGTTTAAACCCCGGCAAACTACCTTCCCTTCTTTTATTAATTTTTGGGGACTGCTTTAAATTTTTTTCCCTGGTTTTCATTATTTTAAAACCCAATACACTTTTTTAAAAAATTTTTCCCATGAAGTGCAACCCTTTTTGGGGCTCCGAAATTCTTTTATCAATAGCATGTTCAAAAAAACCAAAGGGGCCCGGCCCCTTGGGTTGTTTTTGGGTTTAAAAAATTTTTTTTAAAAACAAAAATAAAAATGGTGCTTTTCAAATATACGGCGCAAAATTTTCTGGGGGGCCCGCACTACAATCTTAAAAATATAGAAAAATGAAAACTCTTGACATTGCTGTGCCCCAGACTGCCCCCTTTTCTTTAAAAAGGTAAAGTACTCCTTTGAAGACCCTACCCTTAAACCCCCCCCTATTAAAAACGACCACATTAAGAAAGCGGGTTTATCATCCAATGCAGTTTTACCAGAACCATTTTAAACTTTGCTGGGTTTTCCCGCATAACGGGGTTTTGGATTTGTCGTTTTTTGCTAAATTTTTTAAATCCCCTTGATCCTTTGGTGAGGTCAGGTACAGATTTCTTTTTTATTACCCCTTTAAGCTATTTTGCCCAAAAATGCAAGCCCCCTTTCCCAAAAATGACAAACCATTTAATCCATTTTGCAACAGAATAGATTTAAAAAGGGCCCTTTTTGAAAGGATCTGTAACAAAATTTAATATTAAACCAAGCCGGGCCTTTTAGAAAAAAGTTGGATAAAAATTCAGGGGCCTAGGCGCCCTTTTTTTGGGGGGCACCCCACAAAAAGAAAAACTAGGGATGGCATCCTCCTTTCAAATTTTTCCCTTTTTTTGGCAAAAAAGTTTGAGCCCGGGTCCCTACAGCAAGAGCTTTAAAACAGCATGGAAAACCCTTTTTTTCTTGGGACATTTTCTAAGGCCTAACTAGGGCGGGAATAAAAAACAAAATTAAACGACCATTCGTATTACTTTTGGTTTTTTCTAGGGTCGCAAGCACAGGCAAGTTTCGAGCAAAACTGACCTTTCTACTGGTTTTAAAACGCGCAAAAAAATACTTAGCAAATTTAGAGAGGCCTTTAAATTTTAACTTTGATTTACCTTCAAGTATTAAAGGGAACCAACATTTTTTTTCAAAAAGCAAGATCAAAAAGAATTTTTGCTTTTGGGCCACTGGTTTTTTCCTTTGCTGCCTTCTGCCCTCAACTCCAGAAAGGTACAATAAAAAACTATAATAATGAAATTCTTATAGCGGGCAAAGGGAACAGAAGGGGGGAAAAAAACGACAAAAAATTCTGACCAGTAATATTAAACAAAAAAAAAAAGAAAAACCAAAGTTTAAAGTCACCCAAAACCCCCGCGACCCAAACCCCAAAAGGGCCCTTTGAAGATCAGCAAAGCCGCGGACTCTGTTCGCGATGCCAAAAAAAAGAAAAGACAGCGCTTGTTCTTGGATTAACGGGGAAAGGGGAAATTATTTTGGTCTTTATTTATTTAAATAGAAAACCCAACTATTACAAAACAAAATGAAAAAGGGGTGCTCGGCCATAAAGCCAACAAACTTTGCTTGCAGTGGGACAAAAGCCACGACAATCCCCCCTAATTTTCCGGGAAAAGCTTCCCCCCTTTTTACCGGCAAATTTTTTTTTAAAAAAAAATTTGCAAATGATCAAGCTGTTTTTTTTACCCAGGTTTATCGGGTGGAGAAGGGAGGCGAGGGCCCGGCGGGGGCACTGAATTTTTGCTCCTCCCCCGCCGCCTGTAATAGCCAACCCATTGTGCTTTTTGCAAACCCAAGGCTTTTATAACGCTTGTTTAATTTTAAACCCGTTTTAAAAAACAAGGGTTTTATTCGTTCTGCTAGTGTTGTGTTTAAATAAAAATTTTTTGATATTTTTCCTCTTATTCTTTTCCCACTTGAGTTCGAAATTTAGGTCTGGGGTTTGTATTTAAACCCCTTTTCAAGCCTTGCCGATCTTTCTTTTTAAAGTTTTTTTAGTCTTTGTTTTAAATTCTTTCTTTTTTTATCAGGCCCTTTTTTGGGCGTCATCACCTAAACGAGTTTTTTCTTTTTCTTTTTTTATATGCTCATCTATTTTCCCCTAGTTTTGCTAAATTGTTTTTTTTAATTCCCTTTTTGTGCTTCTTAAAGCATGAAAAAGGGGCCGTTTATTTCTGCAGGGGTTTAAGGGGGGAAAGTCGGGGTATAGTCTTTAATGCTGTTTCTTCTAAAAAAACCGGGTTTCTGCTTCTTTTTGCATTTTTTTTCCCATCTGCCGATTGATTTAATTTTTCAATTTTCCCATTTTGTTTTTGGTTTAAAGCGGGTTTGGTATTTCCCGGAAAGTGTTTTTTTGAATTTTAAAGAAAACCCTCCGCCCTTAATTTCGGTCAAAACAAGCCCAAGGCGTTTTGATCTTTCACACGGACCCCCTTTTGTAAAAAATTTTTACTTTTGGGGCTAAAAAATTTGGGGGTTTCGGTTTATTTGGGTAAGCCGAAAATTTTCCCTTGGTCGTTTTTTTAAAAGAAAAATGCCCAAAATTTTCCCAAATTTTCAAAATCTTTTGGGGTTCAATAAATTGGGAAAGGTTTGGGGGCCAAAAACTTTTGTAAAATGTTTCCCGCCCGTCCCTTTCTGTTAATTCACCCCGGCATTGAGAGCGTTGACCCGTGCTGGCCCAAAGGGATCTTTCACCATGTCGCCCCCAAAAGGATAAAAAACATCTTAATCTTCTGAAATTTTCAATGCCTGCCTGGTTTTAAATTTTAAAAAATTAATTTTTTTATTTTTTTTAAAAAAAAAAGTCCAAGACAGGGCTTGTTTCTTGCCCCCATAAAAGGGCCTGAAAAAACCCTTTTTTTTTGGCGTAAAGGGGAAAATTAAGCGGACTATTACTTTTCCCAAAAATAATCCTTCTACTATTGATGCAGATCAAATTCTTACTGTAAAATTTCCAGCCCTAGGAGCAAATGCCCGTGATTGTGCGGGCCCTCGGGCCCCGTCTTATTTAAAATTTTGCGCTCTTTTCCAACAACATCCCCAAAACCCGGACGGTTGTACAGAATCTGGGACGGGAAATCGTTAAAAAAATTTTCCTATAAAACTTGAGGGAAAAAAAAATATTTTCTTTACAAAAAGCAACTTTTTTTTTTAAACCTATTCGGACCCCATGGCAAACCCGGGAAATGAAAGGGCTGACTTTCCCGTTTTAAAGGAATAAAAATTAAAGAACACTAAAACATAGAATAGGTGCCGCAGATACAAAAGAGGGCAAAAAAGTTTGGCTTTTAAATTTTACTTTTTTGGAAAATCGCTTTTCCTTTCCCTTAGATTTTGAGTTGTTAAAGCGCATGCCCCCCTTTACTTTCAAGGACATTAAAAGACAGATTGTCATATAAAACAAACTTTTAAGAATACAAAGGGGTTTAAATAAAATTATCAGACCCCCGAAAGAAAAGGGTCAGAAATTTCTGACTTTCCCGTTAGATTTTGACGTTGTTACCCCCCAAAATTTAAAAGGCTGTTTGGGAACAACTTTATCAGCAAAATTGAAATTTATTACGAAAGATTGATTCACCCAAAACAAAACCTGAACGGGGCCAACACTAAATGGAATTTTAGTTTTAGGCTCACCCAAGATCTTTTTAAAAAAGGTATTTTTTTGCTTTTGTAAAAGATGAAGAACCTTTTTCCAAAAGAGGAAGGGGAAAAGTTTTTTAACCCAAAAAAATAACAAAAAGAAAACCAATTTTTCAAATTAGGGCAGCCCTAAAAAAACTATGTGGGGGGCCTTAAACCTTATCAGAAAATTTTGATGAAATAAGAAAACGTTTGGAGGTGGGAGGTTTTAGAAATCCAACATTTTGACCTTGTGGAAAAAGATTACACCTTCACAGCGTAAGATTTTTGATGATTTTTTAACAACAAAATACGGTTTAGGGTTTGCCCGGGGGTCCCCGGAGGATAATCATTTTACAATGGAAGGGGGGAGAACGTGAGAGACGTAATAAAACATTCAAATTGATAAAAAAGAAGAACCCGAAAAACCGCTTAATGTACATTTTTTTTTAAATATATGAGGGCCCCGCTTAAAAATTGAAAATAACAGTTTAAAAAGATATAAAATACAAAATTTAAATTTTTTTTTAAAAAAGAAAGTCTTTTCACTTTTTTCCCAAAAAGTCCCTACAGCCCAAAATTTTCCCAAAACAAAGGGAATAGCAGGAAATTCGGGCTGTTATAAAAACCCCTGACAAAAAAGCCTTCAGATTAAAAAACCTTTACACAAAGGGCAAAAAAAACTAAAAGCAGGCCCTTTTTAAAAAATACAGCAAAACCAAACAAAGGGGTTTATTCTGCTGCCTTTAATGTTTTGTTTACATTGTTAATGCTGGACATGACTAAAAGTGCTCTATCAGCGGGAAACCGAGTGTTAGTCCAAAGGCAACGGGCTTAGGGGGCACCCGCCGCTTTACCTCAAGGGGGTTTTGGGTCTTTAGCTCTCGGTTGTGTTCATTAGCGTAAGTGGGGCCCGGAAAAAAATTTAAAAAACTAAACCCCAAAAAGCACACAGCAAGGGGTTCAAAATTAAAAACAGCTAAATTTTGGGTTTTTTTTAAAAACCTGCAATAAAAAAAAGCGCTAGTTGACTCAAACATCAGGGAAATGAAAAATTTAATCCTTTTTACGGGCCGTTTTTGATGACTACAAAAGACAAAAGTTTGATCTTCAAAAAAGGCGGGGGCGGGGTTTTTCTCAACAGCCAGACGCCGAGCAGTTTTAAAAAAGGAATGCTTTTAAAAAAAATAAACGAGACATTAAACTCTTTTTCTAAACCAAACTCACATTTAAAAAACGCCAAAAGGGGGGGGTTTAAAAACTTTGGGTTTTTGAGTCCAAGCGCCCAAAAAGGGCCGTTTTATATTGGTTCTGAAAATTTAAAAATTTTTTTTTAATTTAAAAAAATATTTTGAGTTTAAAAAAAAGAAACTCAACATGGATAAGATATAAGAAGGACAAGACGAATTTTTTGAAGGATGTTGAGAGAGACGGGGTTTTTCAAAAGGGGACTGAAATTAAATTGATTTTTGAATCCCTTTACCCCAACAAAAAGAAAAGGCAAGCGTTGTTCATTCTATTTTTCCGTTTCCCAAATAAACTAACCATAGACCCGCCATTTTAAAATAATGTTTTCTGTTTTTAAAACGACAAAGTAACAATAAATGAAGAAAATTAGAAGTCGGGGGCCCCGACTAAAAAAGCAACTATTCTTTCCCAAAAGACTTTAAAACCCCCCCTTGGGGAGACGGAAAATCTTTTCCCATTTGACGCTGCCGCGAAGAAGCCCAAAATGAAGGGGTCTGGTTGGTCGAGGGGCGAAGTCCTAGAGATTAAAATTAAAACAGGAAATTTTGCGCCCCATTGTAGGCAAGGTTAAAATTTTTACTACCCCGAGGTTGGTTAGCGAAAAAACAGTTTTTAACTTTAAAAAATTTAGACAACCCAAAAGTTTCATGTGGTTGTGTGTTTTTCGCAAGGCTGGGATTATATCCGCAAAAACGCAGAGAGAGTAATTTTAACTACAGCCTTACATTAATGACCTTTTAAATTTTGTGGGGTGTCTTTCCTGTTAGTGTAGACCAAATTTAATTTTTGAAAAAGCAAAAAAAAACCAAAAAACTGTTAAGGGCTACACATGGGATGAGGGGAAACCCAAAATTTCAACCCATTTAAAATGCCCCGAACATCCAACATTGGGAACCAGAAAAAAAACATGTTGACTTAATACGATGTTTTTACCGCGGGGCCCACCGCATTACACAATTTATTCCCAACAAAGAGTAAACTAATCAGCATGATTTAAAGAATGGGGGATAAACAAGAAAAAAACTGCAAAAAAATGTTTAACAAAATGCCATCTGTTTTAAAACCGCGAGCGAACTTTAAGGGGAAAATTGTATGGGCCCCCTTGACTGGGAATACGAACTAATTTTTTCCCCCCCCTGGCCAAACGTTTTTTAAGAACTGGAAAAAAAAGCAAAAATTCTCCCTTCGTAGTTTTACGCAGACTTCGAATCACTCCCAAAAAATTTTTCCCTTAAAGAAGGGGCCCCCCCCCACAAAAAATTCGAAAAAAAAGTCTTAATTAGTAATCATCAGATCTGTTCATTTGCCTTTTATTTTAGGGTCGGGTGGCGCCCCATTCAGAGCCAGAAATTAAAACAGAACCCAAATTTCTGCAGGAATACTTCTTTGAACGCAGCACAAGGGCGTAACGGCCCTGTTCTAATAATTTAATTTTTCCCGAAATCAAAATGCCCCTGAAGACCCAAAACAGTATGAATCAAACCACACATTTTTGGATTTTTTGGTTTTTTGGGAAATCAGTGAAGAAGCAAAAAACCAAAAAATAAGGGGACCATGATTTACATTAGCGGGGAAAGGGTTTAGAGGAGCAGCACACAGTTTAAAACAATCTTCAACCCAAAGTTTTTTTCCTTTAAAAACATGGAAAACTGGGGCCCTTTTTCTTTTTTATAACTTGCGAGGGTTTCGACCCCTCCCCTTATAATTTAAAACGTAACGATGGCCCTTTTGGGTGTCAAGCATTTGCACAGTCATCAGAAAAGTTTCATGTGCTTTAATCTAAATAACCCGGGCCCCTTTTTTTGACTCTATGCAAAAAAAAAAAAAAAAAAAAAAAAAAATAAAAAAAAAAAAAAAATTTAAAAAATAAAAAAAAAAAAAAATTTAAAAAAAAAACCCCAAAAAAAAAAAAAAAAAAAAAAAAAAAAAAAAAAAAAAAAAAACACCAAGATGGGGGCCAAAATTTGAGTGAAAAATGGGAATTCCTTAAAACCTCCCTTATCAGAAGTATTTTAATTCTTTTTGAAAATTTTTAATGATCATGAACATTAAAGGGCCCGGATCCCCCGGGGCTTTTTTCTGGCCCCCGGGAAAAACTGGGACGTTTCCTTAAAAATCTGGAAAAAATTTTATTTTTTTTTGGGTCTGCCTACCAATGGTTTTCCCAATTTTTGGGAAAACGAAAGCCTGGAGGAAAAATTTTATGGCCCCGCATTTAAATTTTTTTTCGCCCAATCCGTACCCTTTCTTAATTTTTGGGGTAAAAAGGGCAACAAATTTTTATGATTTGAAAAACAATTCTTTGGGGATTGGGTTTGGGCCCAATGGCCAACAAAATTTCCCTTTTACCGGGAAAACCCCAAAGAGTACAACAGGTTCAATAATATTCCCAAAACCAAAATTTTAAAGTGGTTTTGGCAAAATGGGTTAAACGCCTGATCAACCGGGGTTTCATTCTTTAAATTGACTTAGAATTTCCTTTATGAAAATCCCTTTACCGGGATAATGACTATCCATTTTGCAGCAAAAATCCCAAAGAAGGGGTCCCCAAAAAGAGCCGCCAAAAATTTTGCCTAAAACTTCGTGCAAAAAAATTAAAGTCTGCCATTTCAGACTTTCTGCAATTTTATTTAAAACAAAGGGTTTTAATTAACAGCTGTTCATCCAAATTTTCTTTTGAACAAGAAAAAAAGTTCTTTTAAAACCCTACATCATGAAAAACAAATGATTTTCAGAATAAATCCACAGGCTTTAGAAAAAAACTTTTTTTAAAATGAAAGAACAACAGCTGTTTCGGAAAGGGCTATGGAGAATCCGCACAAAGGGAAAGAATCAGGGTTTTGTCACCAAAGAAAAACCCAACAATTTTGCTGACTTTTAAAAACCCAAAAAATCAGGGCTTTAAAAAATTTCATGATCAGCTTTTTTGGGATAATGGGTGAAAAAAAAAAAAAGTCAAATTGGAAAAACCGTATTTATTGGGTTTATGTTTTAGAATTTTTTCAAAGCTTTTGATGTTTAGGTTTCTTTATGAAAATACTTTAAGCCCTCGTAACCTGAGTCCAAAAGTACTTTTTCACAGATTTCAGACAGTTTTTTTGATAGAATTCCTACTGAAGACATTTTTTAAAACATGGATAAAGGAAAGTAGCTAAAGGAGCGAAATGGATGGTACGCCCCTCCCCATTACCCAAAGAAATCGCCCTTTTCATTTATCCGTTTAAAAAGAAAAAATTTTTGGAAAAAATAAAGGATGAATTATCTGGAAAGGTGATCAAGGAGTATGTGGGGGTTTAAAGGGCAAAAAATGTACAGTATTTCGAGCCCGGAGAAAATCATTAAAACAACAAGGGGAAAATCTCGCAGCGTTTTGCATCCCAAAAATATCACATGGGGGGGGGGGAACTAAAAAAAAGAAGCATTGTTTTTGGGAATAAGACTTTTCATTTATTTACAACGTAAAACTGCGGGTCTAATCTACATGAATCCAAAACCCAAAATTTTTAACAAAAAAGTCGTTAAAATAGGGAAAAAACACAAAACCTTTTTGTTAATCCAGAGTTTTCATAGGGAATTTGGGCCTTTGGGGGGACCGCATAAACCGGGGGGGGTTTATATTTTTCATCCCAAATTTTTTTATAAATCAATCAAAAGCTTCTTCCCAAATTTATTTTAAAATTTTTTCATGTTTGCTTGATGCGTTCGAATTTTTTTTTTTAAATTTTAAAAATTTTCTTTTTTTCCCCAAATTTTGGGGGGTTTTGGGTTGTAGGGGAAACTGGATGAAATTTTGCAGCAAAGAAATTTTTCCTCGAAAATTGTTTCCCTTAAAAGCATTACACGCATGGAAAAAGATTCCCCTATCATTTCAAAAGGCTCTTCCCTTCACCATTCTTTTTTTCGTTCTGCACTTTTCCCTTTTGAGCTTCCATTTTAAAAAATAAAAAATTTTACGTTAAAAAAAATTAAACGGAACTGTGTCCCGGTTTTGGGGTTATCTGCATTCTTCTTTCACAAAAGATCTTTGAGGAAATGGTTTTTTTTTGTTGGGGTCAGTTTTTTCGGTTTAAAAAATACACGGGAGGGCATTTTTACAAATTTTTTTTATTTTTATGGGTCAACACTCCAAACTGGATCGGTTTTCCCTGATTTCGGTGTCCCCTTCTGCTTCCCTGGTAAATAAAAGGGACCTTACTTTTTAAAACCCCCTGGCAATATTTTTCCGAAAAGGGGGGGTCTCCTTCAACAAAATTTTTTGTTTTTTTTTTGATTTCTTGTTTCTGGGTTTTTAAACCCTTTTAAAAACTTCTTTTTTCAAATTTCGCGCAAAACGAGGGGAGTCTTCTAACCCCTTCTGTGTTGCGGGGAAAAATTTTCAATCCTCTCTGTGATTGGTAGGGGAAAAGTCTTTCGGCTAAAATTTTGTTTAAAATTTTCCAAAATAAAGCCTGTTATCTGTGAACTCCTGGGAAAAATTCCCCTTTTAAAGGTAAAAATCTTTTTTAAACAATAAAATTTATTCACTTTGGGCCTTTTAAAATTTTTTTCCAAACATCAAATTATTTATGCGGGATAATTTAAAGGGGGCCCCCCGTTGGTATTTTCAGCGGGATAGCCCACAGCAAAAAGCAAAAAGCACTCTTTTGTGTTAATGGTTCCGTTTTTTATATCTTGAAGCCTTTTCAATAACCCGGGAGTCGTACTTAAATCTTTTTGTCTAATCTTTCAGAGGGTAAATATAGAAGATCCATTTGATGGGGGTCGTTTGGAGTTTTTTTTTCCAAAGGGCGGGCTCTGTTTCGTCTAGGGGCAGGTAAAAAAATTTGGCCAAAACCTTTTTTTGATAACCATTCCTTTTTTGTTTGTTCACTGACTTTCCCCCCGCTTGGTTTCTTTTTTTTTTGCTGTGTGCCCCCCCAAAATCCTTTGGGCGAATAATAATTTTTTTTCAAATTTTTTTCTCAGCCAATATTTTTTCAACAAAATACAAAACGGTTTTTTACCAAAGACAATAAAAGCGGGTTTCTTGCTCTTTTTTTTTTTTCTGAGGTTGAAAAAAGTCCCCTGAATTTTTTTTTGGGGGAATGTCTGGGACCCCGGGTTTTCCCGTTACTAGAAATATTGTTTTTTTTTCTTGATCAACAAATTTTTTTAAGGTAAGCTGCATGCCCCGTTTTTTTTTCAATGTGTCATTTTTTTAAAAACTAACTGCTCCCGTCTTCCCTTTTTTATAGGGGGTCTTTTGCAGCTGCTGGGTTTCCCCCAAAAGCTTTGGGTTTTGTCTTTTTCTTTTCGCCCTCATCCCGCAGTTAAAATAAATGCGAAAATTTTTTTCCCCCTTTAAAAACCAAACGCATTCAAACCCCGCGCCGCCTACATTATTGGCGAGTGAAACCATTTTTTATAAATGTATTTTTTTTTTACATAAATTTTTTTTGTCCCGGAATTATTCCTTTCTTAAAATAAAAAATCTTTTTTGGGAACCGAAGCTTCCAAAGATAGCAAACCGCTTTTCTGAACCCCAAAGTCCAGTTTGCCAAACTGCCCGGTTTTTATTTTAACAAGCTTTTTTCCAAACATTGAGTATCCCCACACTTAGACCCCCAATTTTCAGCAAATGGGATAAAGGGGTTTCCCAAAAGTTTTTTTTTGGGGGCTCATTTTTAGAAAAAAAAATTTAAATTAAAAATTTTTAAAAAACAAGAAAACAGTGTTTAACTCTACAGCTACAAAAGGACCCAAACCCTTCCCAACTTATGAAAGCCAAAAATTTATGCCCCAAACTTTTTATGCCCAAAAAAAAAAAGGCGTATTCTTTTGGGAGCATGGGAAAAAAAAAAACAGTTTTCCCCGGAACTGAAAATTTAGCATAGAACCCGATTCAACAATGTCGCCCCAAGACATTTTAAAAATATCATAAAAAGGTATGAAGGGCAGCCCCAGGGTCTAGAATGGTGAAAAATGTGGGGGGAAAAAGGCTCTTTTTTGTACACTAAACTAGTCAGTAATTTTCTCCCCTTTATTCTGAAAAAGGGCTTACGTAGATTTAACGCAAATCCAGTTTTTAAAAAAGACATTAGGAGTCTCTAAGGGGGTTTTATTTATACTACAGATTGGAAAATGTTTCGCATTAATCATGGGGTTAATAACTTTTAATCATATAGATTTTATTTCCCTTCAAAATGAACGATCTGGAAAAAACGCAGAAACCCCGGGAAACACTGAATCAGGTGGAAAGTAAACCCAAACCCGAAATCAGCAAAAAAACGCTTGAATCAGGTGGAGGGGCCCTCAAAAATCCCGGGCCGTGGGTTTAAAAGGAAAAAAAATTTGCAGAGTGGGAAAAGACAAAAAAAAAATTAAAGTTAAAAGAATATGAATCATCATGAAAACATAACGCCGCCCCGCCAGGGAAAAAATTTATTCAATGCCCGCTAAAAAACTCCATGTTTATTTCAAAAGGGCCCCCAAAATCTTTAGGAAAATTGAACTTAAAAATGTTGCCATTTTTGGGGCCTTTTCTGCTGTTTTGGGGGGGATTTTTTTTGGGGTATAAAAAAAAAATTTTTAAAAGGCAACAGAAAAAAAAACAATCAAAAAAACCCGGCCCCTAAATGCAGAAAAAGACACCCGCACGCCAAAACCGGGGCCCTAACAAGCATCCCTTTTTGATCCCCTTTATATGGAATAATAATTTTTAAATTTTTTTTTAAAAAAAATAGAACAGCCCTATTATAAAATGAAAGGGGTTTTAATAAATAAAGGGGCATGGATTTATAAAGGGCATTTCCCCCAGACCAGAATTGTAATCAATTTCGGTTGCTTTTGGATGTAAGGGCCTTCCCTTAAAAAACTATGCAGGAAAAAAGCTGAGCAAGACACCTCAACGTGACACGTTTTTTTGAGGCGTTTTTGTACTATCTTAGACCCTTTACTATTTAAGATAAAAACATAGATTGTAATTTTTTTATAATTATAAGAACTTGGGTTTTTTTCTTAAAGGTGAATTAATCAAAAACTTTTCAAGAACGGTCAAAAAAATTTAAAAATTACTTAAGAACTTAAGAAATTAAAAAAAAACCCTTTAAAAAAATTTTTTAAGGATGGCTTAATTAAGAAAATTTTGAGTGACTTAATTTTAAAAAATTTGGAAATTTACTTGGGGGTTTAAAAACTTGGGGGTGGCTTAATTAAAAACTCTCACTTTGAGGGAAATTAATTAAAAAACTTAAAGGTTTCTTAATTAACCCTTTCCAACCAAGTCGTTTAAAAAAAGGGGAACAGGTCCCCTTCCAAAAAAAGGTCCAAAAGGGGAAAAAAAACGCTTTGTTTTGGTTTTTCGTTAAACCTCCGGTTTTTTTTTGTTTTTTTTTGATGTAATTTTTTTTTTGTTTGTTTTTGTTTTATAAGCCCCCCGGTTTATGTTTTTGTTTTTGTTAAAATTTTTTTTTTGCCCCAAAAAATTTTTTTTTTTGGGTTTTTTTTATTGGGAAAAAAGGTTTTTTTTTAAAAATATTTTGGGGGTTTTTTTTTTAAAACTTTGATAAAATTTTTTTTTTTATTTTTAAAAGGGAAAAAAAAAGAAAGGGGCCGAAGGTTTTTTTAATTATTTGGTTTTTTTTCGGGTTTTTTTTAAAAACCCAAGGGGAAAAATTTTTTTTGGGATTGTTTTTGTTTTTTTATTTTTTTTTATTTTTTTTAATTTTTTTGTTTTTTTGTTTTGGTTAGGAATTTTTTTGGGGTTTTTGGGGTTTTTTTTTGGGTTTTTTTGTTTTTTTTTTTTGGTTTTTTAAAAAAGGCCGGGTCCCCCGGTTTTTAAAAAAAAATTTTTTTTTTTTTTTTGTTTGGGTTTTTTTCCCCCGGTTTTTTTGGGGGAAAAGGTTTTTTTTATTCCAACCGGGGGAAAAAAATTTTTAATGGTAATGGAATTTGGTGGGCTCCCTTTTCCCTTTTTTTCGCGGGGGAAAAATTTTTCCCCCACCAACCAAAAGTTTGCTTTTTTAAAATTCAAATTTAAAGTGGACGGGTTAAAACCAAAAAACAACCCACAACCAAAGCAGCAGGGCTGCACACCCCAAAATTTTCCCGCCCCTTTCCATTTTCGGGGCCCCGGGGGTCAGTTAGGCCCCCCCATAAAGAAACCCCTTCCTTATTTCCCTCCAGAGGGCCCGGCCCCACCACCCAAAAAAAGGGAAAAAACCCGGGGTTTTGAAGGTGGTTTAAAAAAGGGGCAAAAAAAAATTAAACCCAAGCGGGGATGCCTGGGAGGGGGGTTTTATAGGTTTATTTTGTTTTAGTTTTTTTTAACTTAACAATAAAATGGGTAGCAGGTGGGCTTATTTTTTTCCCCAAAAAACAAAATTTAAACGCCCGCAAAAAACCCACACTACCGGTTGCCCAAACCAAACCAAAGAAAATTTCCAAAAACACATACTTCCCCCAACTAAAAAAACACCGCAATTTTTGGAAAATGGACCGAGGCCGCTGCGTTTAAACCCTTTCCACGAAAAAAATAATAGTTGGTTGGCGTTTTGGTTCAAACCCCCCAAAAAAGCTTAAAATAAGGGAAAAATTTAAATCCTTTGGTGGGCGGTTGGCCCCCAGGGGTAAAACTTTGGGGTTTGGGGTTTTATTAAGGGCGCCTTTCCCCAAATTAGTTTTTTCCCCAGGGTTTATTTTAAATGGTCTTTTTCGGGTTTCCCGTTAAACCAATCCGTTTAAAACTTTAGAAAAGAAAAAAAAAACCCCGGGGAAAAAATTGGGGTTTTTTGAGGGGGGTTTAAAAAAAATTTTTGGTTTTAAATTTAAAAAAAATTTAAAACAGTTTGGGCCAAACCCCAGGGAACTATTTTTTTTTAAAAAAAAAGTTTTTTTTTTTCAAATATTATTGGTTTTACGGTTCATTTTTTTAAAAAAACAAATCCCCCCTCCTTAAAGTCCAAATAACTTGCCCAATTTAAACAAAGTTTTAAATTTTTTCCGGGAAAAACCTTCCTTCAAACTAAAAAAGAAAAAAAACCAAAATGCGCCTTGTATTTGGGGAAAAAAATAAGGCTGGGTTTCTTGGGGCCCTCCCCTCCCGGAAAATTTGGGAAATTATAACCTATTTCGTCAAAACAATTTTGGTAAGTTTGTTACCTTCAACCCAACTGCCTTTTCCCCCTTTTTTTGTTTTTGTTGTTCCTGAAAAATTTTTTAAAATTGATTAAAAAGGTAAAACTGGGCCCAATTTTTTTGAGGATTAGCCGGAATTTTTTTGGTTATTGAAATTTTCTTCCCAAAAACCCGAAGGGGCCCCTCCTAACCTTTTCCCCCCCTTTTTTCGTGGGGAATTAATTTTTTTAAAATAAACAATAATCCTTTAAATTTTTAAATCTTGTTTTTTTTAAAATATTTTTGGAGGAAAAAATTTTTTCCCCAAATTTGCTTCCTTTTTAAACCCTTTTAAAAAGAAAAAAAAAATTGAAACGTTTAAAAGGGTTTTTCCCCTTTAAGGGAAAAAGGGGAATTAAATTTTTCAAAAAGAAAAGGAAAAAAAAATCAAGGTTAAGGGTTAAGCTTTAAGGGACTATTCCCCCGGGCGGTTGATGCAGTCAAAACTTTACCCCCCCCCCCCCAAAAAAAAAAAAAAAAAAAAAAAAAAAAAAAATGACAACAAAACAAAAACAAAGAAGCCAATTGTTTGCAATAAAGACTTTTAAAAACATAAAACGTAAAACGGGCGATAATCTACAGAGATCAACCAACGTGTAACAAAGAAGCGTTAGATAAACCAAACACAAAACGCGTGTTTGTTTAATCCAAGTTTTCAAAAGCAATCGGGCACGGGAGGACCGCATAAACGGGGGGGTTTTATATTTTTCATCAACTTTTATTAATAAGATAAATCATAGCTTCATCCAATTCATTTAAACTTTTCTCATGTTGCTTGATGCTTTCGAATTTTTTTATTATTTAAAGATATTCTTTTTCCCAATTGGGGGTTTGGATTGTAGGTGATCTGGATGATTTAGCATGCATTGATTAATCCCGAAAATGTTTCCTTAATAGAAATACACGCATGAAATGATTCCCGATCATTTTCAAGGTTTTTCCCTTTCACCATTCTTGTTTCGTTCTGCACTTCCCTTCTGAGCTTCCATTTTAAACTCAAATATATTTACGTAAATTAATTAAAGCGGAACTGTGCCCGGGTGGGATTATCTGCAGTTCTTCTTTCACAAAAGACTTTGAGGTAGCGGGTTTGTTTGTTGTGTCTTTCCCTCGTAAATATACACGGGCGGATTCATTTTTACAATTCTTTTTATTTCATATGGTTTCAACACTTCCAAACTGGATCGGTTGCCTGATGCGAGTGTCCCCTTCTGCTTCTCCTGGAAAATAAAGGTACCTTACTTTTAAACCAAAGGGCAATAGTTTGCCGAATGAAGACTCCCTTCAACAACATTTTATGTTTGTTTTTTTGATTGCTTGTACTGTTTTAACCCTTTAAATTCTTCATTATTCTTTGCGCGCAAAACTGAGGGCAGTCTTCTAACCCATTCTGTGTTGCGAGAATTGTCAATCAGCTCTCTGGATACTGGTAGGAGAAAAGTCTTCGGCTAACTGTTTGTTAAAGTTTTCAACTAAAGCCTGTGATCTGTAAAACTCCGGAATGCCTCTTTTAAGGGTAACTCTATGTTTTAACAATAATTGATTCACTTGGCCTTTAAATTCTTTTCCATCATCAACTTGAATCATGCGAGGATAAGTTAAGGGCCTCGTTGGTATATCAGCTGTATAGCGACAGCAACAGCAAAGCACTCTTTTGTGTTAATGGTTCCGCATCTTTATATCTTGAAGCCATGTCAAAAAACTGTGAGTGCGTACTTAAATCTTTTTCGTCTAATCCTATCAGAGGGTAAATAGAAGATCCATTTGATGGGTGTCGTTTGGAGTTGTGTTACAAAGTGCGGCCCTCTGTATTCGTCTAGGGCAGGTAAAAAATTTGCCAAATCGCTTGTTTAGATAACCAAATTCCTTTGCTGTTGTTCACTAAACTCCCGCCGCTTGGCTTAGCTTTGTATTGCTGTGATGCCCTTCCAATATCCTTTGGGCGAATAAAAGATTTGTTCATTTTTTACTCAGCCAATATATGTGCAACAAAATACACGACGGTCATACCAACGACAATAAACGCGATTTCTTGCATCTTTTGTTTTTCTGATGGTTGATAAAAGTCACTGAATTTTGGTTGGGGGCAATGTCTGGACCGGTTTGCCTGTTACTAATAATATGTTTTATTGCTTGATCAACATTTTTAAATGTGTAAGCTGCATGCCCCTGTTCTTTCAATGTTCATTAATAAAATCTAACTGCTCAAGTCTCTGCTTTTCATAGGCGTCTTGTGCAGCTGCTAGTTCCTCCATAGCTTTGTTATGTCTTTTTCTCTCGCCGTCACCCGCAGTTTACTAAATGCGAAATTACTTCCGCAAAAAAGCAAGCGCATTCACCACAGCCCCCGCCTATCATTATGCGATGTGAACCATTTTTTATAAATGTATTTTTTTCTTACATTTTTTATATTGCTGGAATTATTCCTTGCTTAACAGAAATCTTTCGTGGCAACCGAAGCTGCAATGATAGCAATCAGCTTTGCTGAATCCCAAAGTCTAGTTTGCCAAGATCTGCCGGTTTTATTTTTAACAAGCTTTTACCAAGCATTGAGTATCCTACACTTAGACCACCAAAAACCCGCAGAAGGGTATACAAGGTTAGCAACATTTTTTTTTTCGTTGCTCATTTTTAGAAAATAAAATAATTATAATTATTAAAAAACATGAACATGATGATCTCCTACAGCTACAAGGCAGCCTAAACCTTCCTGAACTTATGAATGACCAAGTTGATGACCAAGCTAATGCCAAAAAGGAGAGGCTGTATTCTTTGGCAGCATGTGGAAAAACAAAACAGTTCCTGGGAAAACTGAATTCACATAGAACAGATTCAACAGATGTCGCCGCAAGACATTTTAAAGTATCATAACAGGTATGAAGCGCAGCTAGGGTCTAGAATGGTGAAAAGTGTGGGGCAAACGGCTCTTAGTTTGTACACTAACTAGTCAGTAGATTTGCTCCCATTGATTCTAACAAGATCTTACGTATGATTTAACGCAAGATCCAGTTTTAACAAAAGAAAATTAGAGTCCTGGGGTGTGATTTAAAACTACAGATTTGGAAAATTGTTTCGCCATTATCATGGGATTAATAACTTTAATCATTTTAGTTTTATTTCCCTTCAAAATGAACGATCTGAAAATCAGCAAAAACCAAAAACACTGAATCAGTGGAGAAAGTAACCAAGCCAGAAAATCAGCAGAAAACGCTGAATCGGGTTTGGAGGCCATAAAAAATCCTGGGCGTGTTGAAGCAGGAAAAAAATTAGCAGAGTGGAAAAAGACAAAAAAAATTAATGTTACAAAATATGACTCATCATGAAAACATAACCCCGCCAACGCCAGAACAAGTTGATTCAATGCCAGCTATAAAAACTCCATGTGATACAAGGGGCCCCAAAGTCTTCATGGAATATTGAACTTAAAACTGTTGCCATTTTTGGCGCCATTGCTGCTGTTGGGGGCAGTTATTGCGGCTAATAAAATAAATATAAAGGCAACAGAACAAAAGCAATCAAAAAAATCTGAGCCACTAAATGCCAGAAAAAGACACCAGCACGCCAAAACTGCCAATAACAAAGCACATTTTGATCCATTTATAATGGAATAATATTTTAAATTTTTTTAATAAAAATAGAACATGGCGTTTATAAAATGATGGTGTCAATAAATAAAGACATGGAGTTATAAAAAATTTCCATAGACCAAATTGAATCAATGCGGTTGCTTCGGATAGTAAAACCTTCCTTAAAATCTAATGCAGAAAACGCGAGCAAGACATCCCCAACGATGACACGTTTATTTTTAGGCTGTGTGTACTATCTTAGACATTTACTATTTAAGATAAAAACATAATTGTATTTTTTTGATAATTATAAGAACTTGGTTGTACTTAAAGGATGACTTAATCAAGAACTTATCAAGAACTTGATCAAGAACTTATTAAGAACTTACTTAAGAACTTGAAGTAACTTAAATTAAAAATTAATTAAAATTTTTTAAGGAAGGCTTAATTAAGAATTTAGAGTGACTTAATTAAAAACTTTGGAAGTGAAATTGGGGTTAAGAAACTTGGGGGTGGCTTAATTAAAATCTCTCACTTAGAGGTAACTTAATTAAAAACTTAAAGGTTACTTAATTAACCTTACCAACCAAGTCGTTCAAAAGCGGTTTAAAAGGATACACTTCCATAAAATGGTCCAAGGGAAATAAGCGCTGTAAAATATCTTTGGCGATGTTAGAACAAGTTACTTTCAGTGGCCTATTATGAACTTGGCTGCTCTCATTAAAGTGTAAGCCCTGTGTTTTGTCGCTGGGTGACAGTGTGTTTATCACACACGCACACACACACCAGTTACAAATGTCAATATCACTTTAAAGTGAAAAGACGTTAAATCAAAGAACAACAACCCCCACACACACACACACGCACGCACGCGCGCATGCACACACACACACACAAGCCCGCCCATGTAACATGTACGGGGCCCCGGGCGGATCATGTGATAGGACATACGCACTATCCAATACTTACTACGGGGGCCAGGGCCCGAGCCAGACCCACACACACACAAAAAAGAAAGAGAAAAGAGAACGACAGGTGAGAATGAGGGCGGTAGTTTGACAGGAGCATATAATTTACACGGCAAGCGGCGAACGAACGCTGTAATGATGTGGTGGGTGTGTATCAGGTTTTAAACCTTCGGGTGATTGACCGTGTTGGTGTTTTAAGCTTTAAGCAGATCAAACAGCCACGAACGGTAAACAGGTTGAGCGTTAGGCCTTGGCCGTTGCTTGCACACACACACACATACGTACGCGTGCGCACACACACACAACGCGCGGCGCGCATGCACACACACACACGCACGCACACAATTTTCAACACACACACACCCCATACTTACGCGCAAGCCTGCTAAACAGAACACACGCAGCATTTGCCCGCACACAACGCCACCTGTCTAGAGGTCGCGCAACGCAGCTTTAAACGATTGCATCACGAAAAGTAGTAATGGAGTGGTCTCCCTGTACGCGGGATTGCACCACCACCAAAAAATAAGCTTAAATATAAGAATTTAAATACTCGCTATTGGTTTGGTCGGTTGCCACCGCAGGCGTCACACTTTCGGAGTTTGGAGTTGCTGAGTTTAGGGGTGCACTTCCCTCATTAGTTGGTCACGCCAGTTCGAGTTTCGAGGGGAGACCAGAGTCTTGGGGTCAAGTTCCAACCCCCTCCAGAATGAAGACCGGTGCCCGCCATTCCAGACCAAGGCCAGCCACCACCACCCAAAAAATCCCCGGGCAAACATACTCCTGGGGTTTCCCCCTGAAGGCATGGTCACACAAAGTGACGCCTGCAAAAAAAAATTAAATCAACAGTCGGCCATGCTCAGGGAGGGGGGTTTTTGCTATTTTTTATGTTAAAAAAATTTTATTTTATTTATCTACATATATATGTTTGTAGCGTGCTGTCATTATTTTTTTTCAAAAATATCCAAATATTAACACGCACACAGCAAAAATATGTCCACACACTACAGTTGTCCCAATCCAAACCAAAGTTTTAAAGTCTCCAGAAAACACATCCACTTCACAACTCAACAAAACCAGCAATGGAAATTGACGAGGCAAAGCTGCGTTGTAAGCCCTGCACTTAATTTAATAAGACTGGCGTTGGTTCAAAATCGCCATGCCAGTCACGCGGTAAGTAATTGGATAGTGCAAAGTCCTTAGGTAGGCCGTCAACTAGCAATTAAAGGGTAGACGTTTGTATATGGGCGCGTTCAGCCACAACTGCTTTTTCCCCCGCGTTACTCTATGGGGCGTGTTCAGTCCCGGCTACGCTACTCTCTGAAACTTTAGTAAATTAGTTATTAAAAACGGATAACCCTGCACAGTATGTTTGTTTGTAGATAATCGTTATTTTTGGTTATTGAAGTCTTACTTGTCAGAGAACAGTAATATGCCAATCCTAGGGCACTTTCGCCCGAAAACTGGTTTGAGGGCGAAAGTGAGTTAGGATTGGCATATTACTGTTCTCTAGACAGTAAAATCATAATCGTCTCGTTAACATGTCATTGAAATATCTTGCTACATTTTATGAACTGATTTGTTTAGCAGACATTTCTTCGAATAGCTTCTCTTTCAAGACATAATGAAAAAGAAAAAAAACAACTTGAATGCGCCTTCAAAAAGTATTTAGTAACAAACTAATGGCGTAAGGGTATATCTTTGGGACCATCAATCACGAA
Organism: Conus ventricosus; assembly: GCA_018398815.1. Lineage (NCBI taxonomy): Eukaryota > Metazoa > Mollusca > Gastropoda > Neogastropoda > Conidae > Conus > Conus ventricosus. Next base: position 7,366,653 of record CM031622.1, read on the forward strand.
ATGGAAGTTATCACCTACTTCATACATGTCACACAATTTGGATACAGTTTGTTTCCTCTCAATCCACACTGTCACGTTCTTTTTTTTGTTTTTGTTTTCCCAGTTGAGGCAATTGATTACACTGTCACACTGAGCACACATGCATGCACGCACTCAGCTCAGCATTCACTCCGTGCATACGCAGTCTCTCCAAACAACCAGAAGGCGCACTACAATAACTCTTCTTCTCCCCCTCCTCTCCGGGGAATAATTTACTAAACAATAATCAACTTTTCAAATCTTTTCAATCTTATGTTCCTCCACTCCAGTGGAGGTACAAACATTCCACAGATCCATTAGCTGGGACCAATTTTCATCTCATTATACATAGTAGTTCATAAATATATCGTTTAACGGTTTCTCCTCCTCACTGGAGAAACAATGTATATATTTTTCAAAGAAGAATAAAAAAAAAAGATGGCTTAAAATATAGGAATATCATCCGAGTTCCGATCCAGGGGGGACAATTAACATTCATTGTGGGTCAACATTCCAAATTCTCTAAATTTTCTCACGACTCCGACAGTCGTCGTCCTCTTCACAATTAGGTGCTGCCACAGCACTGTTGTTAGGCAACTGCCACTGTTGCCTGTACCATTACTGGTGCTGCCACAGCACCGGGAAGGGCTGAAACACGAATGAAGTCCGTGTAAGTAATCTATTTCAAAATCTGAATAATGATAAATTCTTTTCCCTTTTCTTTACTCTCTCTCTCTCTCTCTCTCTCTCTCTCTCTCTCTCTCTCTCTCTCTCTCTCTCTCTCTCTCTCTCTCTCTCTCTCTCTCTTCTTCCCCATCTGTCTATACCTCACCTGGTAATGGTAGAATACAGGTGAATCTCGTTCTGCAGTTCCAAACAACCTGTCTGGTCAGTGTCCCCAAGCCATCTCCTTCCTATACCTTATTTTTCCTTCCTGCACTCTTCCTGAGTGATTACTCATCTAACTCTACGCATTACCAGCCCTTGGTTACTTGACCAATGGACAACGTCCGTCCATTCAACCAATAATCACCCTACAAATAGAGCCACCAGCGACACCGATCACACTGGTCAGGCCATGCAAATTAACCTTTCTTTTACCTTTCCTCTTCCCTACCTAGGGAAATGCTTTATAACAAACAAGGGCGTACGCGACGGAACGTCACATGTCGCCATGTGAGGTTACATCACATGACACACGGTTACAATACGTTACCGCAAATGCTCTCTACCGCGAGAATACATTACCGCAAAGTCGTATATTACGATACTGCAAAAAGACTTGCTACTTTACCGCAAATAGATTTTGTTGATTTCTGTAGCCTTTTAGCACAGGTACCACTGTCCTATGATTCACCAGCTACTTGATTCAAGTACAATTAGAACTGCATGGCAGCGAGACACTCTGAGTTGTAATAACGAGTGATATATGAGTGTTTAATTAAATTCAGAGACAAAGTAGTAGATGCTGAACGTGATTTTGAATGCAAGGGTTTTTTTAAGGTACCTTTTTAATGCCCAATTCAGAGACAAAGTACTGTGGTACTGTCAAAAGTACCTGTTGAACAGATTTGCGGTAACGTATTCCTGCAGATTGCGGTTTTGTAGCATCGGTTTTGCGGAAATGATATACCCACTTACGCTATAA